>CM060309.1:26768924-26786424 GCA_030674185.1 Monoplex corrugatus
CTGTGTGTCTCTGTCTCTCTGTCTCTGTCTGTGTCTGTTTGTCTCTCTGTCTCTCTTTCTCTCTGTCTCTCTGCCTGTCTGTCTGTCTATATCTATCTATCTATCTATCTATCTACCTATCTGCCTATCTATCTATCTATGTATCTATCTGTCTATCTACCTATCTACCTATCTATCTATCTATCTATCTATCTATCTATCTATCTATCTGTTTTTACCTATCTGCCTATCTATCTATCTGTCTACCTATCTGCCTATCTATCTATCTATCTATCCATCTATCTATCTACCTATCTGCCTATCTATCTATCTATCTATCTATCTGCCTATCTATCTATCTATCTATCTATCTATCTATCTATCTATCTATCTATCTATCCATCCATCCATCTATCTATCTGTCTATCTATTTATCTCTCTCGTTAACAAATCTGGGGTCGGGACATCATTTTGCCTTGAAACTCATATTTGATCTGAACTGATGGCATTGCTAAAGCAAATATTCCTCCACTCTCGACCTCCACCCTCTTTACTTCCCAATGATTGCATGATTCATACAGTAAAGAGGAGTTTTGAAAAATGTGCTTGTTCAAATCATACTACAATTTTTTTTCTTTATTTATAATCTGATAGAAAACAAGCATGCAGCCACGAGAGAAAAAGACATGAAGGCGAGACATGTAGGTATTCAGGCAGGAACGGCCTCGATTGCCCGTCTTAAAACGTCCTGATTGCTTGTAGGCTGATAGCCACTTTCCAGACCTCTTTTGTCCTGCTTTCGTTTTTCTGTTCTATACGTTTGTGGTTCTGTGTCTGTTAGAGAGTGGTGACTGACGTCGGTGATTCTGTACCCGTTACAGCATGGTAATTTACGTTGGTGATTCTATCTGTTACAGAGTAGTGATTTACGTTGGTGATTCTGTGTCTGTTAATATAGTGGTGATTTACGTTGGTGATTCTATCTGTTACAGAGTAGTGATTTACGTTGGTGATTCTATCTGTTACAGAGTAGTGATTTACGTTGGTGATTCTGTATCTGTTACAGTGTGATGATTTATGTTGGTGATTCTGTATCTGTTACAGAGTGATGATTTACGTTGGTGATTTTGTATCTGTTACAGTGTGATGATTTATGTTGGTGATTTTGTATCTGTTACAGAGTGATGATTTACGTTGGTGATTTTGTATCTGTTACAGTGTGATGATTTACGTTGGTGATTTTGTATGTTACAGAGTGATGATTTACGTTGGTGATTTTGTATCTGTTACAGAGTGATGATTTATGTTGGTGATTTTGTATCTGTTACAGAGTGATGATTTACGTTGGTGATTTTGTATCTGTTACAGAGTGATGATTTACATTGGTGATTCTGTATCTGTTACAGAATGATGATTTACGTTGGTGATTTTGTATCTGCACATTTCTTTCATTTTGTACAAAATTCAAGAAGAATGCATCACACACACACACACACACACACCACACACACACACACACACACACACACACACACACACTCACACACATACACACACACACACACACACACACACACACACACACACACACACACACACAACACACACACACACACACACACACACACAACAACACACACACACACACACAAACAACAACTCTCTCTCTCTCTCTCATTCACACCGCACGTAGAGACGAACACGCACTTAGGCAGAGACTTTGAAAAACGTTGTATACAATCTCATCACATCACACACACACACACACACACACACACAAAACACACACACACACACACACACACACACACACCACACACACACACACACACACACATACACACACACACACACACACACACACACACACACACAACACACACACCACACACACACACACACACACACACACACACACACACACACACACACACACACACGTATCGACAAAAATATATCGTTAAGCAAGGGTCGAAAGGTTAAAAACGGGGTGGATTTCATCCGCAGTCATTTCACGCAAAACCAGGGGCCTTATTATGTTGTCTTAACAATGATTGCAGACTGACATTTTCCCATATTGAATAGCGTGCCAGTGATTGGGAATATTTGGGTAGAACATGACTGATGCATCCTGTTTTCAGCTCTCTGTCTGTCTGTCTGTCTGTCTGTCTGTCTGTCTGTCTGTCTCATGTGGTTTTGATAAATCTAACTGACCATGTCTGTGAATAACCAGAAACATTTCTGGCGCTATATGCGTAAAATGTCCAATAAAAGATATTTCAACGTAACATGATTGGTTTCAGCATTTCAAAGGTGTCCCTGATAAAGAGAAATCTCCCTGTGGCATCGTTATTATTAACAGTGATGTCTCTGATCATATTCTTAATGGCCTTGATTGTGATGGTGGTGATAACTGTGGTGGTGATGATATTGTTGTGGTGGCGTTTATGATGGTGATAGTAACGCTAGAGATGATAGGGATGTTGCCGATCAAATGATGATGGTATTGATGTTTTAAATCCTCCTGTGTCAAAAGAAGAACTCTTATTCAGTTATTGTTATTAAGAAAATTGAAATGTGGAAAAGCAGCAGGACCAGATAGTATAATTCGGGAGCTGTGAAAAATGGAGGAGATGATGTGAATTTCCTAGTTGAATCGTTCAGTGTTTTATTCAATACTGGTAAATATCATGATGACTGGACAGAATCCATCATTGTTTCTTTATTTAAAAAGGGATACGCTAGTGCTAAAAAAAAAAAATAACTACGGAGGCATTTCTTAGTAACATCAGCAAGAAACTGTACAGCTCTGTTATCAATTCAAAATTACAGGAATGGCTTGACTGCAATAGTATCTCAGGTGAATACCAGCTGGTTTAAAAAACGTTATTCAAAAACTAATCACATGTTCACGTTACTAGCAAGTATTCAGAAGCAATTTACCTGTAACAGAAAACTCTGTGTAGCTTTCATTGACTTCGAAATGGCGTTTAATTCAAAGAGGAGTGTTCTGAGCTTACGGTTTTTGTGCTTTGTATCTGCTTGTATGCTAGCTGAATGGATAGCGCAAACTGTGTTGGATTTGAGAAGTTCTGCAATATGGGAGAAAATTCCTACGTGACTCTCAAGAGTTATGTTCTTTGATTAATTGGCATTTGATTCAATTTCAAGAAAACGTCTATGGCCTATATCGTTAAATATTGGTATTGAAGGTAAGATATATAGATGTATTAAGAGTATGTATGCTTCTGTGAAAGTAAGAGTGCGGTGTGGTACATTTTACTAGTTGCATTACATGTACAAATGGAGTTAAACAAGGTGATGTTTTAGTCCCATTCTTTCTTCTTTGTTTATAAATGATCTTGCTCTCGAAGTAATTAATATGGTAGGCACGGCGCAAACCTGAGTAATGAACTGAGTGGTTGAAATATTTATTCTGTTGTTTGCTGCTGATGTTGTTTTATTTCAGAAACTGCAGTTGGTTTGCAGACACAATTTAACAGTCTCTGCAGAACAGCGTGTCAGTTACAGCTTTAGTAAACATGGACAAGAAGAATGCAATGGTCTTTAGGAAAGGTGGATTTTTGGCAAATACTGACACATAGTTCTATAACAATACAAAGATGGCTGTTGTAAACTCATATCGGTATTTAGGAATGTTTGTTCTCAACAAGACCTAGTTTTAATTTTGCACGTCAAAATGTATCAAGTAGAGCAAAACGAGCTGCCTTCAGTATTCTAAGTATATTGAATAAACTAAATAGCAATTCATTAAAATTATTTTTGAAATTGTTTGATACGCAAATTCATCCATGTTTACTGTATGGTTCAGAAATAATGGAGCCCAGAGAAGCAGCTTTAGTGATCGTAAATGTTCAATTGTTTATGTTGAAAAAATGTTTAGGGGAAAACATTAGAACACTAAATGACTTCAGATATGGTGAGTTGGCAAAACTTCTCTTAACTGTAAACTCAAGCTTTTATTGTATTCGATACTGACTAAAACTAACGAAAACGAGTAAGATAGACTGCCTTTTAAAACTCATAAAGTGTTACTAAATTTAGCCAGCAGAAGAAAAATAAATTGGGCCTCAAAAGTCCGTGATAGATTAAATATTACCGGATTTTCATACGTCTGGAAAAATCAGGATGTTGATTGCATAACATCTTTTATAAAAACATTCAAACAAAGATTAGTTGACTGCAGATGGCAAAATTGGGATTATCGTATCAACACTAGTGATGTTTTTGCACAGTATAGAAAGTTTAAACAATCTCATGAGTTTGAAACATACTTGTTGTATTTCAACAGATCTATCAGATGTGTATTCACAAGATTTAGATTTGGTATGTCCGGCTTATCAGTGCATATATTAAGATGCAAAAGACGTGATACTGATGCAGCGAAATGTCCGTTATGTTAAAAGTGTTGGTGAAAATGAAAATCACTTTATTCTATTGTCCAGCCTCTGAAGATTTTAGACTCCACTTAATTCGCTAAGTTCTACCATAATCCAAATGATTTCAGATTAATAATGGTCATGGCTTCAAAAATGAGCGTACAATTAGAAATCTGGCAACATACGTCGTAAAGCTCTTAAAAGAGTTCGGCTTATCCTAAAGTGACAGTCTGTTGATGTGAGAAGAGAGATCCCCTTACCATAAAGTCAAATTCAGTTGTACATGTACATGTATGTATCTGTGAACCTATTTATATGTTTCTGTTGTGTTATTCAAGTATGACTGTGGGATCCATATTGTACTAATCCAAAATATTTGAAATGTGCATTATCCAAGAAGGACTATGTGTTAAGTTTTATGTTTGCATAATGTTTATAATGTGTTCACATCTCTTCAAATGGGGCTTTGGCCTTACTGAATAAAACTCTGATTCTCTCTCTCTCTCTCTCTCTCTCTCTCTCTCTCTCTCTCTCTCTCTCTCTCTCTCTCTCTCTCTCTCTTTCTGTGAGTGAGTGTGTGTTTGTGTGTAATACAGATCAATCGTAATTCACTCTGCGTGCATGCATGCGTGCGTGAGTACGTGCGTGTGTGTGTGTGTGTGTGTGTGTGTGTGTGGTGTGTGTGTGTGTGTGTGTGTGTGTAGATACATATATGTATATATATATACATATATATATAGTGTGTGTGTGTGTGTGGTGGTGTGTGTGTGTGCGCGCGCGTGTGTATGTGTTTTATGCAAGTGCGCGTGTTTATACCTGTATATCTGTCTTCGTGTCCGTCGGTCTATAATTAGTATTGTTAATACAAGACAAGGATTTTCCTGCAGTTTAAAGACGGAAGATTTACGGTGTTTTGGCGAAAGTTGTCCTCCAGTAGATAACTGGGGGTGTATCAGTTTGAATCGGCAATGATAATGCCATCGCCCAGTACAGTGATTTTTGTCCATCAGGCCGATAGTTTAGGGAGTTCGTTGGCTATACTCCCTTCATTCGTTGAAAAAACAACAACAACAAAACCCCACAAAAGTGAATGTCACACATAAGGGATTTCTGATCATCTGACTATCCATTTTGTAAAGGGCACATTGTGATCAGTATGCCATATCGTTTCGGAAAAGTGTCCGTTTATTTGTGTTGTTTGGTTTGGTTGATTGGTTGGTTGGTTTTGTTACTATGGTTGTTGCTTTTTTGTGTACATTCATTTGAGTTGGTGATGTGTACGACCGTTTCATTCATTCGTTCGTTTATTCGATCATTTGGTGAGTTCGTTTCTTCGTTCATCTATTCGTACTTGCGTTCATTGATTGATTCCTTCATTCGAAAAGGTTACAGCCAGCTAACACAGAGGTCGTCTCAAGGGAAAAAAGGAAAAACAAATCTATGCACATTTCAAACGTCAAAAGATGATAAAAATGAGACCTTTAAAATGGTTTTAAAAGCCAAATTAGCTACCTCCCCCCCCCCAAAAAAAAAAAAAAACACAACCTTTCGACATTCTATCAGATCAGGATCATATCGATAGTTTTTCCTCTCTCTCTCTCTGTCTCTCTCTCTCTCTCTGTCTCTGTCTCTCTCTCTCTCTCTGTCTCTCTCTCTTCTCTCTCCTACGTTCCCCTGTTCCCCCTCACTTTTTAAACCAACACGTAACATATGTCATCGTTATTATTTTCATGATATTGAATTCTGGCATACAGACGCAAGAACACATAAATGGAAACAGGGAATTGTAAACACTTATCCGAGACGTTCTGTGAAGGTCGTGCACTTAAGTTCACACAAAGAAGTTCACAACAGAAAGGACTGCACAGATACAGACTTAAGTGAAAGTTGTGTATAGAAATATAGAGTTTTTGTGCCGATTTGAAAGAGACCAGCAAAAAAAAGTATTTTACAGATCGAATAGAAAAAGTTTCTTATCGATAGAAATAGAAGCGTGAAATGAAAAAGTTCTTTGTTCAGAAGACGGGCAGGGATTTTTGAGAACCTGCATTAAGGGAACGGGGTGTGTAGGTGTGAAAGAAATCAGATAAGTACAGATTTATATATAAAAAGGAAACCGTGGAAAGGCAAAGTTTACGAGTGTTCCTTCAGTTTGATTTGTATGAGGAACAATCAAAGATTGAGAAAAAAGAGAAATTATGTGGCATTTTTTAGGTTGAAATTTTGGAGGCACCCCCGTGCACGATCTGAACAGTATTACTGATCTCATTGAAGAGACGTGCCTGAAAGGGCAGTTCTGGCCAAATATGATCAGGGTCAAGAAAGTTGTTGATCTGATGGAAACGTGTTTTCTTCCTGAGGCCAGAGTCAGCTGTTTCACGAATGTGGTTGGTGTGTTTGTGCACGGACTGGTCTGTGTCGATAGAGAAGCCAAAACATTTTAGACAGCATCAGAACACATTCTGTTACTACCAAGCGCACTAAAGGTGTTTGGGTCAGGGATACAAACTTTAAATGTTCTATTCCCATTCGACTTTTTTGTCTCACTGATTTATCGTTTTTGAAAATAAGTCGGCACGCCTTGTCAGTAGTCACAGAGATAAAAACCAAGACAACAAAAAGATTAAAATGGTATAAGCATACTAGATGGTTAACGAGATGAGTTAGATGTAGACTGTCGGTGTAGTGATCTTTGTACTGAATTTAGGAAGATAACAAAATCAAAAAGACCACCGTACTAGTGGAGCTGCTCCAGTTGACAGTGCATACGGATTTTCTGGTTTTGTTGGACGGATCTGTCCCTGACTAATTTGAGGTCTTATCTGGATTGAAATCAGTTTATGTCACACCACCGCTATAGTTTATGCTTTACAGTGACAAGATCACGAGAGAAACGAACACAGACCCAGCAGCTTTGATTGAGACGTTTGCAGGCGATCAGAGAGACAAGCACACAAAGAAGAGGAAAGAGTACAGGAACACATCCACCTTGAACACCGCTTGTGAATACTGCAATACGAAAATTCAGCATCCGCAAAACCGAGACGATAAAGGTCAGCAGAAAGTCAGATAACCCTGTCATCAACACTATTGGTATTAAACTCAAACTTACTTTGCTTTATGTTTTGTGTTTTTGTTTGTTTGTTTTATGGTCTATCTGTACCGAGAGGTGTCACGTGTCACGGAGAGAGAAATGTGCGGTCTGCAACGGAACGTGAAGAATGGCGTAGATTTATTTGGCCATGGACCAGATATCGAAACCCTCCTCCATCCCAGGGATTTCTGCAGACCATGTTTTTTTAGTTATCCTGACACGTGACTATTTTATATCCGCCTGTTTGCCAGACGAAATCCGCTGGAATAAACAGAGCAACACTTTTGAAGGAGGTGGGTGAAGATGTAACGTGCCAAAAGTCATGATTGAGCGCAGGCCCACCTGTATGTTTCCGTGCATCCCCCTTCCCCAGGAATTTTATGGGATATGCATCCCCGGGAAGCCAAACATCTAAGCTACAGATTGCAAGTTGTTTGCCATTGATTTTCTACTGAATATGCAACAATACATTTTTAAGGTAACCTACCATCAAACATTTGAATTGCACACAAACCGATTACTGAGACCAACAGAGACATGTTTGTTATGTACTTTTGGACGATTTGTTACAGTTCATCACATGTTTTTCATAGACAAGGTGTAGAAATAAACATCATTAAAATTAACGTAAGATCTTTGAACATTGGATTATGGGTGGGAGGAAAGAGTAAAAGAGGGAGAAGATTGGCTGAAAGAGATAAATTTAGCTTGTTTACAGATCTGAAGCCACACTGACTCTAAGCACTGGCAACAGTTGAAATGCACTTAAAAGAAATATCCAAAGGTGGTAGTCTTTTTGTAGTTTTTTTTAATGTTTTTTGTACTGTGGGGAAGATGTTTATAAGACATTCATCCGGGAACAAATCCCCAAGTTCTTATGCACCATTGAAGTAACTAAAGCTGGAGACTTCTCCAGTCCTGTTAAATCGTTGACAGTTACCAGCCAGTCGGAGGAAACGATGCAGATAACAATAGAGAGAAATGTTTTCGCTCAACTTCCTCTTTTGGCAGTCACTCATAATGTCAGCCCAGACAGGCTTTTCAGTTTTCCTCTGGGCCCTGTTCCTTAGGCATTCCCAGCGGCTGATGGAACCCCCTGTAAAAACGTTTCCCAGTAATTTAGAACTGAAATAATATTTTCGAGTTCAAAAGCAGTCAGAGGACAAACGAGTACAGCAGTTACTGCTTGTAGTCACCTTAAATGTGAGGCTTGGTGGATATAATGCAAGCACTGTATAATGGTCTTGCACGTCTGTAGGTCAGCTTACAGGTCATCTGAGAAGATGACGTCTATCATGTTCTGCAGTTAAGGTTCATCACCTCTTGTGCCTCATCTAATAGCATCTCAATCTGTGAAGCATCTGATGCCTGTATAAGGATTTCCACCAGTTCCCCTAGCATCAAATTACATGTACCTTCTGTCCATCCCCTGCACGGATGCCTGGGGCACTTTCAGTATAAACAGTATCCGCACCTTCTGGAAACTCTGTGCTGAAAACTTTGTCTTTTCTGTCACTCTCTTTGTTTCTGCCTTGTCCCTTTGCTCTTTGTCATCACTTCATATCATTTCTGCTTTGCTGGTCCATGTACCTCCACGTGTTCTATACATCCTTACATATTTGATATTACGATTAATAACTGAGTACATGTTTTAAATGCATCGTGGCTCTGAGAAAATGTGATGAGCAGAAGCAATTTCAGGCAATTCAGGTCAGTTTTATGTATGTTTTAGTGTAGGTAAATATAATTTTGTATTTAAGTTTGTTTTTGTAACCCCCCTGGTGATAAATTCCACAGAATGGTCAACACCAGGGGATATCTGCAGATTGCATACACGAATGCATTGATATGTGTACTTAATTTTCTTTTCCAGGCACTTTTTTCAGGACCAAATAGGTGTTGTGTATGTTTTGAGGTGGTTATAGCCTTGATACGGCTCTGTGTGATCGGCTGAGCTTTAAATCGTTAACGACGATGATGGTGACCTTCTGTCTGCCTGAATGCAAAGTCTCGTTTGTGATCACCTGGCCATGAGAATCTGGTGGAGAAAAGACTCTAGACTGCCTTGTCTGCTTGATTCTAGATGAGAGATTGATACATTTGTTTGCATTAGGTGCATTAAGAAATCCCCGCCTTGAGGGAAAAGGGTCATATCGGTTGCTTCATATCTTGTAAGGAGCTGTGTTTGCTTTGCACTGAAATGCACCAGGGATTTCTCATACTGCAGCCTGCTTATGTTCTGTGTAGAGATTTTATATAGAACACAGGTATCTCCGGTTCATCAAAGACAGACCTCTTTTGTTCTTCCCTTCTAGCCATAATCCAACATACAAAGATCTTACGTTCATGATGAAGAATAGAAGCCATTGTTTCTCTTTCTGATTTATGAAAACAAGTTCTCCAAAACTTGATAACAAACATCTATCTGTTGGTTTCTGCAATCGGTTTGTGCAGGATTCAGATTATTGACGGTAGGTAACTTTAAACACGTGCTGTTGCCACACCCAGCGGAATATCAGTGGCAAACAACTTGCAGTCAGATGCTTAGATGTCATGCTTTACAGAGATACTTGGCCCATAAAATCCTTAGGAGTTTGGAGGGGAGGAGGTCCAAGATAGATAGAAGTGATGATAGAACGCATGCTGGTCGGGCCCAAGATGTTACTTAGAACCATTTGTAAAGTCTACTTGGTTTCTTATAGCACCGTCAGTATTTGCGTAGATCGCTCATATATATCTCTGTCTTTGTCTGTTTCTATTTGGTTGGCTGGCTCTGTCTGTATGTCTGTCTGTCTCCCCCCCCCCTGTCTATCTGTCTGTCTCTGTCTGTTCTCTCTCTCCCTCTGTCTCTGTGTGTGTGTGTGTGTATGTGTATATATGTGTGTGTGTATGTATGTGTGTGTGTGTGTGTCTCTGTCTGTCTGTATGTCTGTCTGTCTGTCTGTCTCTCTCTCTCTCAAAGAGAGGTCAAGCACGATGGAGTGTGGTCATCGAATGGATGTCTGATTACAGCCGTGCTTAGTTGTTGTTGTTTTTTGAACGCACTACCTCAGTTCACCCAGCTATAAATGGGTACATAACCTGTTTAGGTGCGATGAAGATGAGGTAGTAAGAGACAGAAGCCAGGCACGGCATTCATCATGCTGGCCCCGATAGAAGTACTCGTCTCAAATATCGTACTACCCAACGTCTGTCCTTGCTATGGCAAAACTCTTTTTCGTCCTCTCCTCCCTCCCCCCTTCCCTCCCTAAGTTCTCTCTGTCTCTCTCTGTCTTAGTCTCTGTCTGTCTGTCCGTCCGTCTGTCTCTGTCTCTCTCTCTCTGTCTCTCTCTCTCTCTGTGTAATGAAGAAAAGTGTCCTGTATTACACTGAGAAAATCAGATATGCACCTTCTTTCAAAAAGATCCTGTAAGTCTTTCAGTGTACAGTGAATGTTATTATTCACCTTCAGAATTAATGTGTGTACTGTATATGCGTGTGTGGATGTCTCTTTGTATGTGTGTGCGTGTCACTTTCAAATGTGTGTGTGCATGCGTGCGTGTCTGTGTGCGTGTGTGTGTCACTTTCAAATGTATATGTGTGTGTGTGTGTGTGTGAGAGAGAGAGAGAGAGAGAGAGAGAGAGAGAGAGAGAGAGCACGACCGCTATTGTGAAGGCACCGACCCAAACATAAACCAGGGATTGTGGGCAGGGGATTACATAGAGAGAGAGAGAGAGAGAGAGAGAGAGAGAGAGAGAGAGAGAGAGAGAGAGAGAGAGAGCGCTGTCTGGAAGACCAGACGTGATATGATCAAAAACACCAGGATCACAGATATGGTGGAAAACACCAGTCCAGGATCTCGTAACTTGTAATTCATCAGCAGAATATCATGTGTTTGTTCATTTTGCTTGCTTGTGTGTGTGTGTGTGTGTGTGTTGTGTGTGTGTGTGTTGTGTGTGTGTGTGTGTGTGTGTGTGTGTGTGTGTGTGGTGTGTTTATTGTAGTGTCATTGATGCAAATGTATGTTACATATTATTACATAAAATTATGTTTTGTAAAACAATGTGTGGTTGTATTATGTGTGTACGTGTTTTATATGTTATCACACATAATGTTATATTCGCAAAGTGGTGTTTGATGTTTAAAGGTCAGTGGAAGGGGAGAGAAAGTCAGCTAAAACTGAAAAGAAATGTATACAAAGAAAAGAGAATCGGTACTTTATATTGGTACTTGATGTTCACCTGAACTTTGTATAGTTGGATAATTGAAATATTGTGCATGAAGTGAATGTAATGAAATGAATATAACAACGTGTACATTTGTCTAAGATATATAGACACACACACACGCACACACACACACACAGATATATATATATATATATAATTATATATATAATATATATATATATAAATATAATATAATTCAAGCAGCATGTGCACAGAAAAGGCAACAAATCAATGTAAAAATTTCCCAAATTTTCGGCGGTACACCCGCCTTCCTCAAGGGGACTGTAGTCACTGACTATGATATGCTACACAAACACATCAGAATATTTTACGTAGGCTACATTACGTAGTTTTGACTCGATATTGTTGTGACGTCAATTGACAGAGTTCAGGCCCAGAGGAAATATGGTTTTCATTTTGTTCATCCAAAAAGACTCCCTCCTCAGTCTGGTGTCCAGGTTCTCAGAGTGCACCTTTTCCACTGCGATACATTTTAAGTTTTGAAGTGAATGGCCAGTTTGGTTGAAGTGTTTGGTGACCTGAGTGCCTGTATTTTTTTGGATGTTTGACCGGTGTTGGTAGAATCTGGTTTTGAGAGAATTTTTCGTTTGTCCTATATATTGAGTTTTAGGGCAGATATCGCAGTGGAGGAGATACACTACGTTGGTAGATGTACATGTCAGTTTGTGCCTTATTTGGAAAGTTTCACTCGTGTTGAAACTGCTGAAAGTTACACCTTCAATCAAGTGTTGTTCACAAATGATGCACTGTTTAGCTGAACACTTGAAACAGCCGGCATCAGGGTCAGGAGGGATTGGAAGGCAGGATGGCATGAGGAGGTTACGCAGGGAGCGACAACATCTCTCCCCTAGGATGGGTGGGTCCGGAACAGCCTTCTGCATTTTGCTGCTGGTGTGAAGGATTGAGGAGTGGAGTTCCCTGAGCCACTGACGGAGGGTGGGTTAGATGGATGGTGGGTGACGATGAAGGGTGTTCTGGTGGCTGTCTGTTTGGGTTTGTATTGAAGGATCTGTGATCTGGGGATGAGGCCAGCACGATGTTTGGCATTCTGTACAAGCCTGGCAATTGTATCCTCGGCGGGCAAAATAGCGTGTCATTTCTGCACAGCGTCGACTGAAGGTGGTAGGTCAGAAACTGGCTATATGGAATGTTTTTGATCACGTGTTGAGGATGACAGGATAGGCTATGTAGATAAGAATGGGAATCTGTAGGTTTGGTATATATGTGTGTGTGTGTGTGTGTGTGTGTGTGTATATATATACATACATATATGTGTATATGTATGTATATATATATATATATATATATATATATATATATATATATATGCAATGAAATGTTATCATTACATAAAATATATATAGACCTGTGTATTTCAAAATTCTAACTTAGAGATGTCCTAGAGTATAAAATTCCGTTGTAGCATGTCGCTAGGTGCTTAATGGCTATTGCTGTCTAATAACATATCTCTGACATACGTTTGTTTATCTTAGTGTTATCAGGTAGATATTTAGCATAAGG
Organism: Monoplex corrugatus; assembly: GCA_030674185.1. Taxonomy (NCBI): domain Eukaryota; kingdom Metazoa; phylum Mollusca; class Gastropoda; order Littorinimorpha; family Ranellidae; genus Monoplex; species Monoplex corrugatus. The sequence continues at coordinate 26,782,149 of CM060309.1, forward strand.
CAGACATAAAGACTGACCAACCATTGCTGTACTCTGCCATTAGTTTTTAACCGTTGAAACGTGAAGATTGATCAGTGAATGAATCGGTCAGTGATTCAATCAGTCAGTCAATCAATCGATCGATCGATCGATCAGCCAGTCAGTCAGTCAGTCAGTCAGTCAGTCAGTCAGTCAGTCAGTCAGTCAGTCAGTCAATCTGTCTGCCTGTCTTCTATCTCTCTTTCTTTGCCTCTCTGCCTCTGTCTGTCTGTCTCTGTCTGTCTCTCTCTTCCCCTGTCTCCTCCCCCCCCCCCCCTCTCTCTCTCTACTTTTCCAGTTTCTGTCTTTGTCACGTTCTCCGTGCAACCCCCCGTCTCTCTCCATCAAAGTAGTTGGGCAGAAAAACATCTGTCTATGCTGTCCCTGCTGAGAGCGGCAAACCACAACTTGTGGATTTTATGCTGGCGATACTTAGGCGAGTGATGACCGGAGGTTGCCCGGGGCTGGAAAATGTGTCCCCAGTGTTTGGGAGTGCATGGAGAGCACTTAAGTAGTTTTACGCCGTGCGTCGTAACGACCTAGTTGGAAGAGCTTGAGTATCATACACATGTATTCCTTCATGCGGTTAAGGGTGGTTGAGTGCGGTATTAAACTGTGATGGCGGTGGCCGTGATAATTTGAGTGGGTGAGACTTCGGATTGCCGGTCTTTAGGTCTGGGGTTCGATCCTGCCTGGGTACCTTCCGCCTGGCGTGTAAAGGGTGGAGATTGTTCCTGTCTCTTCCCTGTGCGCAGACCTGTCGGTATCTAACCCCCCTTCATTTTTGTACGAACACACAGTACCACATATGCACGTTAAAGATCCGTAAACTAATGTCAGTTTGTTGTGGATTGTAGATATGTGAAGTTTGTAGAGTGTGTAGCAGTATAACGTCTGCATGCATTGTAGTGAAACCGGAATGATTAAACAAACATCTGAACACACGCGTGTTTGGTGAATTAGTGTGTGTGTGTTGGTGTGTGTGTGTGTGTGTGTGTGTGTGTGTGTGTGTGTGTGTGTGTGTGTGTGTGTGGTGTGTGTGTGTGTGTGTGTGTGTGTGGTGTGGTGTGTTGTGTGGTATGTGTGTGTGTATGTGTGTGTGTGGTGTGTGTGTGTGTGTGTGTGTGTGTGTGTATGTGGTGTGTGTGTGTGTGTGTGTGTGTGTGTGGTGTGTGGTGTGTGTGTGTGTGTGTGTGGTTGTGTGTGTGTGTGTGTGTGTGTATGTGTGTGTGTGTGTGTGTGTGTGTGTGTATGTGGTGTAAGAGTGAAACTGCTCGCTTTTGGTCTATCTCACTCGTTCACTCAGTTACTTTACTCACTGGAAACAATGATAGAGTTTCCTTTTTTGTTCGTTCCGTTTTAACCTGTGTGTTTTAACATGTGTACGTTATCACTATGTTTTACAAAGAGCATCGGGGACGGGTCACACTGGACGAGTGTTATTTACGGGAAAACACCGGAGGAAATATTGGTTAAAACAACGGTAACGACACAGAATGATGATGCAAAATGGACGTGTAATTAGGAACTCTCTGAAAATAGCCGGAAGATAAGCCTAATGTTCTCACTGAGCAAATACTTGTTTGTTTATATTCAGTCATTCATTTTGTCTCATGCTGTCTGTAACAAGAAAGTTGGCGCTCTCAGTCCCCCCCCCCCCCCCCCCCCCCCCCCCCCCCCCCCCCATAGAGGTCGTCCCAAGGGAAAAAAGGAAAAACAAATCTATGCATATTTCAAACGTCAAAAGATGGTAAAAATGAGACCTTTAAACTGGTTTTAAAAGCCGAATTAGCTAAAAGAAAAAACAAAACAAAAAAACTTTCGACATTCTATCAGATCAGGATCATTATTATTATTATTATTATTATGAACATTTAGTACGCCTAATCAAATTAATGCCCTAGGCGTTTACAATGGCAAAACATATAACCAGAATCACAAGCACACACACCCACAGAAGCACCCACACACACACAAACACACACACACACACACAAACACACACACAGCATGACATGCAAATACAATGACACATTGACACTAAGACACTATAATGTCACCATTACATTACATGGGGGGAAGGGGGCAGAGATTACCAGTTTTGGAAAACAGGTAAGTTTTGAGGGAGCGTTTGAATGTGGACAGAGAGGGTGAGTATCTAAGAGAGCGAGGTAACTGATTCCAGATGGTTGAAGCTTGATAGGAAAAAGAACGCTGCCCAAACCTTTTAGTGCGGACTATGGGGATACTATAGAGACGGGTATCAGATGAGGACCGCAAAGCTCGAGATGGCGTGTAGAGATGTAACAGATGGGTGAGATACTCAGGACAGGAAGACTCAATAGATTTGAAGCAGAGGCAGGCAATCTTGTAGGATATTCTTCGCTGAACAGGGAGCCAGTGGAGAGAACAGAGCAATGGCGTAACATGGTTAAATTTTGAAGAGCGGAAGATGAGACGGGCAGCATGATTTTGAACTTTCTGAAGTTTGTTAATGAGATGAGAGGGGGAACCAGAAAAAAGAGCATTACAGTAATCGAGACGGGATAGAACAAATGCACAGACAAGAGCCTTTGTCGTGTCTTCTGAGAGGAGGTGGCGGATAGAAGCAATTCGGCGGAGTTCAAGAAAACAAGTCCGACAGACGTTGCTCACATGCTGGCGGAAGGACAGGGTTTGATCAAGAGTTACACCAAGGTTACGGGCAAAATGGGAGAGAGGGATAGATGAGTCAACAAGTGTGACAGAGGTTGGAAGAGAGGGGTGATTTTGGAGTTTGGGTGGGGTGATCAAGATCAATTCGGATTTCTCTTCATTTAATTTCAGTTTGTTTTCAGTCATCCAATCCTTCAGGTCAGCTACACAAGATTGGGTTTTCTGGATCATGATGGGAAGGTCAGGGAGAGGCCCAGAGACATACAGCTGATTGTCATCCGAGAAAGAATGATGCTGAAGCAGGTGTTCTTGGACAATAGAGGAGACAGGTAGGTGTAGAGAATGAAAAGTAGGGGGCCCAGAACAGATCCTTGTGGCACTCCGTAAGTCAGACAGGAAGGATTAGAAGAAAGACCATTGACAGAAACTACTTGCAGACGATTGGTGATGTAAGAATGAAACCAGTTCAAGACAGTATCATGGAGCCCAAAAGAGTGATGTAGACGGGAGAGAAGGATAGAGTGGTCAATAGTGTCAAAGGCAGCAGATAGGTCCAAGAGAGTCAAAAGTGATACGTTGTTAGAGTCGAGAGTAGTCAGTAAGTCGTTGCAGATTTTGAGAAGAGCAGTTTCGGTACTATGTCCAGAACGGTAAGCAGACTGAAGGGAATAGACAAGGTTATTGGAATGAAGGTGGTTTAACAGCTGGTCAAGAACAACTTTCTCTAAGACCTTGGAAAGAAAAGGAAGATTTGACACAGGTCTATAGTTTTTCAAATTCTCAGGGTCAAGAGTCGTCTTTTTTAGAAGAGGTCTTACAATTGCTGACTTGAAAGAAGAAGGAAAGGAGCCAGTTGAGAGGGAATGGTTAATGATATTGGTGATGTGAGGGAGAAGAGTATCGAGACAATGGGTGAGAAAAGAAGCTGGCAATGGGTCGAGTTCACAGGTTTTAATGCCAGATTTCATGATGATTTTCTTAACAAAGTCCTCAGAAACGGGTTGGAAGAAAGTAAGGGGGATTCCAGAGAAAGGGGGTTCAGGAAATGTAGCATGAGTGTTCGTCGTGGAATCGAGAGAAAGCCTGAGGTTAGCAATCTTGTTGAAAAAATAGTCAGAGAAAGCCTGTGGAAGATCAGAAGGTGGCAGGTGAGATGGAAGAGGAGAAGAGCCAGTTTTGCCAAGAAGAGTATTAGTTATATTATACAGTTGTTTGGAAGTGGAACAGGCAAGAATTTTAGCATTGTAATAGGCTGATTTAGAGGCATCTACGATAGTTCCCCCCCCCTCTCTCTCTCGCTCTCTCTCTCTCTCCCTCTCTCCCTCTCTACGTTTCCCTGTTCCCCCTCACTTTTTAAACCAACACGTAACATATGTCATCGTTATTATTTTCATGATATTGAATTCTGGCATACAGACGTAAGAACACATAAATTGAAACAAGGAATTGTAAACATTATCCGAGACGTTCTGTGAAGGTCGTGCACTTAAGTTCACACAAAGAAGTTCACAACAGAAAGGACTGCACAGATACAGACTTAAGTGAAAGTTGTGTATAGAAATATAGAGTTTTTGTGCCGATTTGAAAGAGACCAGCAAAAAAA
>CM060309.1:26796424-26831424 GCA_030674185.1 Monoplex corrugatus
TATATGCGAAAGTTATAGTTACAGAAACTCGGGTTTGAAATAGATTAACGTGAAAAGTGCGGTGGCACGGCGACAAAATCACCCTGTCGGTTTTGACAGCTGGACATTCAGCGTTACGGAGCTTTGTCATAGACTGAATGCTACTATAGCTGGTCTCTTAGACTTACCTGTAATGCTACTATAGCTGGTCTCTTAGACTTACCTGTAATTACTGTAAGCTCTCATATTCTGTTGTTTTTTTCTGTTTCGTCTTCCTAACAGCCACAGTGATATTACTCTTACCCCGTTCATCCGATTCAGTGTATCTAACACATTACCACGTCCATCTGTTTCACCTGGTTGTTTGTCGACACGTCAGAGAATTACTTGCAGCTGTTTATCGTGTGTGAACTGAACTTTCTGCCGACTCTTATCATCACATCATCATCATCACCTGTCAGCCAGCGACTAGATAAAGAGCTTAACATCTCCCTATCCACACAGGCACTCAAGAATAGCATAGTCAGTATCATCACTATATTTTCCTACCTCCTGTCTCATCAGACGCTGTAGGTGTTTCATGTCATTCTTTGGCTTTTGCTGTCAGTACACAAGAAAAAGTGCTGCGTGGACATACCGACACAACACACACATGCGCGCACACGCATACACACATGCGCACGCGCACACATACACACCCCACCCCCACCCCCACCCCCACACCCACACAGAGGATGGGAGTCAGAAAAGGAAAAAAGGAATCAATATGAGAGAAGAAACGGGAAAAGAAAGACAGATACGATAGACAGACAGACGAACCAGAAGAGAATGGAGGAATCGATTGAAAAGTAGAAATAGAATAGGCCGACAGACACACAGATGGACATGTGGAACAACAGATAATGGGACAGACAGACAGAAGGGGACTAAGGACAGAAAAACAAAGAGGGATAGACAGACAGAAAGAACTGTAGGATAGATAGATAGACAGTATTGTGAACAGAAGAGCTGACAGGGATGTGAGAAAACCAGACAGGCAGACACACAGACAGGGATAGACAGACAGAAAGACAGACAGACAATCTGGCAGACAGACTGGCAGATACATTGTGGTCCCAGTAGAGGAAGAGGAAACGGAAGAGACAGAGAGACACATAAACACACAGAAGGACAAACAGGGGAACTGACACACACAAAGACGGACACACAGAGAGACAGAGATATGGAACAGACAGACAGATGTGGAACAGGTAGACAGTACAGGCAGGGAAATAGAAAAGGAAGAAGGAGAGAGAAAACGGAAGAAACGGAGGAATAGACAGACGTATGTGCCGATAGTCAGACAGAAAGACAAACACATAGAACAGAAGAGGATGAAGGAATCAGAAGAGAGGAAACGGAAGACAGGCAGGAAGGCAGGCAGGCAGGCAGGCAGCAGGCAGGCAGGCAGGCAGACACAGAAGAGGAAGAGGAACTCAGTAGGAGAAAGGAAACGGAATTGCAGGGAGAGTGGAGCATCCATCAGATTGTGTTTATCTCCCTTCTGATGTCCACACCTGGGATGCACACGCGTGTTTGTGTGTGTGTGGAACTGGTTATGGTAAAATAGTGGTACTGACAGCTCTGATTAGCGAAGGAATCCTTTTCAATCATGGCTTTGACTGCGTTTTTCCTATCGGTCGCCATATTTCTACAAAACTCAAGGGAGACTACTCACATGTAAATATCGCGATTTATCGCCCCTTTACCTCTCTTAATATCGGAGGGTTTCCTTCAAAATTCACTGTGTGATTTTTCGGCTCTAACCGGCTCTTACCCAAAGGTGAGCGTACTATAGGGTCATTGGGAAGACCGGAACCACACATTCGAGACATCCACTTCACGGACGCGTCGTAGAGCAGGTATCTGTATGTCTCGGGCCTGTTGACTCCAGGATGTATCATGATAGTAAGCGTAGAGATCAACCCTGTTACGCAGTCTCTATCCTAGATGGAACCCCATAGCATCATGATTATCATCCTCATCGTCATCATGGCATTTATTGTAAAACTGTGCCAGTTTCTGCGACCGTTAAGATGGCGTAGTAATCTCTCTGAATGCGATAATCTTAAAAAAAATCTATGGGCTTTGAGTCAGGTTTGTGTGGAATGATGTAAGTGTGTGTGTGTGTGTGTGTGTGTGTGTGTGTGTGTGTGTGTGTGTGTGTTGTGTGTGTGTGTTGTGTGTGTGTTGTGTGTGTGTGTGTGTGTGTGTGTGTGTGTTGTGTGTGTGTGGTTGTGTGTGTGTGTGTGTGTGTGTGTGTGTGTGTGTGTAGTTGAAAACATCTAATTCATTGACTCAGAGCGCCAAGAATTATGCTCTTGGATAGACAGATTTGCGGACTGTATAGGGCCATTGTAATTTAAGTGTGAATGTCTGCTGAAAGAAGGCAATGTACAATGTTGAATGAGTTCGTAGTAATCAGAAATAAAGATGCAAGACTAGTAACATATGTTCAATGAGTTTGAAGGAACATGATGGAACATACTATGTCTCAAGGAGTTCTGAAAGGGACACTGATGGCTTACATCTCCTACATTTTGCTTTCAAAAAGCATGACCTCGAAAACGGAATTCTCAACGATTCTGGCAAAAAGGCAAACCGATTATCACGTCTGTTTGCCAACAATTCATTGAGATGGACGTAATCAGACCTTTTGTACAACAATCGCTGACAATCAGTTCACAAATGGGACAAAAACAAATATTGAGGACAAGGCTATAAGTAATAACAGTTGCCCATGTTGGCGGAAAGTGATCGTAATAGTTGTGCTCTAAAGGTTCGCCATGAAGAGCGGTTTGATTGGATGATGACTAGTGACAGAAGTTGTGATTTTTTGGCAGCTTAGGAACACATCATCCTTTCAAATTGTTTGGCTCTAGTATGATCATAGCTTTTACTAGACACTAAAATTGTCATTGTTATTCCTGTTGGGTTGAACGTCCCATTTATAGCTGGGTACGACTTCATAAGCCCCATTTTCTTTTAACAAAAAGGGAGATTATTTCGTATCAACAAGGAGGAATAAATGTGTGATGTGGTTGTGGATGTGTGTGTGTCTGTGAGTTTGTCTGTGTCTGTGCACGTGAGCGGACGTATATGTGCGTGCGTGAGTACGTGTATATGGCGTGAGTACGTGTATATGGCGTGAGTACGTGTATATGGCGTGAGTACGTGTATATGGCGTGAGTACGTGTATATGCGTGCTTGAGTACGCGCGCGCGTGTGTGTGTGTTTGGGGGGGGGGGGGAGGGGTGTCTTTGTGTATGAAGGGAAGTGTAAAGAATGGAAAGTAAAATGTTTCTGTTTCGAAAGGAAGGGCAGCATTGATCATGTGTCTTGGAAGTGTATACGCGGCAGAAGAATCTGGGAAAGGAAAGAGAATTGTTGAGGTTAAAATTCGTCACTTGTGCTAACATTAGATTATCTGAAAACTTAATGTCATTCGGTGCTGATGGAAATATGCGCTCAGATTGAACATTTGATATAACCCTTTTTAGAAAACCATGTATTTTTTGTTAATGGAAACTGGGAACAAAGTCTACCAGGCACCACATCTTTGGCAATACGATGATTGTTAAAATCCACACCATGTATTATTTGTTAATGGAAGCTGGGAACAAAGTCTACCAGGCACCACATCTTTGGTAATACGATGATTGTTAAAATCCACACCATGTATTACTTATAAATGGAAACTGGGAACAAAGTCTACCAGGCACCAAATCTTTGGCAACACGATGATTATTAAAATCCACACCCTTACGACTCGTATTATTTGTTAATGGAAACTGGGAACAAAGTCTACCAGACACCACGTCTTTTGCAATACGATGATTGTTAAAAATCCAGTCGATCCGACGGTACAGGTGTTCAGGTGGGCTGCAATATCGACCCTCAAGGCACATGTTCTTGCTCAGGTGCTGCATGAGAAGGGATCCTGTGGCTTTAGGTTCTCCTTCCACTGGTCTTCTTGCCGAATAGTAGCCATTCTGCACTGTTCGAATGTGAGTGTGATCTGCGTGCAGTATATCTTGCCACAAAATATAAAAAACAACAAACAAACAAACAAATAAAAAGAATATAATGCAAAACTGAGGTGGAACTTACAATTTCTTTTAAAGAAAAATGGTCGCCATAGCTGTCTGTAGTTTCAGATGAAGTTTGATAGGCCTGCGACTAGTTGTTTCCTAGCGACATATGTAAGTGGCTTCTCTAACCTATCGGTGCATGTTTATATGTATACATTGTCTGCAGTGACTGATCTTCATGCACGCATAGAAACCCTTTCTTGAATATATGGAAGGCTGTGTGTGTTTTGAACTGTTGAAAACATGATACAAATTTATCTGCTTTGTGAATATCATTTATTGTATCTTGTTAAAAAATTAGGTGTAGAGACTGGGATTGAACAGTGAAATATTATGTGTGTGTATGTGTGTGTGTGTGTGTGTATGCGTGCGTGTGTGTGTGTGTGTGTGCACGCACGCGTACGTGTGTGTGTGAGTGTGTGCGCGCGCGCACACACCCGCGTGAGAGAGAGAGAGGGAGAGGGGGCGGATGTGCAGAATGAAATTGAAAACTGAAATATCAAGTACGATAATATGCTTGCGTATGCGAAAATGCACGTGTGCGTGTGTGTCTGTTCGTGCGTGTGTGCGTGCACGCGTGCGTGCGTGAGTGCATGTGGGTGAGTGTTAGTTATGGTGGTTATGCACATGCGTGTGTATGGGTGTGGGTTTGCATGCGTGCGTGCGTGCTTGCGTGCGTGTGTGTACGTTCCATATTTTTATGTGCGCGCGCGTGTGTAGGAAGGCCGTTTCAGAGAACGAGACTGAAAAGTTCATATTCCTGTTTGTGCTGTGGAGCGAAAAATCTCTGGTTCAACGTTTGCCGATCCAATTATAGCAGAGTAAACTGAACGCTGGAGCAACTCGTGTTCTGTCAATACTGAACCGTCAACATCTAGCAGCTGTGTCTTTGTCTAAATCGGATAGTTCAGGATGTCGGCATCACTCACCGGCACAACATGACTTAGACCTTGTTGCCATGTTCTCTAAACAAGTTGGCACTTCAAGCCTTGTCTTTTATCAGAAGGGAAAACAGACGTGTGTGCTTTTTAGATAATCCTTTAAAAACAAGAAAAAGAAGAAGAAAAGAAGAAAAATTGAGATTGTTTCATATCGACCGTAAAGGAGTGTTCGTTCGTTCGTTCTTTGATTTAACGTCTGTTCACTATGAGTGATATTAGACGGATAAAGGAGTGTGTGTGTGTGTGTGTGTGTGTGTGTGTGTGTGTGTGTGTGTGTGTGTGTGTGTGTGTGCGTGCGTGCGTGCGCGTGCGCGCGCGTGTGATAGAGAGGGAGAGACAGAGAGAGAGAGAGAGTGAGACAGAGACAGAGTACAGAGAGTACAACTCTTATGGGAACTAACAGTGGTAGTGGTGGTGGTGGTGGTGGTGGTGGTGGTGGTGGTGGTGGTGGTGGTGGTGGTGGTGGTGATGGTGGTGGTGGTGGTGGTGGTGGTGGTGGTGGTGGTGTGGTGGTGGTGGTGGTGTGTGTGTGTGTGTGTGTGTGTGTGTGTGTGTGTGTGTGTGTGCGCGCGCGCATGCGCTGGTATGAGTACAAATGGTTTACTGTGTAGCATAAGGTACAAAGGAAACTGGGCAAACAGAGGAGGATACTTAGTAAAAACGACAGGCGCGAGTATCTGTCTCGTTGTCTCTGTGCCTGTGACAAAAATGTGTGTATAATTTCTCACCTCTTCTCTTATGGATCCATTTGGTCCAGACTTACGGACTGTTGAGGAGTCTGCGCCAAACTACTATACGTTGACCAGGTCGTGACGTTTAAGCTGGCCGGTGGCCAGGTGACACCACCAGAATGATTGGAGCATTGAGACAGGCAGCGAAGCGACCAGCTTTTATATTGCAGGCTGAGATTGAACTTCACATATCAGATCTTGAGTCCACGGAGAAAAAAGTGTCAACCATCGGATTGCATTCCTTGCTGGAACCCGGAATTGAATCAGAGACTTCTTTTTATATTATATTTTGAGTCTAACGATCTCCTCTCTGAGCTCTTCAGTCTGACAGACAGAAAGGTTGCACCATGTTCACCAGAAATGGCCTTCGATTTTCATAGAGTGTGCAGGCTGCTGATAGCAACGGTGTGACATCTTCGTGACATTAAAAACTGTTATTGATGAGATTCAATTTTTTGGCGTTCTTGGAGATGAAGAGAATAAAATTTTAAGTTGGTTCGTTTTGATAGGTGGTCGATAGACGTGGAAAAAGAAAGGTTTGCTTTGTACCGTTCAGAACACACACGCACACACGCGGTGCACACACGCACGCGCGTGCTCACACACACACACACGCACGCACACACTCACTCAAACACACGCACACGCACACACATGCACGGTGCATACACGCACGCGCACTCACTCACAGACACACACACACACACACACACACACGCACGCACGCACGCACGCACGCTCGCACGCACGCACGCGCGCGCAACACACACACACCACACTCACACTCACACACACAACACACACACTCACACTCCACACAACCACACACACACACACACACACACACACACAACACACACACACACACACACACACACAACACACACACGCACACACAACCACACGCACACACACATACACACACACACACACACACACACAACACACACACACACACACACACACACACACACACACACACACACACATTTTCTCGTCGAAGAAGAGGAGGGCGGGGGGAATGCAGTATGATGTCAGATCCTCCTGTACATCCGAAGCATGCTGACATATCCGTCACTATTTTTCCTCACTCCCCCCCCCCCCCCCCCCCACACACACACCAACACATATCAGTTCCAATGTGTCAGTGAATCGATTTCCTCAAAAATTACAGGAGCAAGCTGTAGTGCTAGCCACCAAGCTGGATGAATTAGGAATCAACGTTCACTACTATCAGTACTTCAGTTATCTCCAGCACGTACTTAGAAAGTTCCCAAGGGAAAGGTACTGGTTGAAAACCCGCAAATTGCTCAAACCTCGTAAACATGTGTGATGTCCTAAACGTGTGGAATTAAACGCACGCAGGACCACAAATCGAGATCCTGTATTCCGCTGAGACTGTAACCGTGGAGCCGTGTGCCGGCATGTTTCTAACACACAGCTCTACGGTAAGCAAACGTAGGGCTGGGTGATAGGCCTGCATTGTGATTTTAGAAATATCGTTTGATATATCTACAGAAAGCGCGCAAAGAAAACAACGACTGAATTTTCTCACCCTACTTTGGCTGTACACACTTGTTTTTTGCCAGATTCACCTGAACGTTACTTGTTTTGTCTGGCCATGAAGTCATGGTAATCAGTAAAAAAAAACCATGAAATCCCCTCATGCAAAATAACAGCAAACCTTGAGACAGGTTGATAAGTTTGAATATCTGGGAACTATCATCTCACTCTCACCAGACGGCAGATGCACACCAGAAATAGCCAGCAGAATCGGCCAAGCAAAAACAACATTCAAGAAGATGAAAAGCATTCTTACCAACAAATGCCTATCAGTTAACATCAGCAAGAGAGTTCTTGAATGTTATATAGAACCAATACTGTTGTACGGTTGTGAGGCGTGGACAGTCAACAAACAAAGCCAGAACAAGATTGAGACAGCCGAGATGTGGTTTCTAAGAAGAATGTTGAGAGTTCCATGGACAGCAAAGGAAACAAACAAGACAGTCTTTATGGAGGCAGACACAAGAAGATCATTGATAAAGAAGATTAGAAAAAGACAGACAACATTCATATGCCATTTTATGAGGAAAGGGGAATTAGAGCACCTGGTCACAACAGGAAAGCTGGAGGGAAAGAGAACACCAGGTAGACCCAAGGAGAAAATACTGGACTGACTTGCAGGGTGGCTGAGGACAGAAAGGATGGAAGATGTGCTTGCAGCAACAAGAGATATATACATATGGAGGGCCATGATCGCCAACGCCATGCGGCAGGGCACATAATGATGATGATGACCTGAACGTTACATCCAGGGTATATTGTATTAGACGAGACAGTAAAATACAATGCAATACGTGACAATACAGCTGAATGGTCGGGCGCGGTAGCTTAGGTAAATGGTCCAGATTCGATCCGCCTAAACACTCCACCTGATAGGGCTGGTAAAAGCGTGGAGATTTTTTTTTTCATTCTTCCAGATAAACGTGTGCCGACAGATTGTTAAGTGAAAGACTATAACAAAGATAGATAGACGTAAAATCCATATTTAGTATGTAGGATCTCAGGACCTTGCCAGTCGGGCTTGTAGACAGGTTTAGGGCTTATACCATGATCATGTTGGGTCTTCTCCGTCACGAGCGGAGACGCTGTCTTGAGACGTTGAAACTTAAAAAGACTTTTGCAGTACATGTAGGGTTTTGCGCAAGCTCAAGGAGTCTGCCGGGTAATCACTGGCAAATTTGGGTGGAGCTCATTTGGATTCGTCCGTGTGTGATTATAATCCTTCTTGAACAAACTCCAAAGTCCGAACCTTTATTGTAAAGGACTGAATTAGGTGTGTGTGTTGGGGGGGGGGGGGCAGTGGCTCATGTATTGGAATGGTAGGGAAGGGGGTTGTTTTCTAATCATACATCACCGCCATTCTGTGTAACCCTACCTAAAATGCCCGAGTAATCAATGCCGCATAAAAATCGGACAACTCCGACCCCCCCCCCCCCTTCCCTTCCTTTGGTTTCTTCCTCTCTTTTTGGCGTTCTTTCTTTCTATTTCTTTGTTTACTTTAATTAATCATCATTTTTCAAAAAGAAAAAAGTGGAGACTTGTTCTTATATCGACAATGCGCGTGTGAGTTGTGATTATCTGTGTTTTTGTTTGTTTGTGTCTGTATCTGTATGCGTGTGCGTGTGTACGCATGTGCGTGCGAGGAAAATGTTGCCTATTTGTCTGTGTACCTGCCGAAACAACAAGCGAAGAAAACAGTCATCAGAGTGGAGGGAAAACCAACTTCAGGAATAACTGACGAACTACCTTACTACAGGCCAGAAATATGATACGTTAAACAAACAAACAAGCCGGCAAGCAAGCAAGCAAAAGGAAAAAAAAAACAATTTAAAGAATAAAAAAGGAACAGACGTCTCATACAAATATGCAAACGCACCTACAAAACCGGAAGCACGCAAATTTGCCTACAAAACCAGAAACATGCAAACGCACGTACAAAAATACAGACACGCAAACGCGCCACCCAAAAACAATCACGCGAACGTGCCTACACAGAAAGCAAAGCAAAAAAGCAAACAATCTCATTAATGCGCATAAAAATGAAGTACATACTAAAACATCAGAAGCAATCAGATTGGAACACGGTGGATTCTAGTTAGAGGACAATGTCTTTGTCTCATTCCACTACACCAGATGACAATGGCTATTGCGACACGTCTAGTGTGTTGGTTAGTGACTGCGTGCTTGTCACACCTCGCTTTCAGCCCGCACGGCTAGCTAACACTGCTGCTTACAACTCTACGAAAAGGAGAGCAGAGTAAATCTCTGTCAGTACATAGCCTCTCCATCAGCAAGCCCTACTTAGTGCCTCCCCGTGGCGATACACGGTAACTGAGCGCTTCACGGACTCAGGCTGAACTCTCGAGGGACTTTGAAGAGGTCTGGCCCCAAGATGTGCGTCACGCAGGCCCACGGGCGTGTAGACATCCCTGGTGCCCATGAACCAGCCACCAGCGATGGATAAATGGCACCACTGCCATGTGGCTGTCTCGGGAGAGACCAAGTCTAAGGAAGTAAACCTTGACAGAAAACCAACCGTTACTACCTTATAGGTAGTTGTGAAAACGACAGAGGCTTGTGGAGAGTTCGTGCAAAAACCGATGGAAGGCAACGCGAAACCACCATCGTATCCTGCCAAGGACATCATGGCCAGATACATCAGTAGAAACTTTGAGAACGACGTAAATAAAGATTCTACTGCAGCGCCTACGGTCGGTAGGAAAAGTCAGGCTGAACAGCTGACACTAGACTGTCATCAGGCTACAGTGAGCAGATTTAAAGATATCGGAATTGCACCATGCAATGTAAGAACAATGCTTCTGAAAGGATGACTAGAAAATGTCGATAAAACCTCAATATTTCAAGACTGAGAGAGGTGAGATGGACGGGAACAGACATAATAACATCGGTCAAGTATAAAAGTATATATTTGGTAGGGACACACATGAAAGAGGGCTAGGCATCATTATGACAAAAACAATCAAAGTTTATCAAAGAGCACTGGGCTATTATATCAGATCGCGTTTTGAGTTAGAGTCTTAGTTATGCCGATGATACTAATCTAATTGCAGAAAATGAAAAATACCTACAAAATGTTGTGCATATCATAGAAATAGACAGCAGAAAGAAAGGATTGGAGCTAAATAGCAAGAAAGCTGAAGTCACGGTAATCAAAAAAAAAAAAAAAAAAGAAAAAAAAAACAACAACCAAGAAATCCCCTCATGAAAAATAACAGCAAATAGCATAACATTGAGACAAGTTGGTAAATTGAAATATCTGAGACCAGTCAACTCACCAGACGGCAGAGGCACGAGAAAATCAGAAATAGCCAATAAAATTGGCCAAGCTAAAACAACATTCAAAAAAATGAAAAGCGTTCTTACTGACAAATGCCTATCAATTAACATCAGGAAGAGAGTTCTTCAGTGTATATAGAACCAATACTGTACAAGCAATGTTAGAACAAGATTCAGGCAGCTAAAATGTGAGTTCTCATAAGACTGTCATGACTTCACTGACAGCAAAGAAAACAAACGAGACAGCTGTGAAAGAAGCAAACACAAAAAGAACATCAATGAAGAAGATAAGGGTAGCGACAACCAACATCTGCAGGACGTTTTATGAGACAAGAGAAATTTGAGAACCTTTCCAAAACAGAAAAGCTAGAAGGAAAAAGAGCACCAGGTGGATGCCAGGATAAAACGTTAGACAGTTTTACATAGTGGATGAGGGCAGAAAGAGCAGATACACTTGCAATGACAAAAGATAGATTCGTATGGAGGACCATGGTCGCCAGCGCCATGCGGCATGATGATGATGATGATGATGATGATGATGATGATGATGATGATGATGATGATGATGATGATGATGATGATGATGATGATGATGATGATGATGATGATAACCAGATGATATAGGATGAAAGGAGATGTGAGCTAGCGAGCAGACGACTTAGAGACAGACTGGAAAAGAGAGCGAGGAAAAGAGAGAAATGGAAAAACTGAGTGACTGACTGATTGATTGATTGATTGATTGATTGATTGATTGATTGATTGATTATTCCATCTTTTTTTTTCAACGGTAAAGACAGTGACACAGTGCGACATTGCTCAGTTGAATTTCCATATCTGCTGTTGTCAAAAGCTACTTGCTAATTAAGAGTAAATAAAACAAAATAATAAAGTAATAAATGAGAACAATAATAAAACGTTTAAAAGGAGACGGGGCTGGAGAAGGAGGAAGAGAGAAAGAAAGAGGGAGAGAGTGAGTGTATATGTGTGTGTATGCGCGCGCGCGCTGGTGTGTGTATAAATACGAATGGTTTACTGTGCAGCATTAGGTACAAAGGAGACTGGGCAAAAAGAGGAGGATACTTAATAAAAAACGACAGGCAACTAATATGTGGCACACAAAGCACTTTGCAATATGGACACCTGAGAGAGAGAGAGAGAGATAGGAGAGAGAGAGAGAGAGATAGGGGAGAGAGAGAGAGAGGTCCATTACGATCGATCAGTTGCACACCCATGAAACCAACAAGATATGTCCCAGGAGGAAGAAGAAATGGCCTGTTGAAATAGTGAAGCTTGTCATCTGTCAAACTGCACACCCGCCTTCCATTTGTCGCAGGACATTTGATCTGAAGTAGAAATTGCGTCCGGAAATACTACTCTTTTTCAATGTCCCGTCGACCGGAGAGAGAGAGAGAGAGAGAGAGAGAGAGAGAGAGAGTGCGCGTGTGTGTGTGTGCGTGCGTGTGTGTGTGTGTGTGTGTGTGTGTGTGTGTGTGTGTGTTGTGTGAGTGAGTGAGTGTTGCGTGGTGGTGGTCTTTGATTTAATGTCTATTCACTAAAGTGATTTTAGACAACAACAACAACAAAAACAAAAAAAACAAACAAACAAAAAACCACTTGGAAATGGTTAATTTTCAGGAAAAAGAAATGAACAAGAAAAACAAGACAAGAAAGAAAAATTCACAAATGACGTTATCATAAATAACGATTGAAACAGTAAACTTAGCTAATCATAACACTGAACATGAGAAGTAATGGCGCGTTAAAGATAATTCGCTATAGGACTTTTTGACAGGCTAACAAAAAATTCATATGTTAAGGATGGTGAGGCAAATATGTCAGAAACTGTCTTCGTTGATAACGTAGGTATATGTCGTTTTACTCGAACGCATGAAAGAATATGACTATGTGTAATCTTCTTTCCACACAGGCACACCACATTCCTGGTGTATTTTGTTTTGAAAGCATCAAGTTTCCACCTATACATAAGGGATTGTATACTTCTACTGGCAGGGAACCGCTTAGGTGTTTTGCTAATTTCAAAATTCATGTAACACTTTTCATACTTTTTCTGTTTATCTTGAAACTGCTTCCATACGTAGGCGTCCACTAAGGTATAACACTCATGCAATGAGAGGGAAAGTTGTATATGTTTTGAATCTGGTGAGCTCTTTGCCCCCCGTTTGGCAGCCCTATCAACCATATCATTGTAATGAAAAGAACTATGAGATGGTATCCAGCAGAAAGTAATATCAGTGCCTCTTAATGATAAACTATTAATCAAGTGAGTAATTTCCAATATCATTTCAGATCTTGTTTGTAATTTTGATAATTCAAGAGCTTGAAGTACAGATTTTGAATCAACGCAAAAAAGTATCTGGGGAATTGTACTAGGAAGATTTATCATATAATTCAAAGCCATTAAGATTGCAAAGAGTTCTGCAGTAAAGACAGATTTATTAAGTCCTATATAGAAAGATTTCTCAATTTTGAGAGCAGGTATTAAAAACGCTGAGCCTGCTTGTCTTTCAATTATTGAACCATCAGTGTAAACTTTCAAGTGATCGGAATAAAAATCTTCTATATGACATTTAACGTGACTTGCCAGTAAGTTGATATTATCTTCTTTTTTTAAGTCAGTGTGGTGTATGTCAAATCGTGCTCTTTGGAGTTCCCAACTGGGTACTGGTGAAAACGAAGGTCTTAAAGTTACAGGACCTGTGTCTAAATCAATTCCAGAGCCTTTCATAACTTCAGCTGTAAATGTTGCAAGCGTGACCTGTGAGGATATTGATTTAGCTCTTTTTGGAAAGTCGGTATCTGATCTTACTTTTGTCTCTGTTTTGATGCTATTTTCTATGGTAGTGTTTCTTAACAGAAATTTAGTAGAAGCGACTTTCCTTTGTTCATCAAGTGGCAACAATTTGATTGCATTGTATGTGCGATGGCAACAGGCATGCATTGGAAGACCCAGCGCAAGTTTGAAACCTTTACAATCTATGCTCTGCAGTTTTGTGAGTAAGTGTTTTGGTGCACTGAAGAATATTTCTTGGGCATAGGTTAATTTAGATCTAATAAGCGATTTACTGAGATGAACAAGTGTTGATGCATCTTGTCCCATATCTGTTTGCGAACTATTTTCAAGAAATTTAAACTTTTTTGAGCTTTTGTTAATAAGTATTCAATATGCTGATTCCAAGATAATTTGGCTGTAAGGAAAACCCCTAAGAATTTAATTGACTCATTATACTGAAGAAGAGTATCTCCCAGTTTGAACGTGGGAACATTTGCTGGGTTAGCTCCACTGTTAAACAAAACTATCTTTGTTTTTTCCACGGATAGATGCAGTCCATTTTCTACCATATATCGTGCTATTTTATCGAGTTCTAATTGATAACATTTACGCGTATAATTAAGACAGCGCAAAGGAGTTTTTCTTTTCATATTTACCTGCATCCACATGCATAAATCATCAGCATATTGAGCTAAAGTTACATGTTTAGAAATTTTACTGGGTAAGTCATGCAATAATATCATGAAGAGAAGGGGAGCAATAACGGATCCCTGAGGGATACCCATTTGAAGAAATCGTTTTGAAGAATACACATTTTCGATCCTCGTTTGAATTACACGGTCTTCTAAGAAGCATTGGACATAATCAAAAATGTGACCTGTTAGCCCAATACTTTTCAATTTGAGTAATAATCGGGAGTGCCATACCTGGTCGTATGCTTTAGTTATATCAAAAAATGTAGCTAAAACACATTGGCGTCTGGCAAATTGTTGTTTGATATTAGTGGTTAGCTTTGTTAGGAGTTCCACTGGTGACCTGCCTTTTCTAAACCCTGCCTGATTCACTGGTAATATGTTGTTCTTTTCACAGTAGTACATCAATCTCTTTAGAATTATTTTCTCCATAAGTTTACATACGTGCGATGTTAATGCAATTGGCCTATAGTTTTTCAAGTCAATATTGCATTTACCTGCTTTTAGTACAGGAACCACTATTGATTGTTTCCAATAGTCGGGCAGTTTGCCGCTATTCCAGCATTTTTTAAACATATTATGTAGCAAGATTAAAAAATTTTCTGGTAAATTTTTCAACATCTCATTGGAAATTGCATCAAATCCTACTGATGTCTTTTTATTTGGAATTGATTTAATGGCATCTTTTAATTCTTGGAGCGTGATTGGTGCATTTACATAGTGCGTATTATCTGGGACAGGATCCTTGTATGCGTCGGTCTTTTCTTCCTGTACCCTATAATTTCTACTAGAGGCAGGAAGTCCTTCTACTCGACAGACCTCAGCAAACATGTCTGCAAAAGCTTCTGCTTTCTCCTGTGAGCTAGGTAAAGGGTTGTTTTCCAGCTTTACTGGAATTGATGGCAACTTGATCCCTTTTTTCATTGTTTTCAGTTTTTCCCAAATCTTTTGCATATCTTTATGGTCACTTACTTCATATGTACAAAAAGATGTCCAATATTGTTCTTTAGCTTGTTCTATGACTCTGTTACAGTTTATGTTCGCACTTTTCATTGCCGTATGATTTTCAGGTGACCTATTAGCTATATATTGTTTGTATTTTTCTTTCTTTTCGTTGACTGCCTTTTCACAATCTTTATTCCACCAGACTTTTCCATGATGTTTTCCTGTTTTTGATGCTTTAAGTTCTGGAATTGAAATTTTTGCAGCCCTTAAGAGTGACTTACAGAAATCTGCGTACATATCGTTTAAGGTCGTTGTTTCAGATAGATCTGTTCTTGTATTTCGTAGGAAAGCTTTAAAACTGGCCCAATCTGCGTATTTATAGTTAAACTTGGGTAAACTATCTTGTGGTATTGCATCAAACTCAGTGATCAGGTTAAGGGTAAGAAGTATGGGGATGTGATCTGATCCCAACAAGTCATCCTCTGTTTGCCATGTGGCATTTGGTGCTAGCGATGGTGAGATTAAGGTAAGGTCGATAGCTGTGGGTCTGTGGGTTGGTATATCAGGGACACGGGTCACGCGTCCATTGTTTAGTAAGTATAAATTGGAATCTATAATATTTTCAATCAACCTGTTGCTAGTTATGTTTTTACAATTCTTGTCCCAAAATGGGGCATGTGCATTAAAATCACCACCAACTATCCACTTGTCACGTTGGTCATGAAAATGTTTCAGCCACTCAGTATTCACAGAATCGGGACCTCTTGGTAGATAAACAGAGGCCAAATTCAGAACTAATGATGATGAACATTTTATAATGATTGCACATGAAGAAATAGATGAGGACGATTTTGGTACTGGCGATGATCTTTCGCAGTAGTTCAGTCCTTCACGAACATATATAGCTGTTTGTATTCGGCCACCGTCATTGATAGAGTCATATACTGGTGGATAATAAAACCCCGATATTTTAGGTACATTGGTTTTGGTGGTATTCAGCGATTGTAGAAGCAAGACTTGTCTTGCTAAAAAAATGTTCCCTTGAGTGTTGCGTGTGTCCGTGTATGTGTGTGTGTGTGCGTGAGAGAGAGAGAGAGAGTGAGTGAGTGACAGAGAGAGAGAGAGTGTGTGTGTGTGTGCGTGTGAGAGAGAGAGAGTGAGTGAGTGACAGAGAGAGAGAGAGTGTGTGTGTGTGTGTGTGTGCGTGTGTGCGTGTGAGAGAGAGAGAGAGAGTGAGTGAGTGACACAGAGAGAGAGAGTGTGTGTGTGTGTGTGTGTGTGTGTGTGTGTGTGTGTGTGTGTGTGTGTGTGTGTGTGTGTGTGTATGTGTGTGTGTGTGTGTGTGTGTGTGTGTGTGTGTGTGTGTGTGTGTGTGTGTGAATGAGTGAGTGAGTGAGTGAAAGTTTCAGTTTCTCAAAATCACGTCTCCGCGCTCGGAATGAATTCCATTTGCACTAAAGTCACAGGTGCCATGTGTATAGTGATCATGGCACAAGCCTTAAGCCTGCACATAAACTCATGAGCTGGCCAGGTCCTGAGGCCCTACCTTGTCTATGTTTTACCCAGTCTGTATTTTATACTGGCATTTTATCAGCCTACCTCTGAAATAATCTTGGTAACACGTAAATGACATGTGCATGTGTGTATCTTACCTTCAGAAAAGGAACATACATATAAAGAGAGAGAGAGAGAGAGAGAGAGAGAGAGAGAGAGAGAGAGAGAGAGAGGGGAGAGAGAGAGAGAGAGAGAGAGAGCTGTCCATGACAAAAACATGTAAACAATATTTTCTCACCTCGTCATGGATGGATATTGACAATCTGCATCAGAGATGTGGACTATTGAGCGCTCGCAAATACATATGTTTGGAAAATTAAGCTCTAAGATCAAAGTTCCACGAATAACAACAACAAAAAAGTACCGGAAATGAGCACATTCTTTTGGGATGGTTGTCAACAGCACTTTCTCCCGAACTTCTCTGACAACGTTATAACTCTGTTCTCACTGTTTTGACAGGCTGTTATTGTCCGTGTTTTACGCCAAGGTTAATTTCAATCGAAGTTTCTGCGAGGCACATTGATCATCAGAAGTAAAAAAACTGGGTCTTTTTTTTTTTTAACTCTTTTTTTGTATGAAAAAGGGATATTGTTACGATAGATAGTCCGTCTTGTTTCTTTTCCCTCAATTATCGTGCTTGCAAACTCACAGATGTATTTGTTAGTAGTATGAGTTCGGAAATGGGGAGAGAGAGAGAGAGAGAGAGAGAGGGAGAGAGAGAGAGAGAGAGAGAGAGAGAGAGAGAGAGAGAGAGAGAGAGAGAGAGAAAGAGAAACAAACATACACACAAATTGACATACGGAGACAAGATACCCAGACATCCAAAAAGACACTAACAGATGTAAAGAGACAGACAGACTGAACCATGGAAGTTTTTTTAACTTTACATATATTGAGCAAAAAGAATCCCCATCTCATTGACAGGAATTGTCACACGATGGCCAACGTGTTCTATCTACGCCTCCCTATTTCTACCAAAACGTGTGACGGAAAAAACAACAGATTTTGTACTTCTCAGGGTCACTGTGATCGTGGAGAAGCTTCATTTGAAAGATAACTTGAGGACAATAGTACAGCGTTAACCGCAGTAAAAAACAAAAAACACAAACAAACAAACACACCTTCCTCAAAAAGTAAAATTTAGACACATTTGTTTGAATCGTCTGTGTGACCTTGACCTTATTGTTATGACTTACAGACTTACGCAACCATAACTTCTCAGCGACAGACATCTTTGACTCAAAGTTGGTAAAGATCCATTCAGATACAAATGAGAAATTCTTGCTGATACATTTTTTTTAGCAAGACACAGACTCACGGACGCACTCTTTTCTGAACGCGAACAATCTTCCCTTCACATAATAGAAAAAAAAATGAAAGCGAGGATGGGGGCTGGATTAATTAAAGAACCATTCGTCAACACAACACGCAACACAAACACAGTATTTGAACTGTCAGAGTGTCATCAACGCTCTGCTGTGTCTTCTGTCATGACAAAATGACTTGCAAGTTGCGTTTGGAATTGACGTTTAGTTTACACCAATAACCAGTTGATACATAAATGTACATATCATGGGAATTTATGCATAGTCACATTCACGTTCATATTCGTTTGTATAGTCACGGTGAATTTACCATGTAAAACTCAGGCTGCTCTCCCCTTTGAGAACGCGTCGACGCAGTGCAGCGCCTTCCAAATTTTGTTCCTAAGACTGTAGAAAGGCAAAAAGGCTCAGTGGCCTCCAAGGGGAGGGACCTGGGAAACCAACCTATCTCTCCAACGTTTTATACCAGGGCAGCCTGGCAAATGGCCTGCACTTCACGATTTTCAACTGCCGTGGGATCTTTAGCGTGCGGAGCCCGGGAGGTATACGGGTCCGACTCCCTTTTCGTCCTCTTTGGAAGGACTAGACGTCCAATTCGATTTTCCGGTCAAACTGAGGAGAAAAGTCGAGACCTCAACGGCGAACGAACGCTGGAACCTCGAGTTTAGTTATTGGCCAGGCAAACGGTCTGTATCAGTTTGCCACTCTTCTCTTCATTCCTCATTGATCATGTAACACAGTGTGGACTTGGGGGTCAGAATAATTTTGCCCATGTACCGTTATATATCATAAACCATGTGTAGTCTTAGTTAAACGTAACGGTTTGTACTGCCATATTCATTTATATAACTCAGTTTGGAAATAATGAAAACAAACACGCTGGGCATGACACTAAAGTCTTAAGAAATGTTTTTACGTGTTAAAATATGGAAATATGTTTTTACTCGTTGAAATAAAGCAACCAAATCAGAAATTGCGAAATGATTGAAGCAGTCCTAAGTACGCAATTCAAAAATTGAATTGACATATGATACGACCTAACTCGCACAAACACACACAACACATAAAACACACACAACACACAACACACACACACACACACACACACACACACACACACACACACACACACACACAACACAACACACACACACACACACACACACACGCACGCGCACGCGCGCGCGCACACACACACACGCACGCATGCACACGCACACAGACACAGACAAACAGACAGACAGACACACACACACACACACACACACACACACACACACACACACAACACACACACACACTTCTTCCTCATTCTCCTCTTCTGCTTCTTCTTCTTATCATTATTATTCACAGAAACAGTGCTTTGGGACTACGTGCGTGCCAGCGCATTACACACAAGAAACAACATGTGTGTACATAGTGTGAAATATTCAAAGACCATTTGTTGAACATTTGATCTGTCAAAGAGCGACCAACGCTTTTTCCCCTGTCGACTATCATGACAAACTGACACTTTAGCAAAGGGAAACTACTTCAGAAAATAATTTTAGTGCCTTCTTCAAAACAGAAGTCTGATTACTGTGCTTGCGTACGTCTGCGTGGGGGTGCGTGCCGGTGGGTGTGGAAACACGTATATGCTTTTCGGGAGAGAATTGGAAGGAGTGGTGATAGTGTGTGTGTGTGTGTGTGTGTGTGTGTGTGTGTGTGTGCGTGCGTGCGTGCGTGCGTGTGTGTGTGTGTGTGTGTGTGTGTGTGTGTGTGTGTGTGTGTGTGTGTGTGTGTGTGTGTGTGTAGCTAGTGGGAATAACGCCACAACTCGAAACAAAGATGAAGGGAAACAACAAACAGCTATATATTTTAAAAACAAAGTACGAGAGGGAGATGGGAGAGAGAGAAGAGAAGAGGAGAGAGAAAGAGAGAGACAGAGACAGACAGAGAGACAGACAGACAGACAGGGCATCTATTGCTAATACGATGTGAGTGATGAGGGTAAAGGCAGCGGAAAGAGACAAGCAGACGGCTTGTGCACATAAGAGATGATGAAAGACTGCACAGAGAAGAGAGACGTGAGCAGACAGAAGAGAGAGAACGTCAAAACAGCTCCAGGGATTCACGGACAGGAATCACAACTTTGAGAGTCCCTTTGCTTTACTTTTCTGTGCGCTGTTCTCTTTGTCTGTCTGTCTGTCTGTCTGACTGTCTGTCTTTTCTCTGTCTCTCTGTCTCTCCCTCTCTGTGTCACTCTCTCTCTTTCTCTCTGTCATTCTCTCTGACATACTCTCTCTCTGTCACTCTCTCTGTCTCTCTCTCCTTCTGTCTCTCTGTCTGTCTGTCTGTCTCTCTCGCTCTCTCTGTGTCTCTCTCCCACCCTCTGTCTGTCTGTCTGTCTCTGTCTCTCTCTCTGTCTCTCTCTGTGTGTGTCTCTCTCTCTCTCCCATCTCCCTCTCGTACTTTGTTTTTGTAATATATAGCTGTTTGTTGTTTACTTTGTTTTTGTACTATATAGCTGTTCGTTGTTTGCTTTGTTTTTGTAATATATAGCTGTTCGTTGTTTGCTTTTTTTTGTAGTATATAGCTGTTCGTTGTTTACTTTGTTTTTGTAGTATATAGCTGTTCGTTGTTTACTTTGTTTTTGTAGTATATAGCTGTTCGTTGTTTACTTTGTTTTTGTAGTATATAGCTGTTCGTTGTTTACTTTGTTTTTGTAGTATTATAGCTGTTCGTTGTTTACTTTGTTTTTGTAGTATATAGCTGTTCGTTGTTTACTTTGTTTTTGTAATATATAGCTGTTCGTTGTTTACTTTGTTTTTGTAATATATAGCTGTTCGTTGTTTACTTTGTTTTTGTAATATATAGCTGTTCGTTGTTTGCTTTGTTTTTGTAGTATATAGCTGTTCGTTGTTACTTTGTTTTTGTAATATATAGCTGTTCGTTGTTTACTTTGTTTTTGTAATATATAGCTGTTCGTTGTTTGCTTTGTTTTTGTAGTATATAGCTGTTCGTTGTTTACTTTGTTTTTGTAGTATATAGCTGTTCGTTGTTTACTTTGTTTTTGTAGTATATAGCTGTTCGTTGTTTACTTTGTTTTTGTAGTATATCGCTGTTCGTTGTTTGCTTTGTTTTTGTAATATATAGCTGTTCGTTGTTTACTTTGTTTTTGTAGTATATCGCTGTTCGTTGTTTGCTTTGTTTTTGTAGTATATAGCTGTTCGTTGTTTACTTTGTTTTTGTAATATATAGCTGTTCGTTGTTACTTTGTTTTTGTAATATATAGCTGTTCGTTGTTTACTTTGTTTTTGTAGTATATAGCTGTTCGTTGTTACTTTGTTTTTGTAATATATAGCTGTTCGTTGTTTACTTTGTTTTTGTAGTATATAGCTGTTCGTTGTTTACTTTGTTTTTGTAGTATATAGCTGTTCGTTGTTTGCTTTGTTTTTGTAGTATATAGCTGTTCGTTGTTTGCTTTGTTTTTGTAATATATAGCTGTTCGTTCTTTACTTTGTTTTTGTAATATATAGCTGTTCGTTGTTTACTTTGTTTTTGTAATATATAGCTGTTCGTTGTTTGCTTTGTTTTTGTAATATATAGCTGTTCGTTGTTACTTTGTTTTTGTAATATATAGCTGTTCGTTGTTTACTTTGTTTTTGTAATATATAGCTGTTCGTTGTTTGCTTTGTTTTTGTAATATATAGCTGTTCGTTGTTTGCTTTGTTTTTGTAATATATAGCTGTTCGTTGTTTACTTTGTTTTTGTAATATATAGCTGTTCGTTGTTTACTTTGTTTTTGTAGTATATAGCTGTTCGTTGTTTACTTTGTTTTTGTAGTATATAGCTGTTCGTTGTTTACTTTGTTTTTGTAGTATATAGCTGTTCGTTGTTTACTTTGTTTTTGTAATATATAGCTGTTCGTTGTTACTTTGTTTTTGTAATATATAGCTGTTCGTTGTTTACTTTGTTTTTGTAGTATATAGCTGTTCGTTGTTTACTTTGTTTTTGTAGTATATAGCTGTTCGTTGTTTACTTTGTTTTTGTAGTATATAGCTGTTCGTTGTTTACTTTGTTTTTGTAGTATATAGCTGTTCGTTGTTTACTTTGTTTTTGTAATATATAGCTGTTCGTTGTTTACTTTGTTTTTGTAGTATATAGCTGTTCGTTGTTTACTTTGTTTTTGTAGTATATAGCTGTTCGTTGTTTGCTTTGTTTTTGTAATATATAGCTGTTCGTTGTTTACTTTGTTTTTGTAGTATATAGCTGTTCGTTGTTTACTTTGTTTTTGTAGTATATAGCTGTTCGTTGTTTACTTTGTTTTTGTAGTATATAGCTGTTCGTTGTTACTTTGTTTTTGTAATATATAGCTGTTCGTTGTTTACTTTGTTTTTGTAGTATATAGCTGTTCGTTGTTTACTTTGTTTTTGTAGTATATAGCTGTTCGTTGTTTACTTTGTTTTTGTAATATATAGCTGTTCGTTGTTTGCTTTGTTTTTGTAGTATATAGCTGTTCGTTGTTTGCTTTGTTTTTGTAATATATAGCTGTTCGTTGTTTGCTTTGTTTTTGTAATATATAGCTGTTCGTTGTTTACTTTGTTTTTGTAGTATATAGCTGTTCGTTGTTTGCTTTGTTTTTGTAATATATAGCTGTTCGTTGTTTGCTTTGTTTTTGTAATATATAGCTGTTCGTTGTTTACTTTGTTTTTGTAGTATATAGCTGTTCGTTGTTTGCTTTGTTTTTGTAATATATAGCTGTTCGTTGTTTACTTTGTTTTTGTAATATATAGCTGTTCGTTGTTTACTTTGTTTTTGTAATATATAGCTGTTCGTTGTTTGCTTTGTTTTTGTAATATATAGCTGTTCGTTGTTTACTTTGTTTTTGTAATATATAGCTGTTCGTTGTTTACTTTGTTTTTGTAATATATAGCTGTTCGTTGTTTACTTTGTTTTTGTAATATATAGCTGTTCGTTGTTTACTTTGTTTTTGTAGTATATCGCTGTTCGTTGTTTACTTTGTTTTTGTAGTATATAGCTGTTCGTTGTTTGCTTTGTTTTTGTAATATATAGCTGTTCGTTGTTTACTTTGTTTTTGTAGTTATATAGCTGTTCGTTGTTTGCTTTGTTTTTGTAATATATAGCTGTTCGTTGTTTACTTTGTTTTTGTAGTATATAGCTGTTCGTTGTTTACTTTGTTTTTGTAGTATATAGCTGTTCGTTGTTTGCTTTGTTTTTGTAGTATATAGCTGTTCGTTGTTTACTTTGTTTTTGTAATATATAGCTGTTCGTTGTTACTTTGTTTTTGTAATATATAGCTGTTCGTTGTTACTTTGTTTTTGTAATATATAGCTGTTCGTTGTTTGCTTTGTTTTTGTAATATATAGCTGTTCGTTGTTACTTTGTTTTTGTAATATATAGCTGTTCGTTGTTTGCTTTGTTTTTGTAGTATATAGCTGTTCGTTGTTACTTGTTTTTGTAATATATAGCTGTTCGTTGTTTGCTTTGTTTTTGTAATATATAGCTGTTCGTTGTTTACTTTGTTTTTGTAATATATAGCTGTTCGTTGTTTACTTTTGTTTTTGTAATATATAGCTGTTCGTTGTTTGCTTTGTTTTTGTAATATATAGCTGTTCGTTGTTTCCCTTCATCTTTATTTCGAGTTGTGGCGTTATTCTCACTACCAGTCATCTTTTCTACCCCGCAAACTGCCGAACCCAAACCCAGATGTATTCTTAAGCAGTCCTACACAAGAAAGTTTGAAATTACCATTAATTTTCATTTCAAGCCATCACGAGACTGTTGGCGTTGAAGACAGCACTGCTCCTGAATCACCTCTTGATTCTCCAGTAGGCCTACCCAAATTGTAACGGATCCAAAAATGTTTTACAAAAGTCCCGTAATTCGGACAATACCACTCTTTCGAAACGTTTCATGATATTGCAATTTGGAGTTTGTTCAAGCGTGTTTCTCCGCGCTCGGACAACTCCATATGCCCTCCACCCAAATCTGCCAGCAGTTATCCGACAGGCTTACTAAGCCTGCACAAAATCCTATGCGCTGGCAAGGTCTTGAAATGGGGAAGAGGGACGTAGAAAACATTAAGCTGACACCACCAGAACGATGGAAACATAATAGACATAGGCAGCCAACAGGCCATTTTTAATGCTGTGGGCTGGGACTGAACTCAAAGATATCAGATCTTGAATCCATGGCTCTGCCAACTAGCCGGCACAGAGAGCAGATGTTATGCCACAGGGGGCAAGTCGTTCATGCTTTTAACAGTCGTTCTCTTTGGGACAGGTGCAGTGCAAGACGTTTTCCAAATTGAGGATATTTTACACTGAGCTAGAGTTATATTGAAAATAGTTGTAAAAACTGAACATGTTGAATTGCGCAACGGTTAGGAGTGTTGGAAGGAGTCTCATCTGGACCAGCTGCTTTATCTGATTTCACGCTCTTCAGATTTTTAGAACATTGTCAACAGAAACGATTATCCTTTCTCCTTTGTCATCTGTAGAGGCCTCTCTAAAAAAAAGTCAGTATTTTCTTTATCGCCATTAAAATCACGGCAGTTAATCCGAGCATCAAATGTTTTTGGTTTGCTTGCTTCGACGATTGATGTTGTTGCAGCTTCTGTTCCTCCTCCCTTTCCTTATTTGCACTCATTATCGACTCATTCCATCCCACATCCTCTTCACGTTGTTACCCATAATTTATTCTCAACGTTACGTTTATACTCTTTTTTCCCTGTTCCAGGTCACTTCTCACTTTTCTTTGAGAGTTCTTTGATCAGCCTTTGTCGTCATTGGAAAATATCGTTTTCTTCATGTTACTGAACTTTTAATATCCAAGATTTAGTGTTTGCAAAATGTTCACCTCTTTTATTGGAATTCTACATTCTTCACAAAATGAATTCTAGTCAGTGACAGTATCTGCCAGTTCATTTACATTGTTTGTTATGTTGAGTAAAACAATTTTCATGGCTTCCGTGTACCAGTCACGATATGTTGCTTTCCACAGGCACTTGCAGTTTTATAGTTGGCCTGTGGATGGAAATTAAAATGTACCAAGCTGTGGTCCCATCTCCCAAGAGGTGGTAGCTGGCACATTGGTACACGAGAAATCGATCGTTTTGTCTTTGCGCTTCGGTAGAGTGACATGTTGGTTAGAAAATTAGGGAAAGTCTGTTTTTTTAAAGAGCACGGTTCCCTCCAACTATATTCCTCGCGAATTGTCAGCTAGAACTGTGGCTGAAGAAACCCAGACTGAGGTCACCATGACCCGACAAGAAGGGCCACAGACTGTGTGGCAATTGTCATGGTGCCAGAATGAGTTAGGAGAATGGAGTTTATCAAGGTGATGGAATTTCATTGACTGGATTGAGATCATGTGACAGAGCTTGTACGCTCTTTTTCCTATCGTGATTGTAATTTGGGGTCAGCTAGGCCCAAGACACACGGATATCTACTTGCGATGGTGGCAAAAATTGAGATGTACCCTCAGTCACTATCTTCAGGGTGGACGATACTTGTGTGCTTCCTGTTTTCACAACTGAGACTCATTGCCCTACAAACGAAATGAAAAAGAAAGAGAGAGAAGTGTATGCGTGCCTGCGTGTGTGCAAGTGTGTGTGTGTGTGTGTGTGTGTGTGTGTGTGTGTGTGTGTGTGTGTGTGTGTGTGTGTGTGTGTGTGTGTGTGTGTGTGTGTGTGTTGTGTGTGCCCCCGCGTGCATGCATGCGTGTGTGTATGTTTGTGTGTGTGTTGTGTGTGTGTGTGTGTGCGCGCGTGCGTATGTGTATGTATGTGTGTACAAATGAAGAAAGAGAGAGAAGTATACGCGTGCGTACGTGCATGAGTGTGTGAGTGAATGTGTGAGTGGTGTGTGTGTGTGTGTGTGTGTGTGTGTGTGTGTGTGTGTGTGTGTGTGTGTGTGTGTGTGTGTGTGTGTAGAAAGAAAGAGGAAGAGAGAGAGAGAGAGAGAGAGAGAGTGAGAGAGAGAGAGAGTGAGAGAGAGAGAGAGAGAGAGAGTATGTGTGTGTGTTCCCCATAGGATTTTCAGTACGAAATTAGGATTGCCCTTTGCGGGGACAGCGCTGTGCTGAATTTTCAGCACCATCTGTTTATATTTCTTTTCTATTTTCTTTGATATATATGTGTTTACCAACAAAAGTGGATTTTGTTGCTACAGAAGTTTGCCAGGAATACCACCTGGGTTACAAGGGTTCTGTTTTCGTGCGCCAAGTGCATGCTGCGCATGTAATCTCTGTTTATCGTCTCTGGGGGAAAAATAGTACCTACACCAACACCCGAAATCTAGGCGTGAAGGGCGGAGGGATGGGAAGGGGGGTGGGATGGAGGGGATCCCTGTTCGGCGAGAAATGGAACCCAGAACCTCTCGTTTCCCAGAAAAATGATCAAACCAACTGGGCCACAACTCCATGAACGTTTGAACCAGTTACAAAGTGGTCAGCGCAACGGGCCACACCCTGGGAGACCACACCCTGGGAGATGGATGGTGTGAACCCCATCAGTACAAGGAACTACTGTGGGATTTATCGAGCTTGACCGGCTCCTAACCAGAGTTGAGCATGCTATAGGTTCGTTGGGAAGACTGGGATCACACAGTTGAGTCTCACTGCACATTATGTGTCTTTCATGGTGTTACTCAAGTTATCTAACAGTGCAGTTGCCTGTGTCCCTCAGGGGTGGTTGACACCAGGATAGGTTATGGCAGCTAGCATAGAGTATGCACCCTTGTCACGCAGTCTCAGTCCTGAAGGGAACTTCATGGCGGCATGCCGATGATCATCCCCTGTTGACGTGGAACCATCAGTCACCGTGACTTTGACTTCAGTGGCCTTCATGCCATTATCTCGTGTTGACTTCTGTGTCGATTTCTCTACCGCTTCTGTGCCTACAGTGAATTCAGTTAGTAGTATATGGTCTTGGATGTCAGTGGAGGCTGTGAAGACTATGGCGGTGGTCACCTTACTGACGGGGGGGGGGGGGGGGGGGCGTCCTCTCACAAGTCCGGGTCCACCACTGAGCACTTATTTTCATCAGTAGAGGACCTAGGATGCAGTGTTGTTAGTGAGCAAAGGCTCAGTAGGCAGTCTCCTTAGTGAGCAGAGGGCTTAGTAGGCAGTGTCCTTAATGAGTTGAGGGCTTAGTAGGCAGTGTCCTTAGTGAATAGAGGGCTCAGTAGGCAGCGCCCTTATTGAGCATAGGGCTTAGCAGGCAGTGTCCTTAGTGAGCAGATTGCTTAGTAGGCAGGGTCCTTAATGAGTAGATGGTTTAGTATGCAGTGTTCTTAATGAATAGATGGCTTAGTAGACAGTGTCCTTAATGAGTAGATGGCTTGTAGGCAGTGTCCTTAATGAGCAGAGGGGTTAGTAGGCAGTGTCCTTAGTGAGCAGATGGCTTGGTAGGCAGGGTCCTTAATGAGTAGAGGGCTTAGTGCTTAGTAGGCAGTGTCCTTAATGAGCAGAGAGGGCTTAGTAGGCAGTGTCCTTATTGAGTAGTTGGCTTAGTAGGTAGTGCCATTAGTGAGTAGAGAGGGCTTAGTACGCTGTGTCCTTCATGAACAGAGGGCTTATTTGGCAGTGTCCTTATTGAGTAGTGGGCTTAGTGAGCAGTGAAATTAGTGAGTAAAGGGCAGTGTCCTCAGTGAGTAGAGGGCTTAGTAGGCAGTGTCCTTAGCAAGCAGAGAGCTTAGTAGGCAGTGTCCTTTGTAAGTTGGATCAGAGCAGAAACTGTTGGACTTCACCGAAAGGACCCAGCCACAGTGCAACGTTTCTTGTAGTGAGTGGTCCTAATGGCGCTTGACGTTGCTGAATCTCGAAAGATTCCTGTCACTGGAAGTTCCACTGAATGAACTCGGGGTTGTGGTGCGCTGAGGAGCCAGAATGCCCGCCGACAGATCATCGTGAGGGGTTGCAGAAATCGTTCAGATATAATAATAATAATAATATAATAATAATAACAATGATAATAATAATATCCGCAACAGTAATAATAATAATGGTTGTAGTTATGATGATGATGATGATAATAAACAGTAATAATGATAACAATCGACATGTTATCTATTTCTTTCTTTTCATTCAGATTTCCCCCCTCAACAGCTTTTTCTTCAGGCTGGGGGAAGCCCAAATGTATCCGAATATTTGTCAAACTAATCTATCACCATGCTGTTGTCATTCAAGGTGGTCCTAATGAGTGGGTTGCCATTGAGCCCAGTGTGGCGGTGGGGGGGGGGGGGGGACAAAGAGGTGTGTGTGTGTCCGTCTGTCTGTCTGCCGGCCTGTCTCTGTCTGTCTGTCTCTCACTGTGTGTGTGTGTGTGTGTGTGTGTGTGTGTGTGTGTGTGTGTGTGTGTGTGTGTGTGTGTGTGTATGTCTCTCTGTCTGTCTGTTTGTCTGTCTGTCTGTCTGTCTGTCTGTCTCTCTCTCTCTCTCTCTCTCTCTCTCTCTCTCTCTCTCTCTCTCTCTCTCTCTCTGTGCGCTGAAAAATCCGTGAGAACTCGATCAACATGAATCATTTTTATTCATGGATGGATGAGGGAAACCCTGACTGGCTCAGTTGCAGGCCCGTCTATAAATTCTTTCGCTGCTGTCAATACCAGACTCTGCTTCAGGTTGCCCAATCCAGTAGGGCAAGATGCCAAGCCTAATGCCATTTGCTCTGGAAGCGAGATAAGTTTGGACCTAATCTTCGAAAGAAGCCAGGGTGTCCTAATGAGTGTTTCCTTTTCTGTGTTCTTTTTGTGAGGTGTTTGAGAGGAGAAACGTTCTTTTTAGAAAATAATGTAATGGTGACTTTTAGTCAGTTTTTGTTTGTTTGTTTGTGTGTGTGTTTGTGTGTGTGTGTGTGTGTGTGTGTGTGTGTGTGTGTGTGTGTGTGTGTGTGTGTGTGTGTGTGTGTGTGTGTGTGTGTGTGTGTGTGTTATGATCAGTGTGTGTGTATGTGCGCGTGTGTGTGTGTTTGTGTGTGTGTGTGTGTGTGTGTGTGTGTGTGTTGATGACTGAGGTGATTGATTAGTTAATTTATAGTTGCATTAAGTGGTTGATTGGTCGGTGAATTGGTCAGTTGATTGATTAACTGATTAATTCATTTTGTTCATTCATTATTTTATTCCTTCAATCCTTCGTTTCTTCGTTTGCTAGTTAATTAGTTAGTTAGTTAATGCGTGCGTGCGTGCGCGCGCGCGCGCGTGTGGTGTGTGTGTTTGCTCTAGATACTTATTTCGTATTTTGTCATCATCATCCTCATCTCCTCATCCTCCTCATCCTCCTCCTCCTCATCATCATGTGCCGTGCCGCATGGCGTTGGCGATCATGGCCTTCCATACGATTCTACATATTAATTTTTGTCACTGCTAGTAAGTCTCCTACACTTTCTGTCCTCATTCACTCTGCAAAACTGTATTTTCTCCCTCGGTCTACCTGGTGCTCTTTTACCCACTAATTTCTTGCTGTGACTTGGTGCTCAGATTTCTCTTGCCTCATAAAATGACTGTAAATGTTGCTTGCTATTCTGAAATACTTTAATCACGTGTCTGGAACAAGCAGACAAGACAAGACAAGTGATTAGAGCATATCAGAATAACAGTTATTATTTCGGGTAATTAATGTGTGTTTTAGAGCGACAATTATAATGAGTGACGATCTCGTTAGATTTTTTTTAATGTCAGAAATGGTTGGCTTTTGCCTTTATGATGTATTCATGTTTGATTGATTGATTGATTGTTTGAATGATTTTATATTAGTGGTAGTAGTGACTGATTTTATATTAGTGGTAGTAGTGACTGATTTTATATTACTGGTAGTAGTGACTGATTTTATTAGTGGTAGTAGTGACTGATTTTATATTAGGTAGTAGTGACTGATTTTATATTACTGGTAGTAGTGACTGATTTTATATTAGTGGTAGTAGTGACTGATTTTATATTAGTGGTAGTAGTGACTGATTTTATGTTAGTGGTAGTAGTGACTGATTTTATTTAGTGGTAGTAGTGACTGATTTTATGGTATGGTAGTAGTGACTGATTTTATGGTGGTGGTAGTAGTGACTGATTTTATATTAGTGGTAGTAGTGACTGATTTTATATAGTGGTAGTAGTGACTGATTTTATGGTGGTGGTAGTAGTGACTGATTTTATATTAGTGGTAGTAGTGACTGATTTTATGGTTTTGGTAGTAGTGACTGATTTTTATGTAGTGGTAGTAGTGACTGATTTTATGGTATTGGTAGTAGTGACTGATTTTATTAGTGGTAGTAATGACTGATTTTATATTAGTGGTAGTAGTGACTGATTTTATGGTGAGTGGTAGTAGTGACTGATTTTATATTAGTGGTAGTAGTGACTGATTTTATATTAGTGGTAGTAGTGACTGATTTTATATTAGTGGTAGTAGTGACTGATTTTATATTAGTGGTAGTAGTGACTGATTTTATGGTGGTGGTAGTAGTGACTGATTTTATATTAGTGGTAGTAGTGACTGATTTTATATTAGTGGTAGTAGTGACTGATTTTATATTAGTGGTAGTAGTGACTGATT
Organism: Monoplex corrugatus; assembly: GCA_030674185.1. Lineage (NCBI taxonomy): Eukaryota > Metazoa > Mollusca > Gastropoda > Littorinimorpha > Ranellidae > Monoplex > Monoplex corrugatus. The sequence continues at coordinate 26,826,918 of CM060309.1, forward strand.
TTATATTAGTGGTAGTAGTGACTGATTTTATATTATGGTAGTAGTGACTGATTTTATATTACTGGTAGTAGTGACTGATTTTATGGTAGTGGTAGTAGTGACTTGATTTTATATTAGTGGTAGTAGTGACTAATTTTATATTAGTGGTATAGTGACTGATTTTATATTAGTGGTAGTAGTGACTGATTTTATAGTGTAGTAGTGCAGGAATAATGGTAGTTGTCATATGTGAACATGATGGACCATGTTTCATTTTCCATTTAGAGATAATATATTGAATTCTTATGGCCTAATTCATAATAGTCGGGGTGTTTTTTTTAATCAACATACACCCTTTGGCAATCGATTCTTTATTACAATACTGTTATTGGCCTGCTCCCAGAAACACGGTTCCAGCAATGTTCTTCCATTGTCTTGTTTTAAACCCGTCAAACAGCAGAAGAGACCATTGTGATTGTTGTGTTCGTGTTCATATCAAAAGCTTGGAACTCTGGTAGACATCAAAGCAACAGAGTGAGCGATTGGTTTCATATCCGGTAGTCAATTTAATGCGATAAATGGTAAGATAATGGAAAGTGATACATGGGCACAGTGGAAAGAATCAAATCGACAACTTCCACACAGGTTGAATGCATGGCAGAACTGACTTGACACTTCGTTCTCCCGGCAGTCAAATGTTTTATGGACGGCTGCGAACAAAGTGTCGATGAGGTTTCATTTAAATCAGAGAGATTGGGCAAAAAATTGATTCTTGCTGATTGAGTCATCAACGTTTTGGCATTTAAATGCCCGGTGTGTGCGTGCTTGCGTGCGTGCGTGCGTGTGTGCGTGCGTGCGTCCGTGCGTGCGTGCGTGTGTGTGTGTGTGTGTGTGTGTGTATGTGTGTGTTGTGTGTGTGTTCATGTGTTCAGTCTGTCTTTCTATTCGTATATAACGTGGAAAGTGGCAGAATGGTTCAGACTTTCGCCTACCAGTAACTAAACTCTAAGTTTCAGGGTTCGTTTCCCCCCGAGACCTCAACTCGACCGGAAAAAATCAAACCGACCGTTTAGTCCTTCGAGAGGGGACGAAAAACACGTGTCGGGCCTCTGACCTGCGCACGCTAGAAGATCTCAGGACTGTCGAAAATCGTGAAGAACAGGGCATTTGCCCAGCTGCCCAGGCAAAAAAAATTGGAGATAGGTTCATCTCCCAGGTCCCTGTCTTTGAAGCCCGTTTATTTCCCAGGTCCCTGTCTTTGAAGCCCAAATAGTCAAGTGTCTTTCTGAAGTCTTGGGGGGGGGGGGGGAATTTGTTGGAACAGTGTGTGTGTGTGTGTGTGTGTGTGGTGTGTGTGTGTGTGTGTGTTTTGTATGTGTATCTGTGTGTGTGTGTGTGTCTCACCCACCTACTGTTATCTCTGTTCATTCCGGCTGTTTTAGTGGACAGTGACAAGAGCGTGTTAGTCAGTCCAGTTTATTTTGAACAGTCGATCAACAGTGCCAGTTGTTTTCGGAATCCGCTTGAGTTAAACAGGAAGCTTTACGTATTGTTAGGGCGTGACAGTCATCGCTTTATTACCAACAGCAAATCGCCTCAGCTTTTGCATGGGGATGTAAGAGACTGACAACTAAATTGATAAGGTTGCTACACGGAAAATTAGGTAACAGTATAGCAGCACAACAGAGTGATGTGGGGAGCGAAATTAATGAGAGCAGAAAGATGCAATTTTTTGTCTGATACGCGTCGGTAGACTAAATCATGGACGACATTTCGGTCCTTAACTTGACAAAGAAGAACAACAACATACAAACAAACATCCGACAGACAGAGATGCAGACATATTGACAGACAGACAGACAGAGACAGAGATGTAGAAAAACAAGACCATGAACGAATGTTTAGTTACGAGGGTAGTGAGAAACATAAAACAGATATTGTTTACCTCTATCTTCGCTGAAGGGCAGTTTGATTCGTTGTTTGTTTTGTTTGTTTCATTGTTTGCTTGTTTGTTTGTGTGCCAGTTTTACTGGTCATGAGAGAGGGAGTCAGAGAGACAAACAGACATACACACGAATACGCCACATACACGTACACACCACACACACACACACACACACACACATGCACAGACACACACAGACAACCACACACACACACACACACACACACACACACACACACACACACACGCACACGCACACACACAACAAACACATACACACACACACACACAACACGCACACATACACACATGCACAGACACACACAGACACACACACACACACACACAACACACACACACACACACACACACACACACACACACACACCACACACACACACACACACACAAAACAAAACAACAACACACAACACACACACACACACACACACACACACACACACACACACACACACACACACACACACACACACAAACACACACACATTCGCGCACGCATACCCTGACGGACTTCCACAAAGCGCTAGGTAAGGATTTTTTAACCATCTGTAGACAGCACTGCTCAGTTTGATGATGTGTCAGTGTGTCAGAGGTGTAGAGGCTGAGGGCATCTGCCATGGCCAGTTTTGTCCTGCTGGATGCCTGTACACTTGTCAGGTACCTCTTGGCACAAACACAACAAACATGTCTGTGAGTGGGAGAGTCTATGTATGGCACTAGGTTGCTTCTATTAGATGCTGTTCTTGACCTTAGTCCTGTGTTTGTTTATGTGAAATATGTACTTGATGAGTTGGTTGGTTGGTTAGTTAGTTAAGAGGTTGCTTGGTTGTTTGGTCATTTATTAATTTTCGATTTAATATTATTTTGGATTTGTGTGAGGGAGTCAAAAAGGGTAAAGTTTTGCTTTGCTAGCATGGTTGACAATGCAGGATGCTGGTGGACAGGGTGCTGGAGTCAGAGGGTTTAATATTATGTTTGCAGCAGTATCTTTGGGTGATATTGACGGACTCTCCTGTCGATTGGACTGAGTAAGACCGCTGAACCGTAGTGCCTTGTGTGGGTTTTCATGTGTGGTGGAAGACCGACCCTGGAGGCACGTGTTTTTCCGCGGGCACTGTATGGGAAGAGTTCTGTTTCCGCCAGTCCCTCTTCTGTTAATTAACAGTTGTTGTGCGTTGTTCAACTGTGATTGTGCCCTGCGTGCACTGCTGTCATCAGCTTGTTCTGTTGCGGGCAAGGTCTGGAGACTTGATGATGTTGATGCCACAGCTGATGAGGCTGGCATTCAGAGTATCTTTGTGTTGCTGTCTGCGGGTAGAGTAGAGATGGTATCTGTTCGAACAATGGGATCAGGATAATGTTTTTGCAAATTGTGAAAGATAACGGATGAAACGTCTGGCAGTGTGTCCCTGAAGACACAGATTGTGGCGATGAATGTCTGGGTTACTTCCAGTGTTTTTTCCGTTTGGAATGGGAGGAAGTTGTTATTATCTGTTTTAAGGAACACGTCAACGAGAGGCATTTTTCGTTAAAGTATTAATCAATGACAATACTGGGGAAACGTTTGAGATAAAGTGGTTGTACTGGTTCTTTTACCATGGCAGTCTGAATGTTTTGTTTCATTGTAGTGTACCGGCCATAGGAACATATACGAAGTCATGAGACTGAATCCATATACAGAAAATCTGTTATGTCTTCTAAACCACATAATGCCAGAAAATCTTGGACTAACCATTCTCGTTTTTCCTTTACATGAGGAGCGTGTGGCCTAATGGATGAAGGACCCAATGAGATGCCAGAAGCTAGGGTTCGATTCCAAGTCAAACTGGGATTTTTCTTCGCCTGCCCCCATCCACAGTTCTTTGAGTGGTGATCTGGGGGCTTAATCTGAAGAATGAGGCGATAAACCGAATTCCTATATGCAGCAAGTACTTGGTACAGCTTGACAGAAGTCACGGCAACCAAGTCCACTTTGATAGGTAAACAAAACACGTTGACAGACAAAGAAAAACATGGAAGCCATTGCGCATTGGCGACGCACTTTCCTCGTTGAGAGCAGCCCTTATTTCACACGACAGATCCATTGAGACAAAAACAAGCCAACCAACCAACAAAGAAACAAAGACACAACATCCTTCCAGTGATTAAGGAAAAAGAAGGATCTATCAGCATATCAGCAACAAATCATTTTCGCTGTTAATGTTAAAACATTTCCTCATGAGGGGCTTTCCCCTCAGCCCCTTGTTCTATTGATTTAGATATCTGGCTTTGCCAACTCTGTAAATAATGACTTAGTGGGGAAATATGTTCTGTTATTTTTCTTCCTTTGCTACTGAGCTGTTTGATATAATAGGTGTTTTGTTTGTGCTTTTGGTACTCCGGGTATTTCTGTGGTCGCACGAGTGTGTGTGTGTGTGTGTGTGTGTGTGTGTGTGTGTGTGTGTGTGTGTGTGTGTGTGTGTGTGTGTGTGTGTGGTCTTTGATTTAATGTCTATTCACTAAAGTGATTTTAGACAAAAAAAACAAAAACAAAAAAAAAGGAAACTTGGAAATGGTTAATCT
>CM060309.1:26833924-26853924 GCA_030674185.1 Monoplex corrugatus
CTTAAGGCATGAACATACACACAAATACGCAAATGCACATTTACATACACGCGCACATACATACACGCGAGCACACACACACAATGCGCGCCAGCACATCCACACAATGTACATGTTTTGTGATACATATATTGCATTTATTGGAGTTGTATCATACCGCATCACATTGAATTGTATTATGTTGTATACGATAGTATTGTATTTCAGTATTTTTGTTTTTTGTCTTGTATCGCAATGTGTAAGTATCTCGCACAAAGATCTACGACCAAAATAGATTTTAACATATTCTCGCTTTTCATGGGAATGTCTTCCTGGAGTTTGGTCACTGTTTTTAGGTATACAGATACATGACAATCATTCCTGATGGAATATGTCATATGAAGTCTGTAGTTTGATAAAGCGTGAAAGAAAACTGCATAGGGAAAGTTTTTGTTCGGTCAGGTTTTTTTTTGTGGTTTGTTTTGCTTGGTGTTGTTGATGGCGTGTTGTTTGTAGAATCGCAGGTTTACATGATTAAGTTTGTTTTTTTCTCTTTTCTTCTCTTTTCCTTTTTTCTGTATCTAATTCTTTTCTTCTCCTCCTGTCCTTCTCTCTCTTTTGTCTCTTTTTTTTTTCACGTCTTCACTCTCCCCTCTCCTTTTTTGTTTGTTTTTTTGTTTAATTCTATCTGTCTGTTTGTGTTCCTTTTTCCCCGAAAGTTTTCTCCTTTTCTCGACAAAAGTTCACTTTCATTTCTTCAGCTCAGTCTCTTTCGTCTCATGGAATTGCAGTAAACAGAAGAGTGCAAACCTCCTCACGCTCATTTCCAGTTGTTGTTGACAAAAATTCTGGCAGCACGCAGAAATAAGAAACACAAATTGTAGGATGTGTACTTGTCGGGACACAGCTGTAGTGCTTTTTATCACTGGGAATGAACATGTTTCAGTGAAGGGTGCTCCACTATGTCAACGATCAGCAGGGATATCCTATCCACTGGCTGCTTGGGAACTTGTCCCATCAACTCTTTTCTTTCATCCCCCAACAACACATCAGTTGGAATCTCTTTTCGCCCCAAATTATTTCGTCTGTCGTTTGGAAGTGTCCACCCTCCATAGATAGAAACATCCCACTCCATCGTCTCTCTGTCTTTGTCTGTCTCTCTCTGTCTGTCTGTCTGTCTGTCTGTCTGTCTGTCTGTCTGTCTGTCTGTCTGTCTGTCTGGGTACGAGCAATGCCAACAAGACAGGCGTGAAGGAATCAGCTAATGTGGAGAGTACGAGATGGTTGAGGTAGAAGCAATGCCAACAAGACAGGCGTGAAGGAATCAGCTATGAGCAGGAGCAAGACACTCCCAAAGGGGACGGACGTTCTTACCACAAAAAGAACACGATTCATAATACCTACAGCAGGCTTCCAAAATCTATGACAGGCAGAGATCACAGTCATTTATACCAATAGGACCCCTTTTCTGAGGACAAGGTTTTCAACATCAATGTCAGAGATCGCAGCCATTCTGTAGCAGTAGGACCCCCATTCCCAGCACCAGGTTTCCAAAATCTACGTTAGTCAGAGATCACAGTCATACCATACCAATACGACTCCCATTCTCAACACATCTCCAACATTCCCCAGCTGCCACAGGCATGAAATATGAATGAAACCATCAGTAGCACCAAATTCTGTGACCGCACTTCTCCCTGCTGTTATCAAGACGTCCCGCAACGCCCCTCTGATTCACACCACTGCAAGCTCAACATCAGCGTCCACCATCGCAGTAGACACCTCCATTGTTTGCCCCCACTCCCCAGTGACCGATCAGTCCCTGCAATTATGTGCCACACAGTTCTCTGCATTTTCCCATCACCTAGACCGCCTGCTTCATCAAGTGCTTCCTCCCTCCATCCCTCCACTCTTCTCTTCTTTCCCACCCATTTCCCTCTGTCTCGCCTTCTGTCCCTGTACGTACTCAGATCCGCCCTCGCACGCTTATTTAACAGAGGTGTTTACACCATACCATACATACTACCCAGATTGCAGAAACAAACTTTCTCTTTCAGGACCAGGATTTGATCTGCTACGTATCTGTGGAATACATTGCCCACTAGCATCAAGTCTTACACATTACTGAACCGCTTTGGACGAAACTTCACAAATATTACGTAGAAAAGCGAGCAAGTAAACAAACAAACAAACAAACAAACAAACAAACAAACCAAACAAACATACAAACAAAACCTAACTGTTTTTGTTCCTTTTATTTTCAGTTCTACACTACACATAGTATGCTAATGAAACCACTTGTCAGATTCATTACTACACATTGGTCCTTTTTATCCCATCTCTAAGCTGTACGTTGATTCATCAAAATACATAATTTCTCCATGGGTGAATGAGGAAATCTGTCAAAAACGCAAGCAACTAAAAGAAGCTGCACAACTAAAAGACTCTCAACCATCCCCTGAGAACATCATTTACTTCAATAATGCTCGTGCTGCTCTCATAGAGGCCTATGAAGCAGAGCAAACGAACTACCTACAAAGCAAGATCGACCAGATCACAAATGCTGTCAGCAACAAAAAGTCTGCTGTTGCCTGGAAGACCGTGAACGAAATAAATGGTAGAAAAAAGCTGCAACAGAGCTAAGCTAAAAGCATCTAGCCAAGAAGAGCGAGCGAAACTGTGGCAACAACACTTCCAAGACCTACTTGGGAAACCTCCAGACATCTCTGAAGAAAAAATAACTCCAGTCTTCGCGGAAGAGCTGAATATCAAGAAAGGGCCGTTTACGTTGGACGAACTACTGATAGCAGTGAAAAGCATTCAGTGTGGAAAAGCTTGCGGACTCGATGAGATACCAGCGGAAGTATGGAAAATAGAGGAATTTCACCAGATACTGCTGGAATGCTGCAACAACGTTTATAACCAAGACCCAATAAACAAATGGACGAAAGGATGCCTGCTTCCTTTCCCCCAAGAAAGGTGACCTCGGAATCACAAAGACCTACCGCGGAATCACATTAACTGCAATTTCTGCAAAGATCTACAACCTAATTCTCCTAAATAGGACAAATACTCACGTATATTGGAAGGCATAAAAACCAAAAACCTCCCAGCTGTTCTCCTATTTATCGACTTTTCCAAAGCTTTTGATTCGATCCACTGAGGAAAGATGAAGAAGATTCTAACTGCATATGGACTACCCAAGGAAACAGTAGACGCCATCATGATGCTGTATCAGAATACCCGCTGTATGGTTCGCTCCCCCGACAGAGATACAGACTTCTTCAACATCACAGCTGGAGTCCTTCACGGAGATACGCTTGCCCCCTACATTTTCATCATCTGTCTCGACTATGTGCTGAGGAAAGCAGTGGATAAGAACAAAAAAAACAAAAAACTCGGCTTTACGCTCACAGAACAGAAGAGCAGACGCTACCCTGCGGTAAAGATAACAGATGCGGATTACGCTGATGACCTGGCTGTTCTCGCAGACCTTCTAAAGGATGCAACATCTCTCCTTCACATTGTCGAAAGAACAGCAATGGAGATCGGGCTCCACCTCAATGCGAACAAAACAGAGTTCATCTGTCTGAACCAAGATGCATCAGAAGGCATGATAAGTCTTAATGGAGATACGATCAAACAAGTTCAAGACTTTAAATACCTTGGCAGCTACATTGACTCCACAGAACAAGACGTCAACTCCAGACTCGGAAATGCCTTGGGCGCTCTAAATCAACTGGGCAAAATCTGGAAATCCAATCTGCCAGAAAACCTGATAAGGAACTTCTTCCGAGCAGCGGTGGAGTCCGTTCTTACATATGGCTCAATCTCTTGGACCCTAACAACGACATTGGAGAAGAAGATTGATGGAGCATATACAAGAATGCTGCGTGCAGCCCTGAACAAATCCTGAAGAGAACATCCAACTAACAAAGAGTTATATGGTAAGATCCCACCAATCAGTAAATCAATACGTCAGCAAAGACTGCGCTTCGCGGGACGCAGCTGGCGTACCAAAGAAGAACTGGTGGGGGATGTTCTACTATGGAGACCCAGCCATGGCAAACAAAGACCAGGACGTCCAAAGAAGATCTTCATCGACCAACTGATGGATGATACGGGCTGTCAGTATGATGAACTACCTACTGCAATGTCTGACAGAGAAGGATGGAAGAAACGTGTCACGGATAGCCGAGCAAGCTCGACATGATGATGATGATGACATAATTTCTCCACTCCCATCTTCTTCTTTACCCTCCTCTCTCACTCTTTCGCTCTCGTTCTGTCCCTCTCACCCTCTCTCTCTACCCACCTGTCTACCCATATAATCACTCCCACTCCATGGATCATCATCTTCACATGTTTTAGCCTCATGGACACAAAGAAGATATAGATGTGTATTTTATTTGCAGCTTGATATACAAGTCTGTTTCTGTGCATAAATGTGTGCCATTTTGTCATGAACTACCTGTTCTCTGTCCCCTCCCCTCCCTTCTTTGCTTTGAATGCTTCCTTTACTTTATTAGTTTTGTTTGTTTGTATGCTTGTAATTCATGTTTTCATAGTATTTTTGTAATTGTGTTTGTTTAGCTTTAAGAAATACAGATTATTTTCACGTTGTGTGCTTATATGTGTAGGACTAGCTGAAAGACAAGTCAGGTGGGACCTAACGCTGCTATCCTTGAATAATAAAAGTGTTTTCTTGTTTCTCTGTCTAGATAGAGTCTATCAATGGCCAACATAGAAAAATTGATCAAGCACTCTTGTAATGTGTCGCTATGTCTGGTGTTGGAAAATAGAAATTAATCAGTCTATCAATCAAGATCTCTCTCTCTTCTCTCTCTCTCTCTCTCTCTCTCTCTCTCTCTCTCTCTCTCTCTCTCTCTCTCTCCCCTCTGCCCCCCCCCCCCACCCGTCCCCCGAATTCAGTTAAATTCACGTCAACAGTATGAAAGATCCACTGAGGATTATCATTAAAAGCAGATGTCTTGTTATCATTATGAGAATGCATAGACAATATTTTGTGTGAATGACTCCGCATAATCCCCCCCCCCCCACTCTTGTCTGTTATACAGCCATGTGTTCAGTACAAATCTGCTCAACATCCTTGCATTTATTGCTCTTCCAAAGAAAAGAAATCAATCACCGTAAGTAGTCTCAAAAGCAAACAAACAAACAAAAATATCAAAAAGACAAACAAAGACACAAACGCCAATTCTTAATCGAAGCTATATGAAATGTGAGATATTATTGTATGTGACATAAAAACTTCAAATGCTTGTCTTTTTAGTTATTATCTTTGGCTTTTTTCCTACTTAATATGTCTGCACATGCACTTTCCTTGTCCTTTTGATGACCAAAACCTACACAAAGATCAACCTGCCAAAGAAAAGAATAGATTTTGTGCGTTGTCCACTGAAATTGTCCACTTTCATTCCTTTTCCTTGACTTCATTCACGAGTTACGTATGTCATTTATAGACTTTTGTATAAATGTAAACACAAACAAACAAACGAACAAACAAACAAACAACCAACCAACAAACAAACAAACAAACAAGCAGACAATACAATGTGCACATTCCATTGTCTGTGAAGTTCAGCTACGGATGTGTAAAGTTTTATGGACAGTGCTCAGGCTGGCGTTTAGGCACTGACTAGAGGAATATATGGCGATGTCAGGGCGAGTAATAACGAAATTCTGTAAAAAAAAAAAAATTTAAAAAAAAAAAAGACATTTTACAAGAGTGAAAAATGAGGGTGAAAAGCTCAGTTCACGGCCATTATATCTGTCTACTGCAATAAAAGTTTAAACATGAATATCTGCACAGTGCCCTTTTAGAGTATGATTAAGACATACAAAAAACGAGCGAGAGAGAGAGAGGGAGGGAGGGGGATAAAGAGAAGTCAAAGGAAACCAGAGTTCAGGAGACAGTGAAATGGGTGGTTCCAATTATGGCATGCATGTAGTTTGTTACTTGTTTGGTTGTTTTTTCTTGGATGTTTATAGATGCCATGAGAGAGAACGGGGTAATGTACACACACACAACACAACCAACACACACACACACACACACACACCACACACACACACACACACACACCAACGCACGCACGCACGTACACACGTCCCTCTCTGTCTCACGTGCACAAAGGAAAAAAAGGGAATGACACGCAGACAAGGATCCTTGTCGGATTTTCTTTCAATTTTTCTCAAGACGGTATCACACAGCAAAGTCCTTGAGATGAAATAGGGGAGAAGAGACAGACAGACAGACACACACACAAAGATATGCAGACAGACACACAGACAAAATAGTCAGTTAAATGTGTGTCTGTATGTGCGCGCGCGCGCGCGCGTGTGTGTGTGTGTGTGTGTGTGTGCGCTCGCGTGCTATGCGTCTGCGTGTATGTGTGTGTGTGTGTTTACTTTGTATGTATTTCTTTTTAGGTGTATGACTTTTTCTTAGGAATCTTATATCATCACTTCATGTAAACAGACCGTAGAACAAAAGCGAGAAAGAAGACACAATGACTGTAGTGAAGATAGATTTAGTCAGACAAAGGAAAAGAAACAGGTGCAAACGACTGGATTATGACCTCAGTTCTGGTTTCCTACGTCACTTCCATGCCTGAGGTAAAGTCAGGTTGGGGTCTTTGAGTCACAGGAGGGAAGGGGGGGGGTAGGGCTGTCGTTGTGGGCCATGTTGATGGTCTCTTTAACAGGAGTGTCTCGTTCGGTCTGGCGATTCCAGTCCTTAGTGGGAGGTTAAAAGTAAGGATTGTCCTTTTCAAGTTGGACCAGAAAAGGCACTGTTGACATCCACCGAAGTGACCCAGCAGCAGTGCAGGGTCATCTTTAGTGGGTGGCCACACGGTGTCTGGACACAACTTACTCCTATGGAGCTTCCTGGCACACTGGAACTTTGACATATGAACTCGGAATTGGTGGTGTGTTGAGGAGCTGGAATGAACGGCGAGAAATCAACGCTACTGCGATGACGGAGATGTTGGGAAAGGAAACAAAAAAGACGAAGAGGTTGGGGTGAGTGTCACCAAGCACCAGTCAGAATGCTGGACTTAGCTACACAAGGTAAATGAAGAAAGACGACGAATACTCTTGACTGGGGGAAGGGGAGGTGAAGGGTATTGACATCCTCCACCTTCTCCTGTTCGTCTGCTCCGCTTTTTGTTTCCGTTTTCTCAAGACAGTATTACAGAGCTCAGGAAATTCCATACGCACTGGCACAACAGATCCTTGAAATTAGAGACAGACACAGAGACACAAAGATACCAGACGGTCGTTTTGCTCTTCTTCCATCTGTATTAACACAGCAAAATCCTTGAAATTAAAGAAAACCAAAAGAGACAAAAAACAAAACAAAACAAAACAAAAAACAAAACAAAAAACCCAGCAGTTTTGTTTCTCTTTCTTTCTCTCTTTTGTTGTTGTTGTTTTTTTTTTCTTTCCTTCTGTCTGTTTTCTTTCTTTTTGTTTTTGTTTTCTTTTCTTTTTTCTAGCCTACTGATTTCTCAAAACATCTCTTTCATCATGTGGTATCGGTGAACATAACACTGCAAACATTGTTTCATTCATTTTTCAGCGGTTTTCTGCAGACTCTCTTGTCGCCAGCCAACAACAACAACAACAACAACAACAACAACAACAACAACAACAGCAAAGTGACACAAATTACAGCATGCGCATTGTTTGGATACAGCTTTATTGCTGTTTGTCCCTGGGGGGAGGGGGGGGGAAGAAGACCCCTATGTTTAAGTGAAGAGAAGTGGCCACCCCGTCCTCCCAAACAGCCCCACACTATAGATCAACATGATGCTTCCAATCCGATGTTTGCGCGGAAACGTTCCCCTGCGAACCTTCCTGTTTCTCTCCCCTGATACATAATGTCTGTGCCAACCCTTCTTCACTCCCCGAGTTGTTTCGTCTCTTCAACTTTCGACCTCCAGAAACACAAATATACCCACCCTCTCGTCCCTCCCTCCCTCTTTCTGGTCCTCTCCCTGCCATGATCCCCCTCCCCCAGCCCCTTTATCTGGGTAGAATAATATCCCACCTCTTCCATCACTACTTTCCAGTCTGAAATGTGGTTTCCTGTAGCAGGACACCCTTGAGAGGACAAGGTGATGGTGTCACTCTCTGTTGCGTGTTTATGGCTTCATCCAATTTTCTCCTGGTATGATGCTTATCTGTTACCCTTGTCTTTTTTCTCTTCTTTTCTTTTACCATACTTTATTTGTGTGTTTTGGCCAAAATATGTTCAAGCCTTCGTACAATCTTCTCTTTTGTGTACTTTACCTGATCCCCAAGCTGCATCCATACGCAAGGATGATGAGTCAGGGTATCAACAGACAAAGAACAAACAAACAGATAAACAAACAAACAGACAGACAAACAAACGAACAAACACCAACTTCATACAATGTTCTTTGCACATTACAATTTCAGTGAAACATTTACTCTGCTCAGGAAAGGGTCAAGCTCTTGGATCCAATGCACTACACCAGAAACACTAGGTCACTGAAAGAAGAATGAAACGGAAAATATGGATATGTTGTAAACCTGTTTTGTTAACACTATGCACTGGTGAAATCATGTGATTTACATGACTACTGTTTCTAAGATAATCTGCTTGATATCACGGTCAGTTCCTACTTTGCCTTGTCAGTGGAACCATCCTTGTATTTATTCACACGTTTCTGTCAATGTAAAACAACTCAGCGCAGTGTTCAATTCATCCTGTCTCTTAGAAATGTAGTTGTAATTATAACTTGAAAACAGCCAACAACCCCACTCTCCCACATATTTCTCTCTCCCTGGCAGGAGAGAAGACATCACTGCGAAACCTGTAAATCATCGCTGCCACAAACGACGAAGTCATCGTAGCACAAAGTCCCAGACTATGTGCTGGTGACATGTCGCATAAGATCTAGACCATTACAGTCCCGATGTACTGAACATCCCCCCCAACCACACACACACACACACACACACACACACACACACACACACACACACACACACACACACACACACACACACACACACACACACACACACACACACACACACACACACACACACACACTTACTGTCACACGCTCGAAGTGTGTGAATCAGATCGTTAGTGACACAAAGATGCACACTCATACCATGCTATCAGCCATGTCGTACAGCGTCAGTTTCTCTGAACCACGTCACTGTCGTCTCAGCACTGGTGTCCACCCCTACCACAGCAGAGAGACATCGCTTCTACTGGTCCACTGTGCCACTACGTTACCCGAAAACATGCACCTTACCTGATCTCTGTTCTTGAAAACCCCACCTCCAAGTTGAGAGCACCAAAGGAGAGGGACAGAAGAGCACACTCAAGGCAGCTTGCTAGACTTCAGTGTTCACGGGATTACAGAATGTATTCGTTCCTCCCGCGAACCATCCCTGAGTGGAACGATTCTTTGACTGAAGCTGTGGTTGGAGCCGCGTCTCCTGGCGTGTTCACGTCGGGAGCTCGTATACTCCACCAGTAGTAGTAGAAGTAGGGTTGGTTTTTTTTGTTGTTTTGTTTTTGTGCGTACCCCCCCCCGCCCCCCCCCCCCCCCCCCCCCCCGTGTGATAGTAGTCAGAATAATCAACGGGTTGATTGTGGACACTAAACAACAAGAACAAGAACCTCCCCGGTGCTCTGAAGTCTCCCCACTGCCTGTGTCTGTCTGTCTGTCTGCCTCTGTCTTTCTCTGTCTCTGTCTGATTGTCTGTCTGTCTGTCTGTCTGTCTCATTGTGTGTGTGTGTGTGTGTGTGTGTGTGTGTGTGTGTGTGTGTGTGTGTGTGTGTGTGTGTGTGTGTGTGTGTGTGTGTGTGTGTGTGTTTCTCTGTCTCCCAGTGCTAAACGTCAGCACCATAATTATAAGGTCTGTAATGGGTCAGCTTCGCGCTGCAGGAGGTCATAGGGCTAGTTTTAACACATGCTTGAGACAACGGGTCCAACTTCCATACCTGGAAACAATGCATTTCTTCAAGCCAATCCGCGGTTTTCTTTCTAACATGCACTTACTAGAAAGAATAGGAAGAACAAGAATAAGAGCTGTTTCTCGAGATAAGCCACCAGATAAGGTGTAATTGCTTCAACGTTCACAGGTATTTGAAGTTACGCGCATCATGTGCCTCTTAATGTCATGGTGGAGGAGCACCAGTACTAAACGAGGATGATGATAATAATGATAACATTAATAATACTGATAGTGACGATGATAGTGATGATGGTGATGGTGATGATGTTGATGATTATGATAGTAATAATAACACTAATGATGATGATGATGATGATAGTAGTAGTAGTAGTAGTAGCGGTAGTAGCGGTAGTAGTAGTAGTAGTAATTGTGATGATGATGGTTCCATTTGTATGGGAAACAGCCCATGTCAAAGCATGCTCGTTATACTTTAGATGGTAATAGACCATCACAACGAGAAACAAAGAAAATAAGAGAGTGGAGTTACCAGACCCAGTACATTAATGCAGTATAAACAAAGCCAGGTACATACATTAACACAGGACAACCATATGTCATCAGTCTCATCAAGAATAACAACAGATCATAACATGAAATAAGAAATAAGTGATAGCATCACTGATCCGCAAAGAATGTATTCGGAACGAAATCGTTTGATAAGTACGAGTCTTTCATTTACACGCAAATATATACACGCGCATGCATCATACATGAAGAGATTGTGAATGGAATATAGAATGTGTATTTGTATGTTTCATGTCGGTTTTTGAACTGATCCTTTTTTGTCTTAAAGCGACGGGAAACTATGTAGGTCACTGTCGTGTTGCCCCAACGAATTTTTCCTCGTGTTGTGATTATAGTTGCCATCCGAGTACTGATTCACTTTAGTCTGATCGCACATATTATATTTTTAACGACCGCACAGATGCAATCTTTATGCAACGCCTTTTGTGAAGTGCTGGTGTATTTTTTTCTGTCAAACAAATTGAATTTTTGGTAATATTGTTTCTCAGTTTTAGAACCACACAATCTAAGAATACATGTTGCTTTCTACTATTATATTTTTTTGTTGTAATCCACGAACAACTATTAGGCCAGCCTGTTTGCAACGTCTGGAGGAACATATGGCACTGAGTCTGACACTAGCGATCCCATTATAAAACCGCAAGCCTTTCAGCTGGGTCAGGAAAGTGAGACAGCTAATTTCCAAACTAGATCATCTAAAGGACTGAAGAAAGTTGTAAACTAAAGATCTTCTTGTATTAAATAGTCCATAGATTACTCTTTCCTAGTAACATTAAAACGCACAAAAAAGACAAAGACGAGAAAACGTGGAAATTGGAACAAGAACAAATGTCTTTCTAAAGCATAGCGTGCTGATATTAAACTGCATTAGCATGCACGCACATAGTTTGTCATCTTTGTCTCTGTCTCTGTCTCTCTCTCTCTGTCTGTCTTTCTCTCTCTCTCTTTCTCTCTCTCTCTCTCTCTCTCAAGCCATGGATGTTTACAGATGATATGAGAGAAAACAAAAGAGACAGCATCATCATAAACCATTTAACCCTTTGATTCCCGCACCCTATCTACCAACTGGAAAAACTTAACCCTTCGACTCCTTCACCCCATCCACCAGCTTACTGTAGGAAGTCAAAGGGTTAAATGTTTTGCTTTGCTAGCATAGTTGACAATGTCGGAGGCTGGTGGACAGATTGCGGGAGTCAAAGGGTTAATGCCAGGCTAACATGAAAATTGTACTGACATATTAAACAGATACATAACTCAACTTGGAAATGATTAAAACAAACACATCATGAATGAAACTTGAGAAATACGTTTGGATTTGTTCAAATCAGAGGAACGAATAAAAAAGACAGGCACACACACACACACACACACACACACACACACACACACACACACACACACACACACACACACACACACACACACACACACACACACACACACACACACACACACACACACACACACACACACGAATGAGAGCGAGAGAGAGAGAGAGAGCAGCATGACATATTCAACAAAGAGCTACAGAAATAAGTAAAGAAGAACACAGAAACAGGAAATAGCGACTTATCAGGGACCAGTCATAAATCTGGAAAAGACAGCAGTAGACACACTGACAAAGAAAATGTTCTTAACAGGGAAAGGGGAACAGAGAATCAGTGTGTTACGTCTGTGCCCCCTCCCCATGTCTGTTGTCTGTCTGTCTGTGTTTGTCTGCCCATCTGTGTCTGTCAGTCAGTCTGTCTGTCTGTCTGTCTTCTCTCTCTCTCTCTCCCTCTCTCTCCCCCCTCTCTCTCCCCCCTCTCTCTGTGTCTCTGTCTGTCTGTCTCTCTGTCTGTCTGTCTGTCTGTCTCTCTCTCTCTCTCTCTCGAAAAAGAAAATAAAACATCAAAATAGAAATGATTATTTGCTCACTCTATACTAACAAATCTCCATTTCTACTTGTCTTCCTTGTTCTTTCTTTCCTTCTTCTCCTTTTGTTTTTCTTTATTCAGTTTATTCTTTTCCTGAACATCTTTTCATACTTCCTGCTTAGTTCTTCCTTTTGTTTTTTTTAGGTGTTTCTCTCCTTTTTGATGTCTTTTTTTAGGTCCTCGAGCAGTACGACGTCAAGGGCCAGCTGCTAGACAACATTCGGGCCATCTACGCCAACAGCAGGAGTGCAGTCCGCACCGCCAGTGGAACATCTGACTGGTTCCCAGTGACATCGGGAGTAAGGCAGGGCTGTAATCTCTCCCCTCTTCTCTTCATGATCTATATGGATCAGATTACGAAGGAGGCAAACCCAGACCCTGAGGCACTCAATGAACTCATGTTTGCGGACGACCAGGCAATGGTGAACAATGACAAGATACAGCTACAGGAGCACACAGACCAGCTCAATGAAAGCTGCGAGACATACGGCATGAAGATCAGCGTCAGCAAGACCGAGGTCATGACTGTCAGTAAGAGACCAAGCAAACTGGATATCAACATCAACGGAACCCAGTTGAAGCAAGCCAGTGAATTTAAATACCTGGGCAGCATCTTCACTGAAAATGGCAAACTAGACAGAGAAATCGAGACCAGATGCCAGAAAGCCAACGCAGTCAGCTACCAACTTGCCCCTCTCCTGAAACACCCCAGCATTCCCACCAGCACTAAGGCGAAACTCGTCAACGCCATTTTTCTATCAACGCTGACATACCAGTGCCAGACATGGTCCCTAACTAAAGTCCTCGAGAGAAAACTGGTCACCTGTGAAATGAAATGCCTGAGGAAAGCAGTAAACAAGACAAGGCGGGACAAGATCAGAAATGAGGTGATACGAGACATGGTAGGAGCAACACCAATCCTACAACACATCGAACATATGAGGATCAAGTGGTTCGGACACCTCACACGTATGCCCCTAAACCATCCAGCTCTTCGGGCATACAACACCAGATACTCTGGCTGGAGAGCCAGAGGAAGACCAAGACGACGATGGAGCGACTCCGTGGCAGACACCCTCAGAGCTCACGAGATGTCCCTTCTCCAGGCCACCAGCCTTGCTGCTGACAGACGACTGTATCTCCCCGCGACACCCACCGGTACAAGCGGAAGGAAAAAGTAAGTAAGTAAGTCTCTCCTTTTTTTCCTTTCCTCCTTTTTTCGTCTTCTATTATATCATTTTTCATCAACAGTATGTTTCTTCTTTTCTGTTGTTTTTCTCTAATACGTCTTTTTCACACACACCTTTCACGTTTAGTTCCAGCAGATGTAAACACCAGCTCTGGCACTGGCCAAAAGATGAGACGCAAATTAATTTGCGTACATTTTTTTAACACAGGAACATTTGCATATGAACACAGGCACATTAGCATATATCCCATGGAAGAAGACCCGCGCTTCAATGAAGAGTGGGAGTGGTGCTTCCTGCGTGCTAAAAACCAACACGACACTGCTAGCTAGTGGTTACACATAAGCTTCCTTCCAACAACAGTCTCGTTTACCCTTGAACAATGCTTTTAATGTCCTCTCTTTCACCCCAAGGGTTTTCGTCTCTAGCTGTGGGCGCTTTTAACTTCCAGAAACACCCCCTTCCTCATCTTTCCCATCCATCCTCTCTGTCTGTCTCTTTCGTTTTCTATTTTCTCTCTCCTCCCTCTTTTGTATTTTTTTCCCTATCTCCCCACTTCCCTTTCTACACACTTGCTCTTGCATCTCACGTATCCATACAATAATCTTCCACTGCCGCCATCAGCTTCTGGTTCTTCCCCGTATAAAGACACCCATGAAGAGAACGAATTGACGGTTTTAGCTTCTTTTCTATGCTGAGGACCTCATCCAATCTTCCTCTGTCTGTGCTTTAGCGGATCCCAAAGCTTCATCCACACATGGAGACAGTCAGTGGAGCGTTCACAGCGTAAACTCTTTTGTATGGTGGTCTTGCGCATCAGTTTTTCACTGTCAGTTTCAGTTTGCTCAAGGCAGTATCGTAAGACTTTTATGTGTTTTAAGATCCACTGCACCAGAAACTTGAGGTGGTTTTAGATAAAAGTGGTACAAATTGGAAAAAACTGAAATAAATATGTTACAGTAAAGATTGTGCACCGGTGACCTCATAAATGTTACATACCTTTAGATTCTCAAGTGATTCGATTATAATCCTAACTCTCAGTAGAACTATCTATGCATTCATTTACACGTTTTACAGTGGCACAGTTCGGTGTAAGTCCAAGTCATTGCGAGCATCCAACAATGTACAAATGCAGCTGTAATTATGGCAGCCTCAAAACAAACGACAGCCCTAGGTTCTCTCCCCTTTTAGCTGTTTCTTGGTGGAGCAAATCACAAGCTCATGCACTATGAAATCGGCAAATGCTCACTGCCAGAACAACATTGGTTCGGCATTCTAGTCAGCACAGCACAATTCCTGCAATCCGTATAAAAGATTGCATAAGATCTTGAGCGCCTTAAGCATCTCTAACACGCCCTGCTGTCATGCACTTACAGTGAAACCATCAGTGTCACCTACATTTACACTTATTGTAGCTAAAGATCATAGATTTTGTGCGATGGCAGTGTCTGTGGACCAAATCCCTGCCATTTGAGCACTGGTGTCCACCATCACCACCAGAACAAAAATGTCACTTGCGCTGGTCCACAATGATACTGCCTGCACTGATAGTCCGATGTTAAAACTGCATGAGCTGAGAGAAGAATGAAGAGGCGTACTACCAACTTACAGAAACAACGTGTTTTAATGCAGTTTACATCTTAATATCTCCTAAAAAAATTCAAACGTATGAGAAAGAAATAATTAAAGAAGAAATCAGAAGAAAAAAAATTGTGTGCATGTGGTGATTTCTTTGTTTCTTTTATTCGCTTGTTACTAAACATACGTGATGAGAGAGAACAGAGACAAGGACACAAACACTCACGCGCGCGCGCGCACACACACACACACACACACACACACACACACACACACGCATACACACACGCACGCACGTACGTATGTACGCACGCACGCACACGCACACACACACACACGTGGAAGAGCCAGACACAATGAGAGAGACAGCAACCTGACACTTGCAGCAAAGAAAGACAAAGACGAATAGGGGGAAAAACAACAACCACAGGTAGAGGAAAGAGGGACATATGAAAAACCAGTCACAATGCTGGACTTGACAGCAGCAGACAAACTGATACAAGAAATGAATGCCCACGAGAGGCAGCATGACACTGCGGTAAGGGATTTTCATCTACCCCACCCCGACTCACACGCACACGCACACGCACGCGCACACGCACACACACACACACACACACACACACACACACACACACACACACACACACACACACACACACACACACACACACACACACAATCTCTCTCCCCTTTACTCTCTCTCTCTCTTAAAATAACATCAAAAACACACACGAAATAGAAATGATGATCATGGTAGATTAACAAATGGGCATTTCTGTTTCCCTTTTTCTTTCTTTTTTTTTTTTTTTCTTTGCTTTTATAAATTCAGTTTTTTGCTTGTTTGTTTTTTTGTTTTTTGAGCATCTTCCTATTCTTCAGGTTCATTTCTTTCTTTTCTTTTATTTGTCCCCTTTCCTTCTTTATTTTTCCTTCCTTCCCAATTTCTTTTCTTTTTTTTTTCTTTTTTTTCAAGTGTATGATTTTGCTTTTATTTTACTATTTCTTCAACCTCTTCTCTATCATCTCACAGTCTTCTAGTAAAAAGAGAAGTAAAAGCCACATTTTGGTGTATATTTTCAGCAGTTGTCAGCTGCAACTATAGCTTCTTTCTTTCTTTCTTTTTTATTTATTCAATTGTACGTCATGGGTGTTGTGGACAAAAAGAGATTATAGTCCACAGCAAACTACAAAAACTGAAGAGAGGAAATGCTGTGTAACATTGTTCTTCTTTCATTCGCTGTGTATATGGTTCCCCCGTAGGGTTACCGGGGGGCTCTTTTAGTATAAATAGCATGCCCACCTTCTGGAACTTCTGTGCTAGAAATTTCCTCTTTTCTGTCACTCTCTTTGTTTCTGCCTTGTTGCCTTGCTTTCTGTCATTTCTTCCTATCATTTTCTGCCTTGCTGGTCCATTCACCTGCATGTGCTCGATAAAGTCTTTTATGTGTTTCCTTTTAGGATTGATAATTGGGTACATGTATTAAGTGCATTTTTGGCTCTAGGGAAATGAGATATACGTAAGCAATTTTAGGTAATTTAGGCCTGTATTTATTTATGTTTTAGTGTCTAAAGTTATGTTTAAATTTGTGATCAGGTATGTTTTTGTAAATCCCGTGTGATAAATTAGACGGAGTGGTCAACGCCATGGGCATCACCTTAAATTATGTGCGCGAATGCATTGATATGTGTACTTAATTTTCTTTTTTCCCTTTTTTCTCCTGTTGAAGTATTGTGTATGTCTTGAAACGGTTATAGCCTTGATATGGCTGTATGTAGTCGGCTGGGCTTTAAACAAAAATAACAAACAAATGTCTACATGACCAGTCTACATCTAGTTATGAATGTAGCCGTTTTTTTCGCTAGTTCTTGCTGGATGGCATGGAGGTTGACGTTCAGCACCCAGCGCTGTTTACTTCACCCTTTAGGGACCTCAGTAGGAGAGCGTCGTTCTTGTCTGATGCAGTTGATCGTGTAGACATTTTCTTTATTTTTCGTGGTATTTTGGTTTGTTAGACGGCGTCTCGTACTTCTGGCTCCAAGCCCTATGTGTGGCATCAAGACCTTGTAATATGAAGGTATACAACAATTAACACCGCTGAAAAATAAAAGACGCAACTTGAGGTATGTGCGCTGTTTGCGTAAAGCTGTATTGGCGTTTATCTTAGGGAAGAAGACCCGCGCTTCATTGAAGAATGGTGCCCTCTACTCGCTTAAGATCAACTCGACATTCCTAGCCGATAGCTGCCCATAAACTTCCTTTCAACAACACTCTTCTTTCCTTTCCCCATAGCGACTCTCTTACCTCGAGTTATTTCGTCTTTCACAGTGGAAGTTTTCAGTCTCCAGAAACAGAACCCCCCCCCCCCCCCCCCCCCGTCATCTTTTCCAAGTTTACTTTCTCCTCTACTACACGCTCGCTCCCCACCTCCCCCCCCCCCCACTTATTCATCAATACCACACACACCCTCCCCGATACCGCTGCCATCTTCCAGTCTTGATTGGTCTGTAATTGAAGACACCACCGACAGGATGGTGTGATGGCTTCAGATTATCTTCTACGTCGGAGACTTATCCAATTCTTTCTTTGTGTGTATTACCCATCTCTAGACTTCATTCACACATACGTACAGATATCCAGAATGCCAATGGCTTAAATTGTTTTCTGCCATATTCCTCACATACCACGGATTCAGTCTGCCCCAGAGAGTTATATATTCTAGTTACACACACAAGAAATATTATGTGATTGAGAGAGAGAGAGAGAGAGAGAGAGAGTGAGAGAGAGAGAGAGAGAGTAACATACAAAGGTAACATAGATATAGAAATTAGCATAACCCTCATAAGATTGGAAACAGAGAGAGTAAGATACTTCATCATCATCATGTGGGGCCGCCGCATGGCGTTGGCGATCATGGCCCTCCATAAGAATCTATCTTTTGTCGCTGCAAGTACATCTCCCACCCTCTGTCTT
Organism: Monoplex corrugatus; assembly: GCA_030674185.1. Taxonomy (NCBI): domain Eukaryota; kingdom Metazoa; phylum Mollusca; class Gastropoda; order Littorinimorpha; family Ranellidae; genus Monoplex; species Monoplex corrugatus. Next base: position 26,852,113 of record CM060309.1, read on the forward strand.
CAGCCAGTCTGTAAGTCCATCTAATATTTTCTCTTTGGTCTACTTAGTGCTCTTTTTCCCTACAGCTTCCCTGTTGTGACTAGGTGCTCAAATTCTCTTGCCTCATAGAATGTCTATGAATGTTGCTCGTATTTTCCTAATCTTCTTCGTTAATGTTCTTTCTGTGTTTGCCTCTTTCAAGACTGTCTCGTTTGTTTGTTTGTTTGCTGTCCATGGAACTCTTAACACTCTTCTTAGAAACCGCATTTCAGCTGCCTCAGTCTTGTTCTGACTTTGCGTGTTGATTGTCCACTCTTCACATCCATACGACGCTATCGGTTCTAACACTGAAAAACTCTCTTCTTGATCTTAATTGATGGGCATTTGCTGGTAAGAACGTTTTTCACTTTCTTGAATACTGTTTTAGCTTGACCGATTCTGCTGGCTGTTTCTAATATGCATCTACCGTCTGGAGAGATGGCTGTTCCCAGATATTTAGACTTGTCGACTTGTCTTGGTGTTGTGCAGTTTGCTGATATTTTGCCTGAGGGGATTTCTTTCTTTCTTTTTTTTTAACTGATTACCATGACTTAAGTCTGTTTGGTATTTACCTCCATCCCTTTATTTCTGCTTTCTATTTCAATCGTATTCACAAGATTATAGTAAGATAGTTACAGATAATGATTATTCCAGTGCTGTCTCCAACTTGCACTGAAACCGTTCGTGCTTCCACATGCAATCCCCTTCTGTCGTACCACTCAGTGGACAATGTGACCCAGTGAAGCCAATTAGCTCAGTTGTTAGAGTGGGATGCTCATCATGCAGGGCTTGTGGGTTCAGTCATCAGTCGGGCCGCGTTTTTGATACTTCGTGTTTAATCTCAGCCCGCAGCATTAAAAAAACTGGCCTGTTTGTTGCCTGTTCTTATGTTTCCATCATTCTGGTGGTGTCAGCTTTGTGTTTCAAAGGTCCATCTCTTCCTTTTCCTATTTCAAGACCTTTCCTGTGCATAAGGTTTGCACAAGCTTAAAACGTCTGACAGATAATTGCTGGTAGATTTGGATGTAGTGCATACGGGATTGCTCGAGTGCGGTGAAGCCCTCTTGAACACACTCTAAACTCCAGACTTTCACCGCACGCACACACACACACACACACACACACACACACACACACACACACACACACACACACACACACACACACACACACACACACACACACACACACACACAGATATATATATATATATATATATATAATTTGAGCGCTCAAATCACCACTCTCACCTATCTCCATTCAGCAAGAAAACACAAACATACGTTCACTGTCAAAAGACCCACTGAGTCCCTCTACATGTCAGCACAGACGACTACTAGAACTCATAATAATCAGAGATTATGTACAATCTGTATCATCACAATCCCCACCCTCAGCACAAATCCCCAAGCTTTTAGGATTGTCCCTGCATTGAAGTCATTGGCAAGCTTTCCCCTCAGACACGTCCAGTACGATGGCTCTTTTTCTGTCCTTTGAAATGAACCTGTGGATCCTTTCTCTGTCTGCCTTTGTCTTTCAGCTAATTAAATGACACGTGTTTGCGGGGACTGTGGGAGTCATTTAAAGAACTGAGCCATTAGAGAAATGTGTGAATTCTTCAACTTTTACAGTTAAACTGGAAGTTGAGATTTGACATCCTGCTCGCTTCTCTTACTGTGTTCCGTCAATTTGTTTCACAATTGAAGCACACTGTAGTCCTCTCTCTCTGTCTCAGTCTCTCTGTCTCTGTCTCTCTCTCCCCTTCCCTCCCTCCCCCCTCTCTCTCCTGTGTTT
>CM060309.1:26858924-26863924 GCA_030674185.1 Monoplex corrugatus
TCTTTTGTAGCCGTGGGATCTGTAACGTGCGATAACTGCATACTGCACGCGGAACCTCGGCTACTTGTCTCTTCCGACCGCCACTTAAGGTCTGAGGTAGAGGGAAGAACCGTGATACCGACCATAGTTGTCTTGCGTTCTGAGCAGGTGATTGAACCACTAGGCCACCGCTCCATTTCTTTCTGATAATGGTGCTGAGGATGGTGACGTTTGGTTTTCTGTTTTTTATATTTGGTTTTGTGATGTATTTCTGGTCACAACAGTAAAGGTGGAGGGAAAGAGAACATCAGGTAGACTCAGGGAGAAAATATTGGACGGACTTGCAGGATGGCTGAGGACAGATAGGGTGGAAGATGTACTTGCAGCGACAAGGGATAGATGCATATGGAGGGCCATGATCGCCAACGCCATGCGACAGGGCACATGATGATGATGATGATGATGACGTATTCCTAATTACAATGTACATTGTCATTTACAATATAACATCGAATACTTTTCAATCCAAAGGAAGATTTAAAATCTTCAGAAGGAGGAATACAGAAATCCAAAATGAAACAGATGAAGGGGCGGAACATACAGCAGCTGGTCAGTTTTTAGCAATTTTAACAACAACAACAACAATGATAACAACAATATAACGACAATATAATAAATGTAGGCCATAGTCGTCAGAGTGAGGCATACAATACAAAGAGAAACCTTTTATCACCATTGCCACTCTTTAGTCCACATAACATACAATGAAAAAGTGAAAAAGCAATCTTGGAGGTGACTGCGGACAGTTCACAGAGACTTGGAATCAGATTTTGTGACAAACGGCACTAGTGTGAGAGGCAAGACATACGAGCTATAATCTCCATTTTCCCAGAGTGCTTGCCCTTTAACTGATCTTCATGACATCTCGGAGTCGGATACAGACACAAAAAAGAAGACACAAACAAGATTTCACAGGAAGTTCTAAATGACAAAGAGTCTGTCACAATGCTGGAGCTAACAACAGCAGATAAACTGACGAAGGAAATGATGATGCTTGTAAGGAACAGGAGGCAAGAGAAAGGGTTTGTTACCATATCATAAACCTTTTATTATCAGGATAACATGAAAATTGTATTTTTGTGTCAAAAATATGTTAAACTCCACGTGGACATAGATAAACATATCATGAATGAAACTCGAAAAACATTTTCACAATTGGGAAAATGCTATGATCGGGTGAGAAATTGCAAATGACAAAAGTCTCAGCAACAACTGTAAATTAAAACTTGAGGTGAACTTTAATACAGTACACACACACTCACGCAGGCACGTACGCATAGGCACATATATGCTCACATGTACACACGCACAGATACACACACTTAGTTAATGATCCCAAAGCAAACCCAAAATTATGAATACATCAATATCACATAAAAGAGTCTGTCATCTACTCCCCTTCCCTCTTATCATGCTTTGTGTGTGTGTGTGTGTGTGTGTGTGTGTGTGTGTGTGTGTGTGTGTGTGTCTGTCTGTCTGTCTGTCTTCTCTCTCTCTCTCTCTCTTGCTCTCTGTCACCCTCTCTCTCTCTCTTGATCTCTATCTTCTGTCTGTCTCTGCTGTTGTCTGTCTGCTCTCTTCTCTCTCTCTTCTCTCTCTCTCTCTCTCTCTCTCTCTCTCTCTCTCTCTCTCTCTCTCAAAAAGATGACTAAAACAATAAAAATAATAATGGCCACGATAAACTAATAAATCTCAATCCTGAATGTTTCCTTCGTGTGCTTTTATTTTCTTCCTCCACTATATTGTATTTCACGTTCTTTTCTTTCGTTCATTTATTCATTTCATTTTTCTTCTTTGTCATTTTCATTTTCTTCTTCTTCTTCTTCTTCTTCTTTCTTCTTTCTCTCAATTCAATTTTTGTTTGTTCAACATAAACTTTTTTCATACCCTTTCCTCTACCTAGTCTGTTTCACCTTATGACGTTTTGGTGAACGTATGAATCTGTTTTATTTTTTTCCCCCTTTTTTGTCTGCTTTTTTTTTCTTGCATGCTTTCTTTTCTTGACTGCTAGCTTTTTTCGTTTCTTGTATTTATTTATTTGGATTGGATTGGATTTCTTTTGCCCCAGTGGAAATTTTCCATGTGAAATGTTTTCAGTCCCTGAAGACAGCACGTGACCAGAGTACGGCGCCAACTCGTTTGGTCTATTTTGTTTCCTGTTTGTATGTGCAGTATTGTATTGTTGTCTATTACGTATGACAGTGGATTTGTGTACAGAATTTTGCCAGGGACAACTTATTCGCTGCTGTGGGGTCTTTTACGTGCGCTGACTGCATGCTGCACACGGGACCTCGGTTCACCGTCTCCTCCAGAAGACCAGGTCACTGTCTAAGGTCTTGTGGAAGAGGGCAGGGTGGTAGAGGAATCCCTTTCTGATCCAGGATTTGAACCCGTGTCGCGTGTGTCCCAGGCAGATGCATAAACAGCTATGCCACTGTTCTTTAGATGCCACTGTTTCGTCTCCTATGCTCTGAACTGCCCAACCTTTTCTTCTACCTTTTTTGTTTTGTTTTGTGTTTAAATTCTCCGTCCTTTTTAAAGCAACATTTAAAAAGGGACAATATTTCATATACACTGGAGAAAGTTGTGTGTCTGTAACAAAAAATGTGTTAACGATATTTTTTCAGCTGTTTCTGAGTGTATCTTTGCAGCATTTCAAAATTATAGCATATCCCAGCATATTTTTTCCAGACCAGTAAACCGTTTGCAACAGATAATGCTTCACATAAAGCATACATCTTGGTTTTCATCAAAGCCTGCAGCATGCTAAGGTTATGACTCAATGCATGAGCAATGTAATTTCAATAGTTCTTATGCCAACAGTGCTTTAAGAACATGCCGTCAAAATGATCGGACTAAATGTTCATCCACCACCCACCCCCACCACCCAAAAAAAGAACAAACAAAAAACTCATAACATGGTTTAAAAAAACAAGAAGCAAGCAACCTTCAAATAATAACCACATAAGACAGTTTATGTATCTCTCTCTCTCTCTCTCTCTCTCTCTCTCTCTCTCTCTTCTCTCTCTCGTGTATGTATATATATATATATATATATATATATATATATATTTGTGTGTGTGTGTGTGTGTGTGTGTGTGTGTGTGTGTGTGTGGTGTGTGTGTGTTCTCTTCCCTGGCATGAACACAACACACACACACACACACACACACACACACACACACACACACACACACACACACACACACACACACACACACACACACAAATCCATCTCCATTTTTCTACCTTTTAGAACATTTCATACTGTACGTTTCGGCACATACGGCACATAACAAGGTTGTTGTCGATCATATGATCAGACCAACAAAAGCCAGACTGTGTCTCATTGCATGTAATACATTTTTTTTATTGGATTTCTTATATTATATAGTTAACAAACACATCTGCGTTTTCTATGAAATTCAGACACAGAAATATTTTTCCGCTTTTTTTGTAAAAAAAAACTGCCAAGCCAGCCTTTATGCTTTTGACCGGCGACTGACAAATGGTGTTGCCTGCACCCGTAATGATCGCACGTTAACACGCAAGCAGTTTTTACTTGCCTAACATCAGGGTGAAAAGGGGGCTGAAAGAGTTTTACACGTAATTGTCCCCTTTTTATTCATGCGGTTCATTCACGTGGTCTTTGCCAACAAGATTTACGCACACACATACGCACGCGCGCGCGCACACACACATACACACACGGACACATACACACACATACACACACGGACAAACACACACAAAAACGCACGCGCGCACACACGTACGCACGCACGCACACGCACACACTCACACACACAAACATATATATAGATATGTGTGTGTGTTTATACATACATACATTTGTGTGTGTGTATATGTGTGTATGTATGTATGTATGTGTATATATATATATATATATATATATATATATATATAAAGTATAATATATATATCATCATCATCATCATCAGGTGCCTTGCCGCATGGCGTTGGCGATTATGGACTTCCATCTGTCTCTATCTCTTGTTGCCTCAAGCATCTCCTCCACCCTCCTTGTCCCCAGCCACTCTGCAAGTCCGTCTAGCATCTTCTCCCTGAGTCTACCCCGTGCTCTCTTTCCCTCCAGCTTTCCCGTTGTGACCAGTGTTCCAATTCCCCTTTCCTCATAAAATGGCCGATAAATGTTGCCTGTCTTTTCCTAATCTTCTTTATGAATGATCTATTTGTGTCTGCCTCCATCAAGACTGTCTCGTTCGTTTCTTTGCTGTCCATGGAACTCTCAACATCCTTCTCAGAAACCACATCTCGGCTGCCTCAATCTTGTTCTGGCCTTGCTTGTTGACTGTCCACGCCTCGCAACCGTACAACAGTATTGGTTCTATATAACATTCAAGAACTATCTTCCTGATGTTAATTGATAGGCATTTGTTGGTAAGAATGCTTATCATCTTCTTGAATGCTGTTTTGGCTTGGCCGATTCTGCTGGCTATTTCTGATGTGCATCTGCCGTCTGGTGAAATGATCGTTCCCAGGTATTTAAATTTATGAACCTGTGTCAAGGTTGTGCCGTTTGCTGTTATTTTGCATGAGGGGATTTCATGTTTTTTACTGATCACCATGACTTCAGTCTTCCTGCTGTTTGGTTCTGGCCCCTTACCTTTGCTTTCTATTTCAAGTATATTCACAAGGTTTTGTAGGTCCCTTTTACTTTCTGCAATTAGCACGGTGCCATCAGCGTATCGAATGTTGTTTATCATTTTTCCTCCAACCTTTAATCCAGGGTCTTCCTCTAGGTGTCTCATGATGTTTTCGCTGTAAAGTGAAAACAGATCTGGTGACAAAACACAAACCCTGTCTGACTCTTCTTTTGATGATTTGGAAAGAGCTCATCGTTTTTTATTCTCATTGCAGCTGTTTGTTCCCAATACATATTTCTGATTATTCGTAGATCTTTTCCATCAATATTGAGT
>CM060309.1:26868924-26903924 GCA_030674185.1 Monoplex corrugatus
TAAGGCAAAGCTAGAACATTTCAGAGGGATGATTTTTTTCCCTCTAAAAGCTTGTACGCTTCATGTTTGTTCAACCTATGCAAAAAAAGCTTCGTCTTCCTTAATATGAAAATTAGGCAATATGTAGCAGGTGCACCCATATGCTGAGGTCAATTTTGGCCTGTCCCAATTTCTACGCCATTTAAATGGTAATATTTTCTGCGCCATTTTAAGGGACCATTTTCTACGCCATTTTAATGGCAGCATTTTTGTACGCCATTGTAGTGGCAACATTTTCTACGCCAGTTTGAATTGCAACAATTTCTGTGCCATTTTTAATAGTAACATTTTCTACGCCACTTAGATGGCAACATTTTTTTGTTGCCATTTTAATGGCAACATTTTCTTCACCATTTTAATAGCAACATATATAAGCCACTTTCATGGCAACATTTTTTCGGCATTTTGAAAAGCACATTTTCTGTGCCACTTAAATGGCAACATTTTCCACGCCATTTTAATACAACAGTTTCTACGCCATTTTAATACAACAGTTTCTACATTTTAATACAACAGTTTCTACGCCATTTTAATACAACAGTTTCTACGCCATTTTTAATGGCAACATTTTCTACGCCCGTTAAATGGCAAGTTTTCTACGCTACTTTAACGGTAATATTTTCTACGCCACTTTAATTGTAACATTTTCTACGCCAATTTAATGGTAACATTTTCTACGCCAACTTAATGGTAACATTTTCTACGCCACTTTAATTGTAACATTTTCTACGCCAATTTAATGGTAACATTTTCTACGCCAATTTAATGGTAACATTTTCTACGCCAACTTAATGGTAACAGAAACTGAGACAATTTTCACACCTAGGAGATGATGAAGACGATGGGGATGATGTTCATGATGCATTGAAATTCCATTCTGAAGGGTATTCTTCGTCATTGCAACAATGTTAGGTTGTATTTTTCCGGAAAATGAGACATGAGTAAGATTTAAGTTTCCCCATCGCCCTGAGGTCGTTGGATAAAATGAGATGGTAAGAATCTCAGTTTTTTTAGAGCCAGTATAATGAGGGAAGTGCCCATCTATTCTCTCTCGCTTCGCCTTTCCCTCGCTCTGAAAAAAAGTTAGCAAACCTTTCACAGTTGGGTAGACTGAAAGCCGCACGCACATGCAAAATTCCCCGGGCGTGATTTGTGTGTGTGCAAACTCGTGCAAGCATATTGGAATACTTTAGTTTTTTATTAAATTGCCCAAGCATAGTAGCATAAAATCACACTGGACCTATCTTTCAGCAAGTCCCTGAATATTACATTATTATAAACATATTAAAACAAACCGTCCACGGTGTATTTCGTGTCTGCATTCCATTTGGTGGCTTGATGGTGGTCTCAAGCTCCTCGTAGAACTCGTCCTTCGCCTCTGCTGAAGAGCAAAGTGTGGGGACGTAGACGCTGATGATGTTCACAGGGCCTGAGGTGGTTGAGAGGCGAAGAGAAAGGATGCGAGCTGTGCCTTCTCTTCTGAGGGCGGTTCGATTGAAGACAGTAGAGAGTTTCTCACTGCAAAACCTACGCCGTGCACTCGGTCTCCTCTGTGGCCCTCCCCTGCCAGAAGAATGTATAGTCCTTTTCTTTTAGGCTGACATAGGTTCTGCCAGTAGTTGTTGGCGCACCGCCTAGCGATCCGTTGGGCGTCGCTTCTAGCCCTCCTAAGGGCGGCAAGTGTCTTTTCACAGGGGTCTTGTTTGTAGTTGAGTAAGGCAGTTCTCTTGAATGAGATGGCTGGCTCAAGGTCCAGGGTCAAGATGTCAGCTCGGCTCCTCGAATTTCCATTGGTGACTGCACTCTCGACGTGGTGGAAGACTTCACATACCTTGGTTCCACCATCTCCAGCAGTCTCAACCTGGACACCGAGCTGAACTCAAGGATCGGCAAGGCATCTGCAGCAATGGCCCGCCTGTCAAAGAGAGTGTGGGAAAACCCCATGCTGACCGTCAAGACAAAGACTAAAGTGTACCAAGCTTGCGTGCTGAGCACACTGTTGTATGGGTGCGAGACCTGGACTCTATACTCCCGTCAAGAACGCAGGCTCAACACCTTTCACCTACGCTGCCTCAGAAGGATTCTTGGCATTTTATGGCAGGACTATGTCCCCAACAAGGACGTCCTAGCACGTGCAGGAACTCTCAACATGTTTGCCTTGCTCACAAAGAGACGCTTGCGCTGGCTTGGCCATGTTACCCGCATGCAAGATGGCAGAATACCCAAAGACATTTTGTACGGCGAGCTTGCTACTGGCTCCAGACCCACGGGAAGGCCCATACTCCGCTACAAAGATGTGTGCAAGCGGGACCTCAAGGCGGGTGGCATTGCACCAGCAGGCTTCGAAGTGGTAGCAGCAGACCGCAGCAGCTGGAAACTTGCCATCAGTTCGGCCATCAAGACATCCGAACAGAGGAGAGAGGAGCAGTGGGAGATAAGAAGAGCACGCAGATGCCAGGGAGCAGGGTCAGCGCCTTCGGACAACACCATCTTCACGTGCAGCAACTGCAACAGGACCTGCCGTTCGAGGATCGGGCTCTACAGCCACAGCCGGCGCTGCAGTTCCACCACAGAATGACTTCCAAGGCGCCAATCTCCATTGTCTCCCGGGACAGACGGATGCCAATACCAATACATAGTCGGATCAGACTACTGCACGTCATAGACAGAGGATAGACTACGTGATGGAATTTTATTTGACGGTTCCCAGAGAGATATTTTAAGACTATATTTGTATAAGTATGTTTGTGTATGTGTATATAAAATTAATGTATATATGTATATGTATATGTATATATATATATATATATATATATATATATATATATATATATATATAATATATGGTGGAATATGGTCAACTCGCCTATCAGCTTGAGTTCTCCACGCCCCATTAAAAAAAATACTGATTATGCGTAAGCCTACTGCGCAGCGAGCCAACTGACCATGCTGAATAGCGCAGCACAAAAATGATTTATAATTTAAATATTAAAAGAATTCTCTCTGTCTTTCTCTCTCTACATACATACATACATACATACATATATTCATAGACACACGCGCTCGCACACATACATACATACTACATACATACATACATACATACATACACACAAACACACACACACACACACATATATATATATATAATATATGTGTGTGTGTGTGTGTGTTTGTGTGTATGTATGTATGTATGTATGTATGTAGTATGTATGTATGTGTGCGAGCGCGTGTGTCTATGAATATATGTATGTATGTATGTATGTATGTAGAGAGAGAAAGACAGAGAGAATTCTTTTAATATTTAAATTATAAATCATTTTTGTGCTGCGCTATTCAGCATGGTCAGTTGGCTCGCTGCGCAGTAGGCTTACGCATAATCAGTATTTTTTTTAATGGGGCGTGGAGAACTCAAGCTGATAGGCGAGTTGACCATATTCCACCATGTCGTTGTACACTGTGCATCAGTTATCATTAGGGAAGGAGTGGTGGTGGAGAAAGAGAGACACTGTTTTTTTGGAGGGGGGTGGTGTAGTTTGGGTTGCGTGTGTGCATTGCTTTGTTGTTAATCCTCGACATAACCCGGGGGACCAAAACAAAGAAAGCAAAGAAAGAAACAAGAGGCACAAGACAACAGGGGCTAATCAAAGGGAGACGAGGAGCGGCTGACAACATAATTATCACAGCCTTTAATCGTAGCTTGTTACTGTATTACCGCATAATGATAATGACGTGGTTATGGGGCATTACTGCAGACAATGTGGGTAATTGTAGTTAGAGGGAGAGAGTGTTTGTATTATTGTGTGTGTGTGTGTGTGTGTGTGTGTGTGTGTGTGTGTGTGTGTGTGTGTGTGTGTGTGTGTGTGTGTGTGTGTGTGTGTGTGTGTGTGTGTGTGTGTGTGTGTGTGTGTGTGTGTGTGTGTGTGTCAGAGAGAAACAGAGAGTGAATGTGTGTGACTTATTTCGTTTATTGTTATTTTGTTTAAAGCCCAACCGACTGCGTAGAGCCATATCAGGGCTATAACCATTTCAAAACATACACAATACTTTAAGAGGGGGTAAAAATAGACAAAATTAAGTACACATACGAATGCATGCCTTGTTTCTTTGCTTTCTGACATTTCTTCCTATCATTTTCTGCCTTGCTTGTCCGTTCACCTGTATGTGTTCGATAAAGTCTTACGTACTTTCTCTTAGGATTGGTAATTGAGTACATAGGTAGAAAGAAACTCTAGGGAGAGCTAGACAACAGAAGGTCTTCAGAGAAGTAACCCCTTTAGACAAGTGTTTCGGCCCTGAATTCCTTACACTCTCGGGGGGCCGGGCCACATCCAGGTCATGACTTCTGGATGCCCTTCTGCTGTTGTCTATTTTTTTTTTTTTTTTTTTCCCACGCCGGGGATCGAACCTGGGCGATTCTGCGCTTCAGAACTGCGGTACGCGGTTTTACCAATGTGCTAACGGGGCACACATCATCTGTAGGGAATTTAATCCTTATGAAGTTCACTTTTTTCGTTCCTCCTTGCCCAGATCCAGCTTGAGCTCCTTTCTGCTGCCTCTGCCATCGCTTTAAGGGCTCTAGTCCTCTTCTTCCCAGAAATGGCGAGTTGTTTCATGAGATCATAAGCGGAGGTGCCCACAAACCCTCTTGCCCCGACCTCTATGGCGAAGATTTTGACCCGCAGACCTGCTTTCTTCAGGGTGCTGGCAAGACCGGCGTATTTTTCGGTCTTGTAGACATGTGCTTCTTCCATTCTGCTTTCGTATGGCACAGTGAGTTCTATCAGAATCACTTGTTTCGAGGAGTCAGAGTGGAGAGCGATGTCTGGTCTCATGCCTGTCTTGCTGATTACATCTGGGTAATTTCTCCACTCTGGGAGGTCTGCTGTACACTCCCAGTCGACTGCTCCATCCAGAAGACCCTTTGGCAATGTGCTGGTTGTCATAGCACTTTCGGGCCAGACCTGTTTCCCTCCTGCTTTGTAGAACGTTGTCATAGCAATTGGTGCGTTTGGGGTCATGGTTTTTTCGCTAACCACATCTGTGATCACTTTCAGAACTTGGTTGTGCCTCCATGTATACCTTCCTTGGGCTAGCGCTACTTTGCAAGAGCTTAGGACATGTTCCACTGTTTGTTTCTTCTGACAGAGCGGACATGCTGGGTCGTCTGCTTTCCCCCATTTCACTAAGTTTGCATTCGAGGGGAGCAGGTCATATACAGATCTGAGGAGGAAGCTTATCCTTAGAGGAGCCATGTGCCACATATCGTTCCAGCTGAGACTTCTTTGGAGTGCACTGTCCCATGTTGTCCATTGCCCCTGTTGACCTTGCTGGACTGCCTTCTGCACTCTTTTGACATCTTCTTCTTCCTTCAACTCCTGTATGATCATGTCTCTTTTTTCCTTCCCTTTGGCTTTGGACCACCACTGCATTTTTGTTGCTCCCAGTCCCTGTCTGTTGGTTTGCGTGTGTCCAATTATTTCTTTGATGCTGAGGTTTCTCTTGGTATTGTTTACAGCCTCTTGGACTTTCCACTTTCTGCCAGTTCTCAGCTTTGGATGAACTGATCTCACGATATTGTCTTCCGATTCCTCCAGCATGCTCAACAGTCTTGCTTTTCCAACTTTGTATTCCTCCACTATGGATTTGAGAGGTAGCTTCAGCATTGCTTGACGACAGTAGAATGCAACATCAGTGAGACCAGGTGGGACACCGAGCCATTTTCTTGTGTATTTGTTGATTTTGGCTTCCATTGCTTCGACTGTGCTGGTGCAAATGTCATAGATTAGCAGTGGCCACAGCAGCTTTGGTATCAGCATGAACTGTAGACACCAGACTTTGTATTTGCCTGGCAGTCCGCAGTTATCTATTTTCTTCAGGCCTTCTTCTGCTGTTTGCTTGGTTTCACATCCCCTTTGTGTGTCTTTCAGGGAGTCATCATACCATCTTCCGAGACTTTTTACTGGCTCTTCTGTGACAGTGGGGATGGCTTGGTTGGCTACCATGAATTTGACTGAATCTGCCACTTTTCCTTTTCGCAGTGAGAGACTTCGGGATTTCTTAGGTTTGAACCTCATTCTTGAAGAGGCCACCAGCTCATCCAGCTGCTTTAAGATTTGGTGTGTCTCTTCCTCATCCGTGGACAAGACTGTTGTGTCATCCATGAAAGCTTTCAGAGGAGGCATCTGGTATCCATCTCCCAGATTCACTGGACCTGAACTCTTCATTGCAGCTTTCAAGATGACTTCCATTGCCAACACGAACAGTATGGGAGAGATTGCACAGCCCATTGCAATGCCCACCTCTAGGTCTATCCAGTCCGTGGTGTATTCTTTGGTAGAGAACCGCATTGAGAACCCTTGGAAATACTTCCTCAGCATTGTTCGGATGTTTTCTGGGATGTGATACATTTCAAGAGCCAGCTGGATCATATCGTGTGGAACTGATCCATATGCATTCGCCAGATCAAGCCAAACTACGTCAATGTCTCTCTTCTCTGTTCTTGCTTTTTGGATGGCATCCCAAATCAACGTGGCATGTTCCAAGCATCCAGGCATTCCTGGTATGCCTCCCTTTTGGACTGACATATCCAGATACTTGTTTTCAGTCAGGTATTTTGTCAATCTTGCTGCCATAACAGAGAAGAAGATTTTCCCCTCGACGTTCAGAAGTGATATTGGCCTGAACTGATTGATGCTGCTGGAGTTCTGCTCCTTCGGAATGTACACTCCTTCAGCTCTCATCCATTGGTCGCTGATCTTCTGGTTCCTCCATGCTGATCGAATCATCTTGTGGAGCCACTCGAGCACTTTTGGGCATTTCTTGTAGAGCAGGTATGGTATTCCGTTTGGTCCAGGTGCTGACTTGGCTCTGGCTTTCTTTACTACGTTCTTCACTTCATCCAGTGTTGGTGGTTTGTTATTGAATTTTCCTTCTGGCGCTGCAGGCCAAACCAGATTCTGGATTTCAAGTGGTGCCTCGCGCTGAGAATCGGAATATGTTTCCCTGAGATGCTGCTCTAGGGTTTCCTTGCCCACTGTGAGAGTCCCTGATTTGGGTTGTTCAAACAGCTTTCTTGAAAAGTCAAAGGGATCTTTGAAGAAACGATCTTGAGTCTTCTTCTTTTTGCTCTTTCTTCGCCTTGCTGATTCCACTTTGCTGAGAGCATTGTGTTTGGCCTTCAGATCTTTCCAGAGTTCCAGGAGCCCTTGCTTCTCGAATTCTGAGGCAGTTTTCATTCGCTTTTTAAGCTTCCTTTTCTCCCTCCGGATGCTCTCCATCTGTTGCTGTCTTCTGGATTTCTGGGGAGGCGTTTTTGTCTTTGGCTGCTTCACTCCATAAGTGTCCCTGCAGATAGAGTATATGATGTCTCCGTATGTGTCAAGTTTGTGTTCCAGCGTACTGTTCCCTATTAGCGCATTCAGCTTAAGGACAAGTTCCTCATCTAATTTCTCCCATTGTTCTTTTGCACCGGCAGGCGGCAAATTGAGTTTTCCACGTTTGGCGTTAAGAGCTTGTGCAAAATCCGCATCAGAACCGTCAGCGTGGATGTCCTTGGCACTATGGTTTAATTCCTGGCCTTGGTCATCCAACGTCTCACCTGCTATCGCAGTGCGCTGCTGCTGGTTCGTATGTGTCTTCAAACAGCCCATTTTTGTCCTGTGGATCTTCATGCCGCGTTTGGTGGTGAATCTCCTTCCACACGCACACGGAAATTCCAACTGGTCATTAATCATGGTCCGTTGTGCGTTTCCAGTCGTGATGGAGTCAGTGCCGATGGATTCATCATTCTCTCCCCCTTTCGGTGAATCCTGGGAGCATCTTTCATTTGAAAAACTCGTGGCATGTTATCAAAGGCAAAGTGGGAAGCCAACCCACAAAGCCGCGCAGATCTAGTCTTTCCCAGTGTCCTTCGGTCTTTCCCGAATGTCCTCCGAACTATTCCCGGAAGTCAATGGACTGACCATGTGCAGGTAGAAAGAAACTCTAGGGAGAGCTAGACAACAGAAGGTCTTCAGAGAAGTAACCCCCTTTAGACAAGTGTTTCGGCCCTGAATTCCTTACACTCTCGGGGGGCCGGGCCACATCCAGGTCATGACTCCTGGATGCCCTTCTGCTGTTGTCTATTTTTTTTTTTTTTTTTCCCACGCCGGGATCGAACCTGGGCGATTCTGCGCTTCAGAACTGCGGTACGCGGTTTTACCAATGTGCTAACGGGGCACACATCATCTGTAGGGAATTTAATCCTTATGAAGTTCACTTTTTTCGTTCCTCCTTGCCCAGATCCAGCTTGAGCTCCTTTCTGCTGCCTCTGCCATCGCTTTAAGGGCTCTAGTCCTCTTCTTCCCAGAAATGGCGAGTTGTTTCATGAGATCATAAGCGGAGGTGCCCACAAACCCTCTTGCCCCGACCTCTATGGCGAAGATTTTGACCCGCAGACCTGCTTTCTTCAGGGTGCTGGCAAGACCGGCGTATTTTTCGGTCTTGTAGATATGTGCTTCTTCCATTCTGCTTTCGTATGGCACAGTGAGTTCTATCAGAATCACTTGTTTCGAGGAGTCAGAGTGGAGAGCGATGTCTGGTCTCATGCCTGTCTTGCTGATGACATCTGGGTAATTTCTCCACTCTGGGAGGTCTGCTGTACACTCCCAGTCGACTGCTCCATCCAGAAGACCCTTTGGCAATGTGCTGGTTGTCATAGCACTTAGCACATATATTTAAGTGCACTTTTGGCTGTAGGGAAATTAGACGTGTAGAAGCAATTTTAGGTAATTTAGGCCTGTTTTTATATGTTCTAGTGTCCTTAGTTATGTTTAAATGTGTACTCAGGTGTGTGTGTGTGTTTTTTTAATCCCCTGTGTGATATATTAGACGGAGTGGTCAACGCCAGGGGCATTTCCTTAGATTATTTAGCGCGAATGTGTACTTACTTTTCTTTTCTTTTTTTTCTTTGTTGAAGTGGTATGTTTTGAAACGGGTTATAGCCCTGATATGGCTGTGCGCAGTCGGTTGGGCTTTAAACAGAAAGAACAGTAACAGGACCTGTGGATAATAGCAAAGAAAATAAACTTCACTGTACCTTCATCATAGCCAGACACATCAGTAACGGTAAGGACATTTATAATGAAGTACCCCCTGCTGCTTGTAGTCTGTCGGTTTCTGACACGCTTTGCTTCATTGTAAATGAGTTCTTTTGGCATGGTCCTCTCATTATACTGCATTATATATGTGTACCGCGTGACCGTTTACGGGATAAAACATTTATTCCTGTCCATTTTGTCTTTCGTGGTTATATGTGCGGGATGGACTCTGTACTATGGATGAAATTATGATCCCGCATTTTTTGTTACGTATCCCCCCCCCCCCCCCTCCCCATTCCACAACTCAATCTGCCATACGAATATCTTGTCTATATTTTTACCTGTTTATTCGTGCTTTTTCAGATGTTACGTTATACGTGACGGGTGGAAATAGAGAGTAGATAAAGTTTGCAAAACAAGGATTTGGAAATTTTTACACTGAAGTTGGTATACTGATTATGGTTGTACTTTTTCCCGTCTTCAATACAGAGAAGTGAACGAGATAGTATATGTTTACTCTGTTTTTTAGTTGGTGCACCTGCTGATGTAGTAATTAGTTCATTGTCTTGGTTCTGCATGTCCAGCACAACCAGTGTGATAGATCCACGTGAGCTTTGATACGCAGCGCTGTCTTTCCTGTGTGGTGATTGCTTTTTCTTTCAGAACGAAACTCTGTCCATGTCATTTCTAGGTGCTGAAGTCGTCTGTTGTGTGATGCTATCCTGGATGTTGCTGTTGTTGTTCTTAGAGAGCAGTCTGATCTATGCATCAGCACTGCTGTCTGGCCATTTATGACAGTTCCTGAAAGAAAATGGTGATGTTGTTGATGTTGATGTTGATACTGGTGTCTGAAGGTGTTTGAAGCAGCCTGAGCATTTTCCTCATTCTTTGGTCATTTTAACAGCGAGTGGGGTTAATGCACAGGTTTGTGATACATGTATATGCCATGACTGTCCCGTTTATACTGCTCAACTGATGCCCTGATTTTGGCACTAAAATGGTGTCCAATCCAAGCATAAAGATTCTTCTCTCTCTCTCTCTCTCTTTTTTTTTTTTTTTTTTTTTTTTTTTAACCTCCCTTCTGCTTTGTAGGCAATTGCTGGCCGAAACATTAGTCACCCAGAGCGCTGAAGTTCTTTGAACTGTTTTCTGCTCTTGCGAGTAAGGTTACCAGATTGTTTTTGCCTAGATTCATGGCCATTTTGGTATCGGAGGCAGTGAAAAAGCTGACTGCCTGGCGAAGAATGCCACAAGGGAAAAGATGTCTAAATCCTTCATTCCTTACGGGAGGATTGGAATAAGCGGACACACAACAAACTTTTCCAAATCCGCCCCAGCCTGGAAGAGATTCTCCCATCTGCTTCAGGGAACCGTAAGAAAGAGACAGTGTTATGTATGTTACACACGGATCACACATGCTACACTCATATGTACCTTTTAAACAATGAAGAAGCACCGTGATGTATACCACGTGACGAACCGTTGAATATCAGACACCTTCTTCAAGCTGGGACTTGAACGATGTGAGACATAAACGCTACACGGCGGACTCTTTAAAGAACCTTTCCCGAGACGTCCCTCCTGATGCATTTTCCAGCTTTTACAAGAGATCTAGATTTCACCTGATATGATTTCACGTCTGAGTATGTTTTTCTTTAATTGCATTTTAGACTTGCAACGATAAGGGTGAGCATGGTTTTTAACCGGTGTCTTTGATTTTAACCTGGGTGTCGTTTTTGACGTGGTGTTAACCCTGATATAACTCTAGTAGTGGGCTAGGCTATAAGCAATATGAACTATGAACATCACAAGGCGTCTTGCAGTTTCGATGTATATTGATTTATTCCGGTCCCAGGGACGCTGTTCCGAAAAAGTGAAAGTGACACTTTTGGAGTTCTGTCGAATGCCACGCTTGATGTATTGATTCTTGTGCCTTGGTCATGACGTTGGAGTCAAAACGCCACCAAAATCAGAACTCTACGATTATCCCGCCCACCTCACCCCCACCCCCATCCCCCCCCCCCCTTGAGATGTGATCTACTTTTATGCTGAGTGTGCAGGCTGCAGTGACAGCCACTTTTCTCTCATAGTGACCCAGTCAGTATGCACTAGTTCCTTGTCCCCGGGGCCCACTCACACAACTGTCCATCAGAGTGAAGTCACGATAGTCATCAACATTTGCCCTGTCTTTTGGCTTAAAAAAAACATACGTTGTGTTTACGAAAAGGTGTTCTATATTAGTGTTGTTATTATCATTATCACATTATGATTATAATGAATATCATCATCATCATCACAACGTTATTACATTATTATTAGTAGTAGTAGTAGTATCGTTATTTTTGTTGTTGTTGTTGTTGTTTCATTCGAGCGTGGAAAAATCGTGTTCAGAAAGTTGAAACCTGAATCAAGTTCACCGAACGGTCTTCTTATTGTTTAAAGTCCAGCCGACTACGTAGAGCGATGTCAGTGCTATAACCGCTTCAAAACATACAAAATTTCGACAGGAAAAAAAAAAAGAAACTGAAATTCAATTATCAATGCATTGGCGCACATAATCTAAGGTTAAGCACCTGGCGTTGGCCTTTCCGTCCAATTTATCGCACAGGAGATTTAAAAAAAACCCATCTGAATACAAATAGAAGCATACCTAAGGACACCGAAACATATATAAAAACAAGTATATATTACCTAAAATTGCTTCCGTATATCTCACCTCCCTAGACCCAAAAATGTACTTAAGACATGTACCCAATTATCAATCCTAAGAAAAAAGTACGTAAGACTTTATCGAACACATACAGGTGAACGGACCAGCAAGGCAGAAAATGACAGGTAGAAATGACAGAAAGCAAAAAATCAAGGCAGAAACAAAGGGAGTGACAGAAAAGAGAAAATTTCTAGCACAGAATTTCCAAAAGGTGGGTATACTATTTATACTGAAAGAGCCCCCGGCATCCCCACGGGAGGAACAGTCTTCTGAGGGTCAATAAGATAAAGAATCAAACAGTGTGAGTGGTCACTGGAGTCACAGACTACACCCTGACTGACATTTTGTGACTCCCTGCTTGGTCTGTCTTCAATCCAGGCCAGAAACAGGTACAGCAAGCAAACAGCAGTCAGTGGAGAAGACAATTGTTAGATTCCTTTATGTGTTTTAGTTAAAACAAGGGAGGACTGTCCACTCCAACGTGGAAAATAACGGATGGGACAGGCGAAGAAATCAATAGAGCACATGACGCCAATTGATAGAACTCATTAAAAAAAAAAAGGAAAAAAAACAAACAAAACCGGATTCGGGCAGATGTCATTGCCGCTTCACGTGTGAAACAGCCTTGCTCTAAAAGTACAATAGACGCTGGGAATGGCCGATAACAAAGCCAAGTCAAGTCTAGTCGGCTTTATTATTAATCTCTCACTGAGAAATTACTATGACAAATGACACCTCTGATACAGTGACCCATTCATGTGTTATGTGCATTGATATGTGTACTTAATTTTCTTTTCCTGTGTTTTTTTTCTTGTTGAAGTATTGTGTATATTTTGAAACGGTTATAACTCTGATATGGCTCTACGCAGCCGGCTGGGCTTTAAACAAAAATAACTATAACAGTTGGATATCAACCAGCTGATTAACTGATCTCGTTATGAACTGGTACATTTGTGAACTGATGACTTACTGGCTGGTTAGTTTATTAACTGAGTGTGTGATTAAGTTCATAAGCAGGTGATTTTCTTTTTAGCTGATTGATTAATTGTTGGTCAAATGATTGATGAATCGTCTGACTGGCAGACTGATATCTGAATTAAGTGGTTGATTAGCACACAGATTGTTTAATGTTTGATTGTCAGAATGCTTAATCGGCACACTTATTTCATCAGTTGATTTACTCACTGATTGTTTAGCAGATGATTATTCGATGGCTGGTTGATTTACAAATTGATGATAGATTGATCAGTTGACTGTTTGATCTGTAAATAATCTGAACGATGATAAGGAATGGCCGCTACTTCATTAGTTCACTCGGTGACTAGTTTAATAATGAGTGAAATGTGTTAATCGACTGATCAGACATTGTTTAGTTGAAATGTCGATCATTTAATTGGTTATGTGGATGGTGATATTTTGATTCTTGAACTACTTGAGTGACTCATTATTAAGTACTGACTAAGTTAGTCGGCTGAATGATCAATCGTTCGAGTGATAAATTGAAAGAGTGGTAAAATTATCAATCATTGAATGGTAACAGATGTAATGGACAGTGCAGTTGCATTATTGTGCTTCCATTAAGGTGATGTAGAATGCATGTTAGTGATACATGACGCTAGAAAAGCACAAACGGTTTCCTATTATTTGTGACTGTACAATATGAGTCTTAATTATGCACTATCTGTATCTGTCTATCTCACTTTCTCTTTCCCTCTCTTCCTGTTACTTCCCTTCTTGCTGTCTCCTACTCTCTCTCTCTCTCTCTCTCTCTCCTTTTCTGCCCATCGCTGGCTTTCTCCCCATCCCCTCGAGCTGTCTCTTCTCGCGCGTTCTCCCCTCACCCCCACCTGCCATCGCGCTCTGCGCTCATCTCTCTTTTCTTTCTTTTTGTCCGTCTATCCTCAGCTCTCTCTGTCCCTTTCCTTTCATCCCTCTTTCTCCTCCTCTGTCTTCAGCTCTCTCTCTCTCTCTCTCTCTCTCTCCTCTGTCCATCCCTCTCTCTGTTTCTATCTATCTGTCTATCTATCTATCTGTCTATCTATCTATCTATCTATCTATCTGTCTATCTATCTATTTATCTATCTGTTTATCTATCTATCTATCTATCTATCTATCTGTCTATCTATCTATCTGTCTATCTATCTATCTGTCTATCTATCTATCTGTCTATCTATCTGTCTATCTATCTATCTATCTATCTATCTATCTGTCTATCTATCTATCTTCTATCTATCTATCTATCTGTCTATCTATCTATCTATCTATCTATCTATCTGTCTATCTATCTATCTGTCTATCTGTCTATCTATCTATCTATCTAACCTATCTATCTATCTATCTATCTATCTGTCTATCTATCTATCTATCTGCTATCTATCTATCTATCTATCTATCTACCTATCTATCTATCTATCTATCATCTGTCTATCTGTCTATCTATCTATCTATCTCTATCTATCTATCTATCTGTCTATCTACATTGTTGTGTATCTATCTATCTATCTATCTATCTATCTGTCTGTCTATCTCACTTTCTCTTTCCCTCTCTTCCTGTTACTTCCCTTCTTGCTGTCTCCTACTCTCTCTCTCTCTCTCTCTCCTTTTCTGCCCCATCGCTGGCTTTCTCCCCATCCCCTCGAGCTGTCTGTTCTCGCGCGTTTTCCCCCCACCCCCACCTGCCATCGTGCTCTGCGCTCATCTCTCTTTTCTTTCTTTTTGTCCGTCTGTCCTCAGCTCTCTCTGTCCCTTTCCTTTCATCCCTCTTTCTCCTCCTCTGTCTTCAGCTCTCTCTCTCTCTCTCTCTCTTTCTATCTATCTATCTATCTGTCTATCTATCTATCTATCTGTATATCTATCTATCTATCTATCTATCTATCTATCTACGAGGGTGAGTCAAAAAGTAATGCCTTTTTCTTTAGTACAGGAACAGTTACCGACACAGGAACACGTATCATACATCAAAATGAAGCTGGTCCTCTGGGGATCACATCCCTACTTCTCAACATAGTCACCGTTTCTCTCAATAGCAATGTTCCACCTTCGAATGAGGGCATGTATCCCTGCCTCGTAAAATTCTGTTGACTGTGCTTGGAGTCACGCCATCACTGCAGTTTTCACTTCCTCGTCACTGGCATAGTGTTTGCCTCTCAAACCCTCTTTCATGGGGCCGAAGAAGGCGCTAAGTCTGGTGAGTATGGAGGATGCGGTAAATTGTCCACCCAAATGAGGCGATTGTCTCCCTTGTCCTGATGCTCGTGTGTGGTCGAGCATTGTCATGCAGAAGGAGGGCAGTATCGATTTGCAAGTTGGGTCTCACTTGTCGGATTCTTGCTTTGAGTCTCGTCAGGGTCTTAATGTATGCCTTAGAGTTTATTGTTTCTCCTCTTGGCAAGAAATCAACCAGAATGACACCTTGAGCATCCGAAACGACAGTCACCATGATTTTTCCAGCTGACTTTTCCGTCTTGAACTTTTTCGGTTTTGGTGACGTAGGGTGGCGCCATTCCATTGACTACCTCTTTGATTTCGGTTCATAATGGTGAATCCATGTTTCGTCACCGGTAACGAGCCTTCCAAAGAAGGTGTTGTCCCTTTGACTTTGTTCAAGAAGTTCAGTGCAGATGTTGACTTTGTTCAAGAAGTTCAGTGCAGGCGTTGACCCTGTCAGTCTTGCGTTCGGTAGTCAGCTCTCTCGGTACCCGATGGGCACACATTTTGAAACCCAAGTGATTCAACAATGTTATAAGCACTTCCATGGCTCACTTCAAGGTTTTCTGCCAACTCCTCAAGAGTTATGCGCCTATATTCTCTAATCAGAGCATCTGCTTTTGTTTTATTGGCAGGATTCACAGAAGTGGACGGCCGGCCAGAACGGGCTACGCTCACAGTTCCCACCTTTTCATCATTCAGACGACAGACCCACCTGCGAACATTGCTATAATCTAAAGCATTCTCCTTATACACATTCTGTAATCGTCTGTGAATGTTCACATGGGTTTCCCCCACAGCAACAAGGAATTCAGTCGCTGCTCTTTATTTTTGACGCAGCTCTTAGGGGCAGCCATTTGAATTTTCCTCACGAGTCTATGAACCAGAAACATACCAAACAAAATATTTCAATCCGTAACAGTTACAATCATTTGTAACTGAGCAGCATTTCATGTAATTTTATCAAAAACTTCGTCTGATATAAATAAAAAAAGCATTACTTTTTGACTCACCCTCGTATCTATCTATCTCTACCCCCCCCTCCCTCTCTCTCTCTTCTTTTTTATGTCTCCCTCCCTTTCTCTGTTCCCCTTGTGCTTTCTCATGCTGTGTCTCTCTTTCTCTCTCTCTCTCTACCACTTTGTCTTTGGCTCTGTCTCTCTTTCTGTCCCTCGCTCTTTCCCCCTCCCCTCCCCTTCACAGACAAATATACAATATACCCTCAAGGACAATGATCAAGCGGAGAACAAGACTGATGAGTCTTTCCATCGATCTTCCAGCTGTTATATTGGCTGATAGTGATGAATGTTTAACGAGCTGGGAAATGCTGCTATAAATATTGGATGATCCAGTTGGTATATCCCCAGTTATTAGTGGAAAGTTACTTTGGGTGTTCGATGAGCGTAGGTGTGAATGGTCTGTCATTAACTGCTCTCACAATACTGAACGGAGTCACGGTCTCTACAGTTGATGAAAAGGGTTTTACGCAGTTTTGAACGTTTCGGAACCAGACATCGGTGGATAGAATATTTAACAAGATGGTCAAACCATTCTATCAATCTCCCATTTATTCGTACATTTTCTACACATAAGAATCGAATCGTTTTAACAATCTACATTTTATTCATACATTTTCTTCACATAAAAATCAAACCATTCTAACAATTGTCTTTTTATTCATACATTTTCTACTCACAAAAGGATTATGTACTTCTGGAGATCTCTTGTCACCTTTCAAAGGTTTTTAGTTGAAATGAAACTGAACGTGCGTCGAAGATAATGGTAGACATCACAACAGCGGCTGAATATTTAACCCTTTGACTCCTTCAGCTTGGCCACCAGCATCCTGAATTGTCAGCCATGCCAGCAAAGCAAAAACTTAGTCCTTTGACTCCCTCATCCTATTTACCAGCTTCCCGCAGGAAGCTGGTGGATAATGGATAAGGTTAGGGAGTCATCTGGTTATGTTTTTGCAGTTGGTGGATAGGTTGCGAGAGTCAAAGAGCTAAGTATTGTCAGACGTTATAGAGAAATTGCTGTTTCTAGCCGTCCTCAAAACTTCCTTATTACTGGTACTTTTCTGTCGTGTGTGTGACACTAACCTGGATCTTTACCTTTTAAACGTATGGTTTCAGGCTCCTCATTAATCCACAGCTTTGACCGAAATTTGGTCAAGATCAACCGATAAAGAGCTTCGAAAAATGTATTTGTCACACACACACACACACACATACATAAAGTTATACACACAGGCACACAAACACAGACACACACTCATAGTGAAAAGACGTTAAATCAAAGAACGAACGAACACAGACACACACACACACACACAGTCACAGACACACACAGACACACACACACACACACACACGCACGCACGCACGCGCGCGCGCGCGCACACACACACACACACACACCCTCTTTTCCTGTCGCGCGTGTGTGTGTGTGCGCGCGCGAGCGCGTTTGTGTGTCTGTATGCGTGGGAGCTGCGTGGAACTGAATAAAAAAAAAATGAAGTTCTTTTTTTAATTAGAAAGCATGCCCATGTAATGAACTTACACAAAAATATTTAAGTCATGGAGGAGAGAGGAAAAAATGTCATTGCACCAAAGTATGAGAAAGCTGCGGAAGTGTAAATCGATACTTTCCACTCCCATCAATCCTTCCCCTGTCCGCAGCCCAACTCTTTTGTCATGCCAAGTTTGAAAACAAAACAAACTTCAAATGAATACTGTCGAAAGTTGTGACAAAGATCATAGGGGAATAGCGTAGTGGAGACTTCAGTATTTCTGGAGGCCAGCAGTATCAGGGCGCTTGCCATTTTCTCTTCCTTGCTGCTTTACCATCCCCAACGATGATCAGGGTCAGATAGTCCATTTCCACGGCTGTGTGGACTTGAGTCATCATCATTATCACCATCATCATCATCATGTGCCCTGCCGCATGGCGTTGGTGACCATGACCCTCCATATGCATCTATCCCTTGTTGCTGCAAGCACATCTTCCACCCTCTCTGTCCTCAATCACTCTGCAAGTCCGTACAATATTTTCTCCTTGGGCCTACCTGGTGTTCTCTTTCCCTTCTGCTTTCCTGTTGTGACCAGGCGTTTTAATTCCCCTTTCCTCATAAATATTCTATAAATGTTGCTTGTCTTTTCCTAATCTTCTTTATCAATGATCTTCTTGTGTCTGCCTCCATCAAGACTGTCTCGTTTGTTTTCTTTGATGCCCATGGAAATGTCAACATTCATCTTAAAAACCATATTTTGGCTGCCTCAGTCTTGTTGTGGCTTTGCGTGTTGAGTGGTGGACATGAGTGGTATGCTCAAAATAAGGCACGAATCTGATCAGCCAGCCATTTGGCAACCACGCTCGCAATGCTTCGTCTTTGCACTTCGGAGCAGGTGCTTTGATCTCTACGCCCTCCCATAGCTAGATTCTGAAGGTTTTCTATTCTTTTTTCAGTCAGACTGTGCAACTTACGAAAGGTGACGGTAACTGAAACTCGTCGACTTTGAACCGTTTAACTTGCAAAAGGTAACGGTGAATGAAAGACACTGGCGTCAAATTGTTGAAGTTTCCAAAGGTGACGGTAACCTAAGCACATTGACATTAAACTGTTCAGTACATAAGTGATGGTGACTGAAACACAATGACGTCAAACTGTTAACTTACAAAAGCTGACGGTAACTGAACCGTGCTGATGTCAAACTGTAGAACTTGCTATAAGTGACGGTAACTGAAGCAAGTTGTCATGCTTTAACTTACAGAAAATGACGGTGGCTGAAGCACAGTGGCGTCATATTCTTTAACTTGAAAAAGGTGACGGCAACTTAAGGACATTGACGTCAAATTGTTCAACTCGTCAAAGGTGACGGTAACTTTAAACATATTGACGTGAAACTGGTTAACTTAACAAAAGTTGACGGTGACTGAAACATATTGACGTCAAACTGTTTAACTTACGAAAGTGACGGTGACTGAAACACTTTAACGTCAAACTTTTAAACTTAGAAAAGTGATAGTGACTGAATTACATTGACGTCAGAATTTTTAAACTTACGAAAGATGACAATGACAGAAGGACATTGACGTCAAACTGTAGAATTTACAGAAGATGACGGTAACTGAAGGACGTCATGTCAAATTGCGGAACTTGTAAAAGGTGACGGGGACTACAGCACTTTGACACGTTAAACTGTGTCTGTTGTAAAGAGTGCAGTCAGAGCTCGGTTTCCTGCGTGTGTTAGAGTCACTCTTGAGTCACTGCTACTCATGTTAGACGCCCCTTCGTTCACAGAACAATGAGGACGCCGTGGACTTGTATTTTTGGGCAGTTTTCCAGGTTATCGGCGGTTAACGTGAGCAAGCACACACATAATATTATACAGTGCCCTTGTCAGTTCTCACGCAGTCTCCTCTTATTTCTCTTACACACACACACACACACACACACACACACACACACACACACACACACACACACACACACACACACACACACACACACACACACACACACACACACAACACAGAAAGAGAGAGAGACACAGAGAGAGCGAGACAGACAGGCAGGCAGACACACAGACAGACTACAGGCAGGCAGGCAGGCAGACAGACAGACAGGCAGGCAGGCAGGCAGACAGACAGGCAGGCAGGCAGACAGGCAGGCAGGCAGGCAGGCAGGCAGACACACAGACATAGACAAGACTCTGTGGACCTTAATTAATGACAGGCAGCCCTGTCACAATATCAGAATGCGGTTTAGATGGCAGGACGAAAGTGAAATTAAAAGGAATCTGTTTTTGTGAAAATATATCAAAATAGTAAACGATCTCATCCACACACGCGTACTACTACCACTAGTACTTCTTCTACTGCTACTACCACTATTAGTATTACTACTACTGCTGCTGCTGCTACTATTGCTATCCTACTGCTACTTCTACTACTAGCTGTGCTGCTACTGCTGTTACTATTACTATTACCATCTGCACCCCCATTTCTACTACCGCCAAATTATACTACTTCTACCACCATCTCCGTCATTATTACTACAACAATTAGCCTTAAATAAATAAATAAATGAATAAACAAGTGAATAAATAAATGAATGAATGAATGAATGAATAGAATATATAGATAAATGAATGAATACATAAAAGCAGCCAGAGTTTTGAAAATTGAAACTGTTGTCACAAAGCAAAACGAACATTGATAACTTGATAATGAAAATCGGTTGTGACAAAGAAGAATTGATATGAATAATGAAGAAGGGAAACACTTGTACTGTACTTACCATACTCGATTCAAAACACATAACGTCAACATCCCAAATTTTACACACTAGATGTGGATCTCTGTCTATCTATCTATCTATCTATCTATCTATCTATCTACCTATCTCTTTCTCTCTCTCTCTATCTATCTATCTATCTATATTTGTCTATCTGTCTGTCTACCTATCTGTCTATGAATGTATGTATCTCTCTCTGTACGAGTATCTATCTATCTATCTATCTATCTATCTATCTATCTATCTATCTATCTGTCTATCTATCTATCTATCTATCTATTTGTCTGACTGTTTGTCTATCTGTCTGTCTACCTATCTGTCTATGTATGTATGTATGTATGTATCTCTCTCTCTCTGTACGAGTATCTGTCTATCTATCTGTCTATCTATCTATCTATCTATCTGTCTGTCTGTCTGTCTGTCTGTCTGTCTGTCTATCTATATTCTCTCTCTCTCTCCTCTCCTTCCCCCCCCCCCCTCTCTCTGTGTATGTGTGTGCGCGCGCGTATTGTTTGTTCCATTCCTATAAAGAGCGGCGAGCATGCTTTTGACGTGTGGACTCTTTGCGCCATGTGAATGGAGCTATTATCATTTCACATCATAAATACTGACACTGTTACTACTGCTGCTTCTACCACTACTACCATCACCACCTTCACTACTTTTACTACTACTGCTACTACTACCAGCCCATTTATAACCACTGCTTAACACTAGGCACTCCACCACCACCACCACTACAATCACCACCACTACAATCACCACTACCACTATTACAATCACCACCACTACTACTGCTGCAACCACTACTGTTATTACCGTTATCATCGCATGACGGTTTCAGTCGTCTGGGTGCCTTCAGTCGGGGGTAGAAGAAGGAAAAACTTGCTGAAACAAAGGAAGGTGGAAGAGACTGCAGGTGTGTGTGTGTGTGTGTGTGTGTGTGTGTGTGTGTGTGTGTGTGTGTGTGTGTGTGTGTGTGTGTTCGTTCTTTTCATTTTACGTCTTTTGTGTCTGTATGTGTGTGTGTGTGTGTGTGTGTGTGTGTGTGTGTGTGTGTGTGTGTGTGTGTGTGTGTGTGTGTGTGTGTGTGTGTGTTCGTTCTTTTCATCTTACGTCTTTTGTGTCTGTATGTGTGTGTGTGTGTGTGTGTGTGTGTGTGTGTGGTGTGTGTGTGTGTGTGTGTGTGTGTGTGTGTGTGTGTGTGTGTGTGTGTGTGTGTGTGTGTGTGTGTGTGTGTGTGTGTGTTCTTTTCATTTTTCGTCTTTTCATTGTAATACTAGATCAAAGAAATCACTTTTTTTTAAACTGGGGGAGGGGGTGCTAAGATAAATAATCAAGACTGTCGAACAAACCAGGCCTTTCCCACTTCTGTGCAAAGAGATGGGTCAAAAATATAGGTGGTTGCGTGCGTGCTTGCATTCGTGTGTACTGTATGTGTGTGTGTGTTTTTGAGAGTGCAAAATAGAAGTGCATGCATACACGCGTGTGTGGGTGTAACCATGTATCTGCATCTTTCTACAAGCTTGTCTCTGCAAGTTTGGGCACGTGACAGATGGGCGAGCGGGGTTCACACACGCTTTTGTGTTTTGCGCCTGTATGTTTATTGCCATAAGGAAAAAAGGACGATACAATAGTAGAAGCTGACCTCGTCTTGGATCATTTTGTTCTGTCTGTAGTGTAGAAAATCTGACGTACAAAGAGTGTGACGTCATAATACGCCATGATACGCGTGTCTTCTCATTTACATGTGAGCGCGATTATTATTAATAATAATAATAATGTTTATTTGTATAGCGCATATTCCATATAAAAACATGCTCACCAGCGCTTTACATTTCGCAAGAAAGGCAAAAGGTGATAAAAAATGTTCACAATTACATACACAATAAGATAACAACAAACATTAAAGTTATACAAGTAAGAAGACATATAAGAAACCACAGAATATTAAAATTTAAACACTGACTTATGTAATGAAGAAAGATTAACAGATTTTTCATATGAATAAAGAGGCATACTGTGTTTATATATTGCTGCGTGTGTGTGCTTGCGTACGTGTGTGTACATGTGTGTGTGCGTGCGTGTGCGTTGCTGTGCGCGTGTGTTTGTAAGAATGTGTGTGTGTGTGTGTGTGTGTGTGTGTGTGTGTGTGTGTGTGTGTGTGTGTGTGTGTGTGAGAGAGAGAGAGAGAGAGAGAGAGAGAGTGTGTGTGTGTGTGCGTGTGCTATGTTTGCATGCGTGTGTGTGTGTTTATGCATGCAATAGTTGTACATAAAATTATAATCAATATTTTGAATGAAGATAAAAACAGAAAAATTCTAATCCATATACAGGAAAAACATTACAACTTCAGTATTACAGCCTTAATACCTTGACAATCAAAATTCCTCACAAATTATGAACTATTCGCATATCATACATCACAATTTACATACAAACAAAGATTTGAAAAAGTTTCTTAAAGTATTTCAGTCTCTTTCCCACTCAATTTCTCCCTATCCCTTCCTCAGCTGTACACATACAGTGATACACACACATGCTCACTCAAGCACACACACACACACACACACACACACACACACACACACACACACACACACACACACACACACACACACATGCACGCACACACACACCTTGCTCTATAGGCCCTTATACAAAATACTGTTATACAGGCAGGAGAGATTAGTCTGATGACAGACTTGCAAACTAAGGCTCTTCAGGTTAGATGAGTTTGAAAGAGGTGGGTTTTCAGGTGCCGTTTGAAGGTTGAGAAACACTTAGTTTTTCTGAGAGACAGTGGTAGAGAGTTCCATACATTTGGGCCAAAGACAGAGAAAGATTTTTTACCAAAGGTGTCTAGAGAGAAGCGAGGAACAGTCAACAGTGAGGTGTCAGAAGAGCGGAGCGTTCGAGAAGGTTTGTAACCCTGCAGGAGGTTGGCAAGATAGGATGGCATGTTCTCGTGATAGATACACTGAAAGCAGAGACAGGCAACTTTATATTGAATCCTAGCCTTTACCGGGAGCCAATGAAGTGTTCTAAGCAGAGATTTTGCACTCTCACGCCTGGGCTTGCGGAGAACAAGGCGAGCCGCGTGGTTCTGTATGCGCTGAAGTTTAGATAGTTGATTGTCATGGAGACCTGCGAATAGAGAGTTACAATAGTCCAGTCTAGATAGTATGAAAGAGACAGCAAGCTTGTTGGTAGCATCAGTGGAAAGGAAGGAGCGAATCTTACCAATTCTGCGTAGCTGATAGTACAGAGTACGGCACAACTGTTTGACATGGGCTTCCATAGACAGTGTTTCATCCAGATAGAAGCCAAGGTTTCTAACAGTTTGTGAGAAAGATACATCACAACCAGAGATAGACATGGGGGCATGAGTAACCTGATTGACCTTTGACTTAGTACCAGTAACAATAAGCTCAGTTTTATCATCATTCATCTTCAGCTTGTTTTCACTCATCCACTTGGAGACAACCTCTATACAATCTCTCAGACTGCACGCAAGAGCGTCAAAATCTGATGGGGCAGAGGAGCTATGCAGCTGTGAGTCATCCGCAAAGAAGTGGTATGAGTGACCTGACTGATGAATGATAGCGCTGAGAGGTTGTGTATACATAGTGAACAGGACAGGTCCCAAGACAGAACCTTGTGGAACACCACATTTCAGCACAGATGGATTTGATTTGTGGCCAATGACAACCGACTGGGTACGGCCAGTCAAATAGGAGGTAAACCAGTCCAGAACCGTTCCAGAACAGCCAAAAGTGGTACGCAACCGCGTTATGATGATGCTATGGTCTATGGTGTCAAATGCTGCTGACAAGTCAAGCAGTGACAAGATAGACACACTCCCATTGTCTGAAGCCTGAAGGATGTCATTGACCACACGCAATAGAGCGGTTTCTGTGCTATGGCACTTACGGTAGGCTGACTGGAATGGCTCTAGCAGGTTGTGAGATTCCAGATGCTGCAGAAGCTGTTCTAGTACAATACGTTCCAACACCTTTGATTAGACCTTAAGGCGAATCGGGGCATATTTTGTTTCTGTGTTTCTAAGTTTTTTGTTGTTGTTTTGTTTTTGATTTTTTTTCCCTCGAAGAGCTTCCAAGAAAAGAACTCTTAAGGTGAACGCGTGCATGTTGTATGTGCTGTTAGAAGCGGGAGGGTATTCTTGTGCCACTGCGTGTCAGGGGCTGCAATCAGTAAACACAAGAACAACGCTAAAAAAGCATAAATAAACAGATGTATTCATCGTGGTGCCATCAGTAAGCAGACAAACAACAAAAAACAAAAGCATAGATAAATGCATGTATTCAGAGTTAATACCCCATCATTATTCTGATACTTAGTGTGTGTGTGTCGTGTGTGTGTGTGTGTGTGTGTGTGTGTGTGTGTGTGTGTGTGTGTGTGTGTGTGTGTGTGTGTGTGTGTGTGTGTGTGTGTGTTCAGCTCAGTAATAAATTTTGTTCTTTGATAAGAAAATAGGAAAATATGGCTTAGTTGTTTATTTTAAAGGAAATAGATTTTTTAACAAAAGTTGTCACGATCTCACTTACCCCACTCCCATGTTTGTTTGTCTGTTCTCTCCACTTCCACCCTCTCTCTCTCTTTCTCTCTCTCTCTCTCTCTCTCTCTCTCTCTCTCTCTCTCTCTCTCTCTCTCTCTCTCTCTCTCTCGGAGGTTTCTATTTTGATTTTGCTGGAAGGCTGATCGACAAAGAAACGAAAACTGATGGATGAAAAGGAGCTTGTGTTTCAGTGAAGATGATGGAACACGCACTGAAAATTGATGTCCTGTCTTCTGTGTGTTGAATCCTATCTCACAGAGGAAAGTGGTCAGAAGCGTTTTAGGTAGAAAAGAGGGAGATAATATGTTTTTCTGGAAAGGTTAGAAAGATAGATAGAAGACAAAGAGGAGGAAGGGTGAACGGACGATTTATTCCAAAATGACCATGGACTTTACAAAGAGTGGAGTGAGGAAGTTATAGATGTATTGAGAAGATTTCATGACACCATAAACGGTATTAGGAAAGTACACATACAATTCAATGGCCAATGTATATGCTACGAACAAAGAACGCTTTGTGCAGGTGGACTGCAAACAGAAGAAGAATAACAAATCGAAAAAGAAGAAGAAGGGAGGGAGGGAGAGAGAGAGAGATGGATGGATGGATGGATGAATGGATTGGTGAATTTTGTTGTCATTAAAACCGCGTGTCAGTGATGGGTAAGGCAAGTACTGATAGCGGAGAATAATGTTTATACCATCATTTTGCGTATTACAGGTGTGATTGGTTTCTACCGCTGCTACAATTGTTGCTGTATCTGTGATTATATATATATTTTGTTGTTGTTGTTGTTGTTGTTGTTGTTGTCGTCTTGATCATTTCGACGGTAGTTTTGCTGGAGTAAGCTTCTGCTCATGTTTGTGAATAACTCAAAGCTTGTTTTCAATCGAGTTTCCATCTTGGATATGAGCTGTTGTGAAAGAAATTATACGAAGTTACCCACACTCTTTCCATGATGCTGATTGGAAAACTTGTGACAGTGTGTTTTCGTATTCGTTTCATGGTTTTAAACATCTCCAAAGATAAAGAAGCACATTAATTCATACCCCAATGATCCAACAATAAAGTTGTACTTAGTGGCCATCTGCTGGTGATGAAATAAGAAATAGAAATCAGCATCACAGTCTGTGTGCAGAAGGGGGTGAATGACACATTCACAACAACACACTAAATGACTGCAGCAGGCGTGTCATGCATTGGGGCGTACAGGCATTTGGTGGGTGGGGTCTGCCAAGCTTAACAACTGGTCTGCTTGATTTGCTGCTGTGTGTGTTTCGCAAACGTGTAAGTGGGAGGAGTTGGTTTAGTTGTATCATTAGAATCCTTGGCATCTGATGTAATGACAGACTGTTGGGCACTCGCTGAAGTGGAGCAGAGTTGTTAGTTCCAATTTAGATGGCCTAGGGTGGAACCCTAGCATTTTAATACAAAGGCACGGGTTTAAAGCTGGCTGCCAAAACTGATGTGGCCTTCAATCCACCTGCCAGCAGTGACTGGGTGAACCCTAGCGCTGTTTAGGGTTGTAGAAGGTAAATCAGTGAGAGAGAGAAAGGACCGGGACGCATTCTTTCACCAAAACGTGAGAGTAGTGAGGTCTTTACTATCTCCGGCCTGACCACCCAACCTTGGTTATGGGACTACTTTTGCATTATTATTAGCAGTGTGAGGGTCTCCAATAAATGATGGGAATATATCTGTAGAAACGTAAAATAAAATAAAGCTATGATCGGTACCTTCTTATAGTCCTGTGATGTAACATTCTGTCTGTGGGATGACCAATTCCCATCTGTTGGAAAGATCCGAAATGGCCGTTGCTAGGCAACCAGAGTTGATGTGTTTAACCTGCTTGGCCACCTCCACTTGCAAGTCATCTGAGTCGTAGGAACATACATCATGGTGGGATTCTTTCAACCTGGGGAAATAGATCGAAGTCTGCGGGACTTGTGTTTGGAGAGTAGGCGGGATGTGTCAGAGGATCCCATTGATATGATGTCATAAGTGACGTTGCTGTGTGACAAAATGAGTGGTCATGTAATGCCGATGGCAAGTCGTTTAACCGTGCTTTACGCTTCTGTCGGATTGCAGGGTCTTGGTCTGTTTGTTTTGTTTGTTTGGTTGGTTAGTTGGTTGGGTTTGTTGTTGTTGTTGTTTGTTGTTGTTATTGTTGTGTTTTTCGTCAGAAACATCCTGTAGTAGTCTTGACTAGTTGTCCGTACCGGTGGAATTCGATGCGTTGTCAATACACCGTTGGTATCGTAGGCACACAGTATCATCGTCGTAACATGTCCTTTCTTTCTCTTGAACTTGATGGGCCTTGGAGAGGCAGGAGTGTCACGCTCTGACGATTGTACTTTGAATTTGGGCTCAGAGGTTCTAACCCAGATTTTTCGACACAAACCGTCTGATTTAAAAAGCTGCCACCTGTTTAACAGTCGCTGCAGTGATGGTGCCCGCCCGTTTTTAATCGTCAGTAAGTCAGGGCAGGACCCACTGTGTTACAACTCGTCTCATTCCAAATGTACTTGTTAAATCTCACATTAACTAGACTCCGACAAGTACCATGTACCAGTGATATGAGCGACCTCTTCACATGTTATTCACTCGTCTTATTTCAACATTTCTCTTTTTGAACAATTTTCTCGTCAGCAGTTTGGTTCTGGCCTCCTCAAACTGTGTGTGTCTTTTACGTCATTTTACCCAACTTTAAAGACTGAACCCCACCAAGGTTAGGTTCCACATACACAGTAGTGTGTAGTGATTTGTGGGGAGGGGTGAAGCGACAGAGACCTGTGCACCCTGGGCTCAGCTTATGGAGGGGGATTTTCACTCCCCTCCCCTCTTGTTGTGCCTTCAACGTCCTTATTCAGGGTCTCTACCCATATAGAACAGTTCCCAGTTAGACGGTTATTATTCCTGGTTAGATGATGTAGAAACCAATTACAAATAAACGAAATGGCATATACTTTCTTTTTAGAATAAGTAGTACAGAAATGTGGCGGTGCGCTGTTGCCTGAGAGAACAGCCTGGACCGCGCAATTTCCTTTATGATTGGTTATACGGAGAACAGTTTAACAATAAATCATAGATCATTACAGCTCTAGTGAGTAGCGTGGCCTGATTTTTTTAGCCATACTATGACCCAAACCTAGAGAAAATAGGACAAGGGTTTTTTTTGTTTGTTTTTGTTTGTTGGGGGGTGTTCTTGGTGCTGTTTTTAAATGGACAGGTTTTGTGCAGGTTCAAGGAGTTTGGCAGCTAAAATACTGAGTGGAAGGCATACTGATTTGCCTCCCAATTACAATAAATCCTTTTTGAATAAACATTAAACTCTTATATTTAGACATATAGTGATCAATTTCGGGCTAGATATTTAATAATAATAATATATTTTATTTATATAGCGCAAAATCTTGATAAAATCAAATCTAAGCGCTGAGCGTATACATGCATACATACCTACATACATATGAGCGTATACATGCATACATACATGCATACATACTTACATACATAAATCTAAGCTGAGCGTTTTCATGCATACATACATACATACATAAATCTAAGCGTATACATACATACATATATACATACATACATACATACGTACGCACATGCATACATAATAATTACAATATTTATATAGCGCAAAATCTCGACAAAATCAAATCCAAGCGCCGAAAAGGCACACACGCACGCACGCACACACACGCGCGCACACACACACACACACACACACACACACACACACACACACACACACACACACACACACACACACACACACACACACACACACACACACGCATGGCCACAAATGGGGAGAAAGAATAAAAGCAATAAAAGCAAGAATAAAACCAATGGAAAAACCACAGAGAGCACATCATATACAATTATATATTAAAACAAAGTGATTCCCCTCCGAGCGGAGACAGGCTGCAGAGGGGGGTTGAGTGAGGTTAGGATTTTATGCAGAGGAGAAAAGGTGAGTTTTGAGAGCGGACTTGAAGGAGGCAAAAGTAGGTTGCTGACGGACTGAGAGAGGAAGTTTGTTCCAGGAGAGTGGACCAGAAACAGAGAAGGCTCGTGGACCATAGGTATTGAGCTTAGTGCGTGGAAAGCGAAAAGTCAGAGGATCGGAGGCAGAGCGGAGGGTACGTGAGGGAACATAGATCTCAAGTAGGCTTGACAGGTAATCGGGGACTGCGTTATTGAGGCTTTTGTAGCACATGGTGTCTAGTTTGTACTGTATGCGCTTTGATACAGGGAGCCAGTGAAGTTGTGCCAGGAGAGGAGATATGTGGTCAGCTTTTTTCTTTTTGAGTACAAGGCGTACAGCATTGTTTTGAATGCGCTGTAGGATGTGAATGGTGGAGGCAGTAAGACCAGACAGGAGTGAATTGCAATAGTCAATGCGAGACATTATGAAGGAGAGAACGAGTTTTGCAGTTGTTTCGACAGAGAGATACTTCCTGATCAGGCTTATACGATGGAGATGATAGTAGCAAGATCTGGCAGTTTGAGAAACAAAGTTGTTCATGGACAGGGTAGAGTCAATGCAGACACCAAGGTTTTTAGCTGAATCAGAAATTGGGACTGATGTGTTACATAATGGGAGAGAAAGAGGAGGCAGCTGGGAAAGTTTCTGACGGGTGCCAATGAGGATAGCTTCTGTCTTGTCGTCATTAAGCTGAAGTCTATTGTGTGTCATCCAGTTCTTAATGTCCGAAGAACGCAA
This sequence comes from Monoplex corrugatus, assembly GCA_030674185.1. NCBI lineage: Eukaryota > Metazoa > Mollusca > Gastropoda > Littorinimorpha > Ranellidae > Monoplex > Monoplex corrugatus. The sequence goes on from CM060309.1 coordinate 26,898,574, forward strand.
AGGTGACATAACCTTGAAGATTTAGATGTGTGTAAATTATTGTAAAAGCCCAAAATCACTTCCAAATACCCACAGTGTCATAAATGTTGTGTACAGCCACGAAGCCGATAAAGTTAGTTCTTGTATTTCATGACAGGGTTCTCGTTATCCGCCATTTTATCAGAACACGAAGGGAAATGTTAGGATGGCATGGTGAAATTACGGATCGACTGAAACTACAACCCCCTCCCTCTTCCCCAACATTCCACCGGCATCCAACCCTCAGGGGGAAAAAAGATGGTTCTTGGAAATGTTTATCGATCATGTGGAAAGTTGGACAGAAAGAAGAAGAAGAAGAAGAAAGGAGGAAGGTAAAGAACTCACGTTTCGGTGAAGATGATGAAACAAGTAGTGAAGCTTGACATCCCATCCACAGTGTGTTGACTCGTATTTCAAAGAGGCTTGCGGGAAACTGGTCGGGGTCATTTCATAGCAAGAAAAAGAAAGAGATAAGTGAGTGTTCATGAGCAGACTGGATAGGCGAGAACGGGCTAAAAAAGGAGGCCAGATGTATATATATATATATATATATTATATATATATATATATATATATATATATATATATATATATACACACACACTCATATATACATCTGTGTGTATGAGAGAGAGACAGACAGACATAGGGGGGGGGGGGGGACGGACAAACAGACAGAATTTCTTCTGTAAAGATCTTTCATGAAAGGGTGGAGTAATGAAGTATTATAGAAGTGTCTATGAGTGTAAGGTTCGCGGAAAAAGCACCAGCCAACCTTTGGACTAGGCAGACATCGAAGACCAAGCAGCTTAAATCCTGCTGTGGTTTGAAATGTCAGTGCGTTTGTCACTCTGAACTAGTCTGGCGTGTGCCTGCCATCACTTATAACGAATGCTGTGGGTATAGCACTACGTGAACTTATAAGATGTTAAAAGGAGCGATTTTCCCAACTAAGGGGCTTACTTGATCGCATCAGCAAAAAAAAAAAAAGTATCCATGAAACTGTATCATATTTTCTCAGTACTGAAAGTGTACTCCAAAACAAGTGTGATCGCTCGCGTTCAAGCAAACGGGAACGAGAGAAAACACGAAAAAAAAAAAAAATCAGAACGCGTATTTAATACAACCAGATAAGACAGGCGCAAATTTTCGGCCAACTGGCCTTTGTCAAGCGTAGACGAGAGATTACAAATGAACAAACACCGAATACAAAAATTAGGAGAAAAAGATTTAAACTTCCCTGCTGCTTCGTCCAGTAAAAAAGTATGACAGCTTTTGTAATGAGAAAACATACTACAGTTTCTATATTGAGAAAACATGACAGTTCTTGTATTTTCTCCTGTTCTCCCACTGGACGAAGCTGCCGGGAAGTTTCAGTATTTTTCTCCTAATTTTTGTATTTGGTGTTTGTTCATTCGTGATCTTACATCTACGCTTGACAAAGGGCAGTTGGCCGAAAATTTGCGCCTGTCTGTTTTTTTTCTGGTTCCTGAAATTGTATTGTTTTTCCAATAAAAAAAACGGTATAATCTTTTCTCAATATAGAACCTGTATTATGTTTTTGTCATTACAAAAACTGTCATATTTTCTCAATACGGAAACCATAGTATGTTTATTTTTCAATACAAAAACAATATCATAAGTTTTCTCAATACGGAAACTGTGTTATGATTTCCAATACAAAAACGATATTTTCAGTTTCCTCAATACAGAAACTGTATTATGCTTTCTCTATACAGAAACTGTATTATATTTTCTCAGTAACAAAAGCTATCATGTTTTCACACTAAGGAAACCGCATTGTGTTTTCTCAATATAGAAACTGTATGATTTTTCTCAATACAGAAACCGTATCATGTTTTCTCAATACAGAAACTGTATTATGTTTTCTCTGTACATAATCTCTTTCATATTTTCTCAATGCAGAAATTCCATCATGTTTTGTTGGTAGATTTTTTAGCAACAGCAGACATGGAAAATTGACTAGTCAATATTTTAATGTATTATGATTGTGTTTGCCGTTGGAAAAGAAAGATCATCAGTAAATCAGTGGGTGTTTTGAATGGAAGAGCGATCATTGTTTTCTTTTCCATCGACTAGACGAGTGGACATTTTTGGTATCAGGTCCTGGTATCACCATATTGGAAAAACAAATCTGTTAAATGCAAACTCAAGATTAACCTTTCCCATCTTTTGCTCATTCAGAACCTTTTCCGTAGAAATGTTTTGCTCTTTGATCTCAAAGCTATAAGTAAACTGTACTCTTTTAAAGGCCATCTTAAAGCCCATCTTTTCCTGAATCCTTCAGTTTGAATTACACTGATCCCTTTTTAGTGCGTTCTCATGGTGTCTTACATACAGATGTTATTGAGAGAGTGTGCATGGTATTAATGGGTAAAATTAGTGAATGTGTGTTAAGTGTATATTTCATTTATTTTTGTATTGTAGAATTGTAAGCGCCTAGAGGACTGTTAGGCTAATTATTATGATGGTTATTATTATTACCTTCTTTCTCTGTTGCTGCGTTGTTGTTGTAATGGTAGTGGCGGTGGTGGTGGAGGTGGTTGTGGTGCTAGTCATTGCTTGTGTTTTTGTATGCTCTTGACAAAAAACTTTAATTGTTGCTAAAAGGGTTTATGTACACGTACAATCTGTTGTTTGTTTGGTTGTATGTGTATGTATATAACATACATACATACATACATACATACATACATACATATATACATACATACATACATACATACATACATACATACATACATACATACATACATACATACATACATACATACATACATAAGATGCATCATCATCATCATCATCATGTGCCCTGCCGCGTGGCGTTGGCGATCATGGCCCTCCTTACGAATCTATCCTTTGCATTCAGCGCACGTTAAATATCTTACGGCAGTGAAGTAATTGTCTTTTGCAAACTTCTGAAGCGAAATCCTGTTTCAGAAGTAAACAGAAAAAGACGCATACAAAAAAAGGAAGAAGAAGAAGTAAAAATGGATGCCGCTGCATTGCAGCAACACGCTCTACCCGAAGACAGCAGCTCGAATTTTACGTGGTACGTAAATCCCATCGTAACACACACACACACACACACACACACACACACACACACACACACCACAAACCACACACCCCACACACACACACACACACACACACACACACACCACACACCACACACCACACACACACACACACACACACACACACACACACACACACACACACACACACACACACACACACACACACACACACACACACACACACACGCTGTCATATGTCACAGTAGACACTAATAATGTTAAAAAATGAAATATACGCACACGCATTCAGGAAAATGCGCGCACACACACATTTACATGCGTACACACACACACACACACACACACACACACACACACACACACACACACACACACATCACACACACACACACACACCACACACACACACACACACCACACACACACACACACACACACACACACACCTCTGAGCCCAACACCATGCCATTTTTACCCGTCTAATATCACTTATAGTGAAAAGACGTTAAATCAAGGAACGAACACACATATATATATATATATATTATTGGTGGGAGAAAGGAAGTGTTCGGTATCATAATTCTCTTCTTCTACGTCGTGGATGTAGGTGTCACATTGTGTTGTTGCCCCCACACGCGTCTTCTGTTTCAGTTTTTGTTTCAAGACAACGGGGGAAAGGGTTATATACTAAAACTGTAATATATATGTGTGTGTGTGTGTGTGTGTGTGTGTGTGTGTGTGTGTGTGTGTGTGTGTGTGTGTGTATGTACATATATATATATATACATACATATATATATATATATATATATATATATATATATATATATATATATATGTGTGTTGAAAGGAGTGCTTTTTTTTTGTTTATATATATATGTGTGTGTGTGTGTGTGTATGTGTGTGGTGAGAGAGAGGAGAGTGTGTGTATGTTTGTCTGGTGTGTGTGTGTGGTGTGTGAGTGTGCATGCGTGCGCGCGAGAGAGAGAGGTGGAGGGGGGCGTGCGTTTACCTGCGCAGTGATTTCGTTTTTTTCTGAGAAATCGTGACGTGTCGAGGACAACCGAAAATGTGTCAGTCTGTTACTTCAATCAACTCATCAGTAACAAAGAAAGTTGGTTTAAAAAGAGCAATACACGTGTCTCAGACGTGACCAAATAAGCAAGCAAAGAAATAAATCAGATAAGATTTATAAACAACAAATTAAGAAAGAAAGAAAAACCGCTATGCCCCTCTAGACCAACAATACAGCGAAATAAGCAGCGAACGTCAACCCTCATTGTTAACAGTAACGCTTCATAATTGTCATAGTCGAGTATTCCAGACTCAAGATTTTATGAAAAGCAAACTAGCAGGACTCTGAAATTTTCTGGGAAAATTTCACACTGAGCAGATTCCTACATGTGAAATGTGGAATGGAAAGTGTTTGGACGCTCCCTGAATCAATGGTAAAAGAGATTTAAAGAAAAAGAAAAGACAATCAGAGGAGAGGAAAGTGTTTAAAAACAACAACAGAATTGTCGTGGTTGCAGTATAGCCTACATTTTTCCAGTGATAGACTGATACAAATACAAGATGTAAACTCTAACCCCGCGTAGGACCTGAGGACCTTGCTGAGTCATAGGACTTATGTACAGGCTTAAGGCTTACACTATGATCATTAGGGATCTTCTTCATCAGTGTGTAAAGATTTATTCCGAGCGTGAAAACGTTATCTGGAGAAACTGGAGCGGAGACTGCAATTTTCTGGAGAGAAAACTGTAGAGGGACGGAGCGGTGCGTTGGAAAGGATGACAGAACGATTGAAAAAGATAGAGAATAATGAAAAATCGGAATGAAAAAAGAGTGTCTGTAGTGTACATACCCCACACCCAGGAAATGGACATAAATCTTAATACAGTTTATTTACAGTAGTTTACACTAGTGTGTCTCAGTGTTCCTATTGTTGTCCGGTAGTATGACCACAGTTGCCATGGAAACAGGAAAAATCAAAATCAGACTTTAATCACACACCATCGTGCAGTGGTGAAAGCAACGGATTAAAGACTGGAAAGCTGGGGATTTTGAATCAATTCACTCTTGTCAAAATCACCATAACTCTTCAGACCCATACGCTTCCTACACAGAGTTTAGTGTGCTGTGGGCTGATTGGGAAGACTGGGACCACACAGTTGCGTCTCAGCCATTTCACAGATGCGTCTTCGATGATGTTGTTCAGATGTGTTGACCGACACAGCAAGTGACTGTAACTGTCGAGCCCGGTCGGCG
>CM060309.1:26908924-26911424 GCA_030674185.1 Monoplex corrugatus
CAATGTTCATTTTGACACACGTTCAGTGTCCCCATTTATGAATCTTGCCGAATTCAGAAGCAACATATTGATGTCTTTGAAATGTTTTGTGACATGTTTATTCGTATCCTTAAAATACAGCCATGTCAAAAATAAAAATAATGTTGTTTTATTTTATTCTCAGAGCGAAGGCGCAGAAGAAGAAAAAATGTGGAGGGCTTCATTCTCTGGCTGTCACTTAGTACAAAAGGAAATTGTTGAAAGTTCGATAGACTGAAATGATCTTTACCCATGCAGCGACATGTCAAGCCCTATTCAGCTCCATTGCTACTTTTCATTCGCTCCAACAGGCACGTATCAGTGAGATCACACTCGCACACACGTACACACGCGTGCACACACACGCACACACACGCGCGCGCGTGCATACACACACACACACACACAACACACTTTCGCTCTTACACACACACACACAACACACACACACACACACACACACACACACACACACACACACACACAACACACACACATCATCATCATCATCATCATCAAGTGCCTTGCCGCATGGCGTTAGCGATTATGAACTTCCATCTGTCTCTATCTCTTGTTGCCCCAAGCATCTCTTCCACCCTCCTTGTCTTCAGCCATTCTGCAAGTCCGTCTACATGTAGTATCTTCTCCCTGGGTCTACCCGGTGCTCTCCTTCCCTCCAGCTTTCCCGTTGTGACCAGGTGTTCCAATTCCCCTTTCCTCATAAAATGGCCTATGAATGTTGCCTGCCTTTTCCTAATCTTCCTTATGAATGATCTACTTGTGTCTGCCTCCATCAAGACTGTCTCGTTTGTTTTCTTTGCTGTCCATGGAACTCTCAACATCCTTCTTAGAAACCACATCTCGGCTGCCTCAATCTTGTTCTGGCTTTGCTTGTTGACTGTCCACGCCTCGCAACCGTACAACAGTATTGGTTCTATGTAACATTCAAGAACTGTCTTCCTGATGTTAATTGATAGGCATTTGTTGGTAAAAATGCTTTTCATCTTCTTGAATGTTGTTTTGGCTTGGCCGATTCTACTGGCTATTTCTGATATACATTTGCCGTCTGGTAAAATGATCCTTCCCAGGTATTCAAATTTATCAACCTGTCTCAAGGTTGTGCTGTTTGCTGTTATTTTGCATGAGGGGATTTCATGTTTTTTACTGATCACCATGACTTCAGTCTTCCTGCTGTTTAGTTCCGGCCCCTTACCTTTGCTTTCTATTTCAAGTATATTCACAAGGTTTTGTAGGTCCCTTTCACTTTCTGCAATTAGCAAGGTGTCATCTGCGTATCGAATGTTATCATTTTTCGTCCAATCTTTAATCCAGGGTCTTCCTCTAGGTTTCTCATGTTTTTCGCTGTAAAGTGAAAACAGATCTGGTGACAAAACACAGCCTTGTCTGACTCCTTTTTTGATGTTTTGGAAAGAGCGTATGTCGTTTTTTATTCTCATTGCAGCTGTTTGTTCCCAGTACATATTTCTGATTATTCGTAGATCTTTTCCATCAATATTGAGTCTTTCTAGTTGGTTGATCAATTCTTCATGTCGATCGAAAGCCTTGGTATAGTCAACAAAGCATAAATACAAATCCTTGTTCATCTCGATTGACCTCTCTATGGTAGTTCTTAGGATGTATATGGCAATAATAGTTCCTTTCCTTTCCACAAATCCACACTGTTCATCTGCTATTTCTCTTAATTCTATTCCTTGTCCTCATCATGATTATTCTTGATAGGATCTTGGTTACATGATTCATCACACATGTGAATAGACATTAAAAGAAATGACGAACACACACACACGTACACGTATACATACACACGCGCGCACACACACACACACACACACACACAAACACACACACACACACACACACATTCTCTCTCTCTCTCTCTCTCTCACTGTCGTACACACACACACGCACGCATACACACAAGCACACACACATGCACATGTGCATGGACGCGCTCATGTACATATACACATTCGGAGAGATGGATAGAAGAAAAGGATGAAATATAGGTTGGTTTGCATCATATATATCTATTTAGATAGATATAGATGTGTGTTTGTGTGTGTGTGTGTGTGTGTGTGTGTGTGTGTGTGTGTGTGTGTGTGTGTGTGTGTGTGTGTGTGTGTGTGTGTGTGTGTGTGTGGTTTTGGTTGTGGTGGGTGTGTGTGTGTGTTTGTGTGCGTGTGCGTGTGCGTGTGCTTGTCTGTCCCTGTCAGTGTTTTTTGGTCAGTTCATCATGTGTCTCTTCAAATCAAGAGTGCCTGAATCATGTTATGTATGCTCAACAGCGTGAGAAATGCGACAGTCAAACGTTTATCTCCGTTTGAACCAACATAACAGGAGTTACTTTATCATGTTATCTGTAGAGGCGATGTTTTTTCCCTCTTCTTCTTCTAGCGATCCGGTAGTGAATAAAGAATTAAAAAACTGCTCAGGAAACGATAAGGAAGATGAGTGAACACAA
>CM060309.1:26918924-26923924 GCA_030674185.1 Monoplex corrugatus
TCTCTTTCTCTCTCCTTCTCTCTCTCTTTCTCCTCTCTGTTTGTTCTCTCCCTCCCTCCCTCTCTGTCTTTTCTCTCTCTCCTCTCTCTCTCTCTCTCTCTCTGTACTCTCTCCCCCTCTCTCGCTCGCTTGCTCTTAAAGAGCATTTGAGTGATAGATGCCTGGTATGTTATTAAATAACTTTTGGACTCTTTAAGTTTTTAGTTCTGACTGTGAAGTAGATCAGTAGGGCATTACTATTATAACAAAACTGTCGCTTTGAAACCAGATATAAAAACTGGCGACATGAAATATGAAATGCTTTTTTGATTAACGAAGCAAATAAAAGCAGAATTTCGACTTAAAAACCTTTATCACGCGTGCAGTTGAAAGAAAATAACTAGATCACGAAATCCAGTAAACAAAGAGTTCTTTTTGTACGCACCAGGACAGCAAGTTACCGTGTGTAAACGTGATATCAGAAAACGAGTCCGTCAAGTAGTCCAACGTAAAAGGAATCTTTACGCCATCAGTTTGGCCAGAGTAACATATATGCTAAACATATTCTACAGTAGCCAGAGTCCCTGAAGAGACCTACGACTTGATTTGCAAGATTACTTCGACGGTGCTCGCCACCTTTCCCAGTACAGTGGTGGCGTGGACGATGGCTGAGGGCGTGCATGACGTGAGAGAGGCTCCCCAAGTATGTTGAGACATGAATGGACGATACACAGTCCCAATATCACAGTAGTCTTTGACTCCTTGCAGTATTTCAAGACGTGAAGGTGGCCCAGTTAGCCCAGTTGGCTAAACCCTTTGCTGATAGCGCAAGGGTCGTTGGTTCGTCCCCCCCCCCCCCCCAATTTCTTTCCAACCTGCCCTCCCCTAATTTCCTCCCATCGTGTACCCCCCTGTTTTCTCCCATCCTGAACCCCCATTTCCTCCATCCTGATCCCCCCATTTCCTCCCATCCTGACCCCCATTTCCTCCCATCCTGACCCCCCATTTCCTCCCATCCTGAACCCCCCATTTCCTCCCATCCTGACCCCCCATTTCCTCCCATCCTGCCCCCCAGTTTTCTCCCATCCTCCCCCATTTCCTCCCATCCTAACCCCCATTTCCTCCCATCCAGCCCCCCATTTCCTCCCATCCTGACCCCCCATTTCCTCCCATCCTAACCCCCATTTCCTCCCATCCTGACCCCCCAGTTTTCTCCCATCCTTCCCCCCTCCCCCCAGTTTTCTCCCATCCTGCCTCCCCCCATTTCCTCTCATCCTGACCCCCATTTCCTCCCATCCTGACCCCCATTTCCTCCCATCCTGACCCCCTCAGTTTTCTCCCATTTCCTCCCATCCTGCCCCCTCCCAGTTTCCTCCCATCCTGTCCCTCTCCCAGTTTCCTCCATCCTGTCCCTCTCCCAGTTTCCTCCCATCCTGTCCCTCCAATTTCCTTCCATTGTGTTCTCCATTTTCCTCCCATCCTGTCCCTCTCCCAGTTTCCTCCCATCCTGTCCCTCCAATTTCCTCCCATCCTGCCCCCCCCCCCCAATTTCCTCCCTCCCAGCCCCCACCCCCCAATTTCCTACCATCCTGTCACCCCAGATTTCTCCCATCCTGACCCCCCCCCCCCATTTCCGTCCATCCTGACCCCCCATTTCTTCCTGTCCTGCCCCCCTCCCAATTTCCTCCCATCCTGTTCCCACAATTTTCTCCCATCTTCCCCCCCCCCCAATTTCCTCCCATCCTGCCCCCCTCCCAATTTTCTCCCTTCTCACCCCCCCCCCCCCCCCAATTTCCTCCCATTCTGCCCCCTCCCTCTTTCCAATTTCCTTCCATCATTGTATTGTTGCTCTTGTATAATCGACATTCTCTCTCTCTCCCCTCTCTCCTCTCTCTCTCTCTCTCTCTCTCTCTCTCTCTCTCTCCCTCCCTCCTTCCTCTCTCTCTCTCTGCCTCTCTCTTTTTCTTTCTGTCCCTCTTTTCCTCTCTCCATAGAATTCTTCTTTATCTTGAATATGATAAATTGTACATGCTTATGTGTTTTGATTTTTAATTTTATCAGTTACACATATTCGTCACACGCTATAGCAAGACACATAGGCCTTTCTTCTCATCAATGGCACTTACTCTCAACCTCCATACCTGACCTGTGGTGTTCCACAAGGATCTGTCCTTGGCCCTGTTCTTTTCACTCTTTATACCTCCCCCCTGTCCACCATCATCAACTCCCACTCTATAAAACACCACTTCTATGCTGATGACACCCAACTTCAAGACAGTGACTCACCTGATAATATACAGCGCCTGTTGACTCGCACCACTGAGTGCTACTCGGACATTAAGAACTGGATGACACACAATAGACTTCAGCTTAATGACGACAAGACAGAAGCTATCCTCATTGGCACCCGTCAGAAACTTTCCCAGCTGCCTCCTCTTTCTCTCCCATTATGTAACACATCAGTCCCAATTTCTGATTCAGCTAAAAACCTTGGTGTCTGCATTGACTCTACCCTGTCCATGAACAACTTTGTTTCTCAAACAGCCAGATCTTGCTACTATCATCTCCATCGTATAAGCCTGATCAGGAAGTATCTCTCTGTCGAAACAACTGCAAAACTCGTTCTCTCCTTCATAATGTCTCGCATTGACTATTGCAATTCACTCCTGTCTGGTCTTCCTGCCTCCACCATTCACATCCTACAGCGCATTCAAAACAATGCTGTACGCCTTGTACTCAAAAAGAAAAAAGCTGACCACATATCTCCTCTCCTGGCACAACTTCACTGGCTCCCTGTATCAAAGCGCATACAGTACAAACTAGACACCATGTGCTACAAAAGCCCCAATAACGCAGCCCCCGATTACCTGTCAAGCCTACTTGAGATCTATGTTCCCTCACGTACCCTCCGCTCTGCCTCCGATCCTCTCACTTTTCGCTTTCCACGCACTAAGCTCAATACCTATGGTCCACGAGCCTTCTCTGTTTCTGGTCCACTCTCCTGGAACAAACTTCCTCTCTCAGTCCGTCAGCAACCTACTTTTGCCTCCTTCAAGTCCGCTCTCAAAACTCACCTTTTCTCCTCTGCATAAAATCCTAACCTCACTCTACCCCTCTCTGCAGCCTGTCTCCGCTCGGAGGGGAATCACTTTGTTTTAATATATAATTGTATATGGTGTGCTCTCTGTGGTTTTCCGTTGGTTTTATTCTTGCTTTTATTGCTTTTATTCTTTTCTCCCCATTTGTGGCCATGCATGTGTGTGTGTGTGTGTGTGTGTGTGTGTGTGTGTGTGTGTGTGTGTGTGTGTGTGTGTGTGTGCGTGTGTGTGCGTGCGTGCGTGTGTGCGTGTGTGTCTTTTCGGCGCTTGGATTTGATTTTGTCGAGATTTGCGTTATATAAATATTGTAATTATTATGTATGCATGTGCGTACGTATGTATGTATGTATGTATACGCTTAGATTTATGTATGTATGCATGTATACGCTCAGCTTAGATTTATGTATGTAAGTATGTAGGCATGTGTGTATGCATGTATACGCTCATATGTGTGTAGGTATGTATGCATGTATACGCTCAGCGCTTAGATTTGATTTTATCAAGATTTTGCGCTATATAAATAAAATATATTATTATTATCTTGAAGCAAACCATTCTCTCTCTCTCTCTCTCTCTCTCTCTCTCTCTCTCTCTCTCTCTCTCTCTCTCTCTCTCTCTCTCTCTCTCTCTTCTCTCTGCGTGTGTAAACACAAAGACATATGACAGTGACAAATGTGAACAGGGTGGTTTTAAATGTGGTAAGAACTTGTGGCACCACGATCTTGCGGGTCTTTTTTTTTTCATTCTGTGCCAACAAGAAAAGCAAGAAAGGGAGAAGGGAGATGGATGGAGCGGCAGAAACGAAATGAATAAATTACGAAAAGAAAGACAGAATGAATGAATGTATGAATGTTTGATAGATACATGAGTGAATGATTGAAAACAGCGAGAGATTATAGAGGTGGTTAGATGGGAGGTTGAGATGAACACGAAATTAAAAGAAGAATTCAGGATGAAATTGGGCAAGACAGGAGGGACGGAGGAGAGAGAGAGAGGGGGGGGGAGGGGAGCTGTTGCGTGAATGTAGGGATGATCCATTTCACAAAACCTTGAACCCCACTTGAAAGTTCATGCCGCTCAATCGATGTTGCGTGGATGACTGATATGTTTTTTCTCTGTGCAGTCTGAGAGAGCTTTTGTCAAGGTACCTTAATTTAATGGGGAAAATTTGTAGTCGTGTTCGGCAGCATGTAGTATCGTGCACGCAATTGGATGAACATAATTCTGTTTCTCTCCTCCTGTTTCATGAAACAGTAAATCGGTTCAGGTCAACTACTGGTGTGTGTGTGTGTGTGTGTGTGTGTGTGTGTGTGTGTGTGTGTGTGTGTGTATGTGTGTGTGTAGTGTGTGTGTGTGTGTGTATGTGTGTGTGTGTGTGTGTGTGTGTGTGTGTGTGTGTGTGTGTGTGTGTGTGTGTGTGTGTGTGTGCACGCCTGCGCGCGATAGCTCCACTCATCCGCTATCCCCCGTGGGGGTGCCGGGGGCTCTTTCAGTATGAATAGTATCCCCACTTTCTGGAGATTCAGAACAGGCAGTGTTGAACTCTACTGAAGTGACCCAGCAACAGAGCAGTGTCCTCTTTCAGTGGGTGTTCTTATGACGGCTTGATATCGTTAGATCCCAGGGGCTTCCTGGTACTTGGACTTCGACTGACTGAACTCGTCTGTCACCAACCCGTACTGTTTTTAAATCCAATTTTAAAAGGCACCTCTTTCCCGACAATGAATTCTGCTACTGCCTCCTTTCGTCAGTAGTTTTTTTTCCCCGTGTGTTGTGAGGTGGTCTACGCTGATCGCATGCGAATGTCTGGTGTGTGGGTACGTTGTGATTTGAATTGTCAAGATTTTGCGCCATACAACTTCTGTAATTATTATTGTACTACTACTTCTACTTCTACTACTACTACTACTACTATCACTATTC
>CM060309.1:26928924-26943924 GCA_030674185.1 Monoplex corrugatus
TGGCACTTGATGAAATCATAAGGCCTACTTAATGTTTGGCAAGACACTCACACTTGATGAAATCATAAGGCCTACTTAATGCTAGGCAAGACACTCACACTTGATGAAATTATAAAGCCTACTTAATGCTTGGCAAGACACTCACACTTGATGAAATTATAGAGCCCACTTAATGCTTGGCAAGACACTCACACTTGATGAAATTATAAGGCCTACTTAATGCTAGGCAAGACACTCACACTTGATGAAATCATAAGGCCTACTTAATGTTTGGTAAAACACTCACACTTGATGAAATTATAAGGCCTACTTAATGCTAGGCAAGACACCCACACTTGATGAAATTATAAGGCCTACTTAATGCTTGGCAAGACACTCACACTTGATGAAATTATAAGGTCTACTGAATGCTTGGCAAGACACTCACACTTAATGAAATTATAAGGCCTACTTAATGCTTGGCAAGACACTCACACTTGATGAAATTATAAGGCCTACTTAATGCTTGGCAAGACACTCACACTTAATGAAATTATAAGGCCTACTTAATGCTTGGCAAGACACTTGTCAGAACTTGAAAATTGGACAGTCGATCTTGCCACGTGATGTTGTAGACTTGGTTGAACTGTTCCTGCTGTTGAATATGTCGTCGGTAGGTAGTTAGGTTTTGCAGCAGTACAACAGGCAGTCAGGACTACTGCTTTTTACACAGCAATTTTTGTGGCCAACCTGATGCCATGGCCTTGTCACGATCTCTTTGTGTATGACAATTATTTAGCAATGTAGTGACAGACGCACATGTACAGACATTCTGCTCAGCTGACGTAGATACAATGAGTTTCTGTTGAAGTGTTTATTGCACTACTAGACGTGTCGGTTTGATTTTCTTGGAGCTTGTGTAGTTACGGTACAAACAGATGCTATTGTGTTCGTGTGCGAGGTTAAATAAATGCCATGGACGCTCACGCAAACACAGAGAAGAAAGGAAGGAAAAAAGAGAAGAGAGGACACACTAATGGATTCGTAACAAAACGAACCTGAAAACGAAAACATAAGAAATCAAAGGTTTTAAGAACATGTAAGTACTGGCGAGAATGCCAGTAATCCTTCTTTAAATTGTTTAAAAAAGTGATTTGCTGTTGTCTATAGTTTGAAAATAGAACATACTAGCAAGCAGGGAGAGATGGGTGAAATGAACAAAGCACACAAAGAAATCAAATTGCAGAAAACGTGGATAAACTTGACCACAAATCATACAGGCCCATGTGTCGCAGATATTTGGCAATACACTACTGTACTTTATTCTAAACAACCTCACATGAGTCAGAAGATGCACCATACCACTGATGAGATCAACGTTTAATTGTGACATTATATTCGGCAAAAAGTTGTATTGGTAACATTTACCTCACACATCTCCTGTCAACAGTCCATCATCATCATTAAAGGTGTTTTCAGATATCTGATATGATGCTAACAACTTTACTTCTTTGTAGACTACATATGTATGAAGATGTATGAGGCAGGAAGCTGGAGAGCGGGCTGGGGAAGCGGGTGGTTGGGCAGAGGGGAAAATTGAGAGATTCCGATTCAGATGATTTATTCATGGCGGTCATGGCCCTTCAGGAGGGGCGATAACACAGATACAATAAAACTGCTCATTCACACCGAGAGTAATTACGTTGTGACAGAATTTCGTAATTCCAACGCTTTATAAAGATGTGTAGCAAAAAGGTTTACATTTGTTTGTTCACTGATGACATTAATAAAATAACAAGGATTTCTCTCATTCTTTTGTCGTTTATTATGTTTCCCCCTCAGGATGCCGGGGGCCCTTTTAGTATAAATGCTATCTATACCATCTCGACATTGTGTGCTAGCTAGAAATTTCCGTTTTTCTGTCATTTTCTTTGTTTCTGCCTTGCTCCGTTGCTTTCTGTCATTTCTTCCTATCATTTTCTGTCTTGCTTGTTCACTGACCTGTGTGTCTTTTCTGTGTTTTTATAAAGCCTTACATATTTTCTATCTATATGTAGTGTATTTATGTATGAGTGTGTGTCCTAAGTTATGTTTACATTTGTAATCAAGTACGTTTTTTAACCCCCCTTGTGATAAATTCCACGGAATGGTCAACACCAGGGGCATATCCTTAGATTATATGCACGGATGCATTCATACGTGTACTTTTTTTCTTTTCCAGGTGTTTTTTTTTCAGTAAGATATAGCCCTGATATGAATTTGTGTACACGGCCGCGCTTTAAGCAACAATAACGACAATTGTCGTTTAAAAGAGAGAGAGAGAGGGGGTGTGGGGTGGAGGGAGAGGAAGGAGAAAGGGAGCGCACAATGACCTATAATGTGCAGAAAACTGACTCAATACCATTACAGAATACGAACTACTCGTGCGTTTACAGAAATACGAGATGATCTACGCGAAGAAGTATCTAGACGCCAGGTACGAAACATCGCTGCGATGTTTGTGGGTGTTGAGATTGGATGCGCCAACCAGTGCATGCATAGTGGAAACAGGTGCACAGAGTGAACACAAGATTTCACAGACAGAGAGATTGTGCACAAGATATAGTGTCTTGTCATATTCAGTGTGGCATGCCAGTCAAGTGCACATTTTTCCACTATGCCTTTTCTACTGGTCAGGTTTACGAGAAAGTATAACACCTATTTTGCTAACACCGACAGAGAGGGCGAGCAGATATCGATAGAAAACTGACAACAATGAGCAAAGATGATATTGACAGGGAGTAAGGTGGGAACCCTAGCTGACGCTAGTGCTAAATGCGACGTGTCAGTAATGACAAGGCAAGCCGTTGCCTTTGGAAGGGCAAGCTGGTAAAACGAGTTGGTACTAGTAGAAAGATGGACGATATCAACCATGAGCAGTGTGGACCTCAGTAGCTCAGTTGGCTGAACTTTGGATTCACATGCTAAATAGCTGTAAATGGGAATCATGGAATCCGCTACATTAAACTGCCTTGTTGTTACCCATCTTAGCATAATTGTATAGCTGTAAATGGGAATCATGGAATCCGCTACATTAAACTGCCTTGTTGTTACCCATCTTAGCATAATTGTGGTTCTGGGGATCTGTGTATGATCAGACAAGCTCCCTTCCCCCACTCCTTTGGGATGGTTATCCTCGTCGGCCATATCACCTGAGGTGGGATTTGACGTAAACTGAACCAGATTAACCAATCAATCTATCGAACGAAGAGTAAATGTCCTTGTTAGAAAGAGCGAGCTGATATAAACAAAATAAACGAGCTGACACTAATGGAAAAGACATGTTGATACACATACAAAAGGCAGACTGACATTAAGGTGAAAAACAAGCTGATGTTGAGGGAACAGGGAGCTGATAGGGTCAATGCCAACTGCCTCGTTTCGACTGGTAATAGAGTTGTCAGAGAGAAGGCATATGAAACGATATGAATAGAAATGATACTTCTTTCACACCCAAATGATTTGTAGCGTTTGAAGACCACAGCATGTGACTGTTCTATTTTCCTAGAATCAGCAAACAGCTTCTGAAATGAAGCAGTGAGCCATACACATAAACAACTAACAAAACCAAGGAAACAGACAAAGAAAGAAGAAACAACAAACAGTGGTCATTTTTGTCAGAAGATTTTGGCAATAATAATGTCAATGTGATGAAGACATCTTGTCTGACCTTTCACGAACCCAATCAAAACGTTATCAACCTTTTGCTATCTTTACTTCTTTGTTTATTTGCCAACGGTGTGGGTGATGGAGCCGGATGCATATCTAAGTGTGTTTGTGTGAGCACTGCGCTTGTGAGGGGAGGGAAGGGGTCGTGTGCGCATGTGTGTGTGTGTGCTTCTCTCTCCATTTCCCTCTCTTTCTCTGTCTCTGTCTGTCTCTGTCTCTGTCTCTCTCTCTCTCACATACACACATGCGGGCGTGCACACACATGGACACGCATACGCGTCATCATTACTATCATCGTCATTATTTACATCATCGTTATCGTCTTCATCATCATCTTAAGCCGTTCATTGTCAGATTAAGATAAGAACTGGACTGACATACACACATTCCCACGTAAACACGCTTGCAAACATACAGGGAGGAGGGAGGGGGAGGGGAGACAGGACAAGAGAATGAGAGAGACATACAGTGTAAATATGAACTTGTAGTAATGCTAGTAACGCGCGTCAGCACGAATCACCAAGAAAAAAATGCAAATGATTACTGATAACAAAACACAAAAGTGGACAAATAAATTGTTTTTAACACCAACATATTATTAGAAATAAAAGAGCAGCATTTAATTGTTTTTCACCATAAAAATCTTTAAACACAAAGAAGTCGCCACATTCATATTTGAATTATACATGACTCAAGGCGATCGCCACAGACATGTTTCAACTATTCTTATTTCGCAGGAAACACAGCAGTTACCGTAGTTTTTTGTTTTTGTTTTTGTTTAACGTTTGTTATCAGTTTAAAAAATTAGACATATGTTGTTTAAATTTCTGTATGCTTGTGGAATTACACAAGAATTCTCAGAGACAAATGGAATCAAGGAGAGATCTAATTATGACAGGCTTTATATATCTAAATATTCCTATACACATTTTTCGCGATTAATATTAGCTTTTCAGAATGTAGGTGCAGAACCTGACATTTTCTATTAACCAAAAAGCAAAACAAAACAAACAAACAAAAACCAATTAAACAAAAACAAACAAACAAAAAACTACTTTTTGTTTGGAAGCAGCTATAAAACAAAATCGTAAATAAACAACTTAAGACATTTTACTGGAAGCCAGTCAAGACACTTTATCTGAAATCTGTTTGTCTGTCTGTCTGTCTGTCTGTCTGTCTGTCTATCTCTCTCTATCTATCTATCTAGCTAGCTAGCTATATGTTATCTGAAAAAAAGTAACAACAGAAGTATTCAGGCATTTTGCCGATGATTCTGTTCTTATCGTCTTCCTGCCTTCATCTTTTGTGTGTGTGTGCGTGCGTGCGTGCGTGAGTGCGTGTGTGTGTGTGTGTGTGTGTATGTTGTTGTCTTCCTTCTGCATCCTTCTTCTCTTTCTATCATGTCCTTATCTTTCTTCATTCTACCCCTCATTTGTCCATGTTCTCTTCCTCTATTTTCACTTCATTTCACTTCATCTTTCTATCTTCTCTTCATCTTTCTACTTTGTTCTCCTTCTCTTTCTACCTTCTCCCATCTCCTGCTTCCATCGTCTTCCTACTTCCTCATCCTCCGTTTAACTTCTACCTTCTCCTTTCTCCTCCTTTGAAATTCTCCTCGTTGTGGTCTTGAATTTTCGTTTTCTTTCTGCTAGTGAATAATTTGTGTGTGTGTGTGTGTGTGTGTGTGTGTGTGTGTGTGTGTGTGTGTGTGTGTGTGTGTGTGTGTGTGTGTGTGTGTGTGTGTGTGTTTAAATAGCTAGATTTGTGTCAATTTACTAATAATACCACACGTACCATTTTCCTCGATTAGAATCGCCGGTCCAGCCAACGATGTTTGTATTATATTTTTCTCCTCAGATATGATGTGGTGCCGTGGAAATGGGGAACAAATCGAAACAAAAGCAAGCACGCGCTTGTGTGTGTGTGTGTGTGTGTGTGTGTGTGTGTGGTGTGTGTGTTACAGCAGCTAAAATGTCAAATGACACACTGAAAATAGGCCCTGCCTTGTCCAAAGTGTTGCCCCAGTAATGATAATCGTTTAAACCACATCCAAGAAAATTATGCAAATTTCCATGCAGAAATGGTAGGTTTGCTTAAATAAGGGAAGGGAAACTTGCACATGAGCGCCAAAATCATACCATTTCAAATGCCCCTCGGTGTTAGCCGTGATAGGGCCTTAGCGATCGACTGAGCTGTAAACAACATGAATTGAACTGCTGAGAGAGAGAAAGAGAGAGAGAGAGAGCGCACTTTTTAGTGTCTTCTTACACAGAATTATTCACGCCATTTAATCTTGGCTTGCTGATTGCAACACAACAAGAACATCTAGAAGTGATGTTTTGTATAAAAATAATAAAATGAGTTTTTCAAAATAAAGATTGCGATACCTCATTTGAATTTTAATTCAGAAAATTGAACACAGAGTTGCGCACTATATCATAATGGCGCAAGATTTAAGAAGAGCATCAGCTTCTGCTGTCACGTCTGCCAGACTGTCGCTTGAGACAGGGTTTCACGGAATACGTTCGCTACGTTTGTCTAGATTTATACACGATAAAAAGTGTACGTCAAACAAATGGAAACAAGCTGTAAGTCCCTCTTTTTATGTTGTTTAGTCCTACTAGACTAAGTATTGGTGCATTCATCCAACTGCACTTAGTGCTTGAAAAAAATTAGATCTAGATGTAGACTACGTAAAATAGGTCGAGTGTAGTTGCAATAGATTTTGATATGACGTGGCTTAGAAAGATGAAAACATGCGCCTCAGATCTAGATCTGTGTATTAGATCTGTGCTTGAGACAATGAGAAAAGTGTGCAAATGACTGTTTGAAGTACACGTACGCGCAGTGCATTGTTTTACAAGCACGTAAGTAGATCTACTAGGATCACACACACACATCCCAACAACACATACACACTGGACATTGTTTAATAGGTCCTTTAACACCAGTTGGGGCATGGAAGATAACACCAAATATATGAAAATTCAACGAGATGATCATGCATCATCAAGCAGAAAGAACTTCGTTCAACAGAAGTACATTTGAAATTGTTTTACGATAGAACACGCAAATGTTAAGAAGATATATACATTAATAAATTTTGCAAATTTGGGTTCATCCTTTTTTCCTTCTAGAAATGAACTTACACAATGAGAACAGTAATTTGACTGACAGATATTTTTGATGAATAAACTTCTGTTGGTCATCAAGGACTTTACAACAATCGAAAATAAAGTGAAACCCATCACCTAAGGCATTGTCATCACAAAATTTACATATTCTGCTTTGTTTGTCGACTCCTCTGCGTCTGCCTAATTCAGTCTTAAACTTGTGACAGCTGCGCCGTAATTGACCACAGGAAAAATATAAATATCTTGCCACTTGTTCTTCTTCTTCTTCTGTTGTGTGGCCACAATCAACACTTTGATTATTTTGCCACAGAATAGGGGGTTATGTATTTCTTTATTCTTATTTTTTAATTTTGATGTAGTATGCATTTATTACTAATTTCCAAAGTTGTCTTCCACATTTGCTGGTAAATTATGCAGGAGTGAGTGAAAAACATTTTTACAAAATGTGTATTTGTTCCAAAACTTCGAGATTCCCAAGCTAAATTAAAACCCGTGTTAGTCAATATTCTCGAAATATGACCTATTTAATCTGAACAGTATATGTTCTTGTGTATAAATCATAGCGAAGTTTGTGTAAAATAACGCGTATTTCACTGTGTGTCTGCTTAGTCCTAGGACAGAAGGCTACACCAGAACTATTATTCTGAATTAACCAGGACTGAAATTGGATATAACCCCTTTTCACCATACACCATCTCAGCGTTTCTCGGTAATTTTAACAAATACTTCAAAGACTTAGGCCGTAATATTTCGAGCAAATTTGTTCTCACATCCCCATAGTTCAAACCATACAATGATATGAATACAACAGTACTTTTATATAACTTAAAACAACATTGACAGACTATTCGTGATTTCTGGCTATCTGCAATCAAGACAGTGTACCTTTCTGAGCTTTGTCACGTGCAGTTTTTCAACCTTATATCATAAAATGTATCCTTTCAACAATATTTTGTCCCTGAGTATTTGAACGTCTTTGATATTTCAGTGTTTTTCTGTCTACAATAAAAGGTGCGCGCGCGCGCACACACACACAGGCACGCACGCACGTACACACACACACACACACACACACACACACACACACACACACACACACACACACACACACACACACACACACACACTTATACGTAATCGTTGGCTTCACAATCTATATTTTATGCTTCTGCCTTTGTGTTTCGCTCTATGGTCCATTCTTTCCATGAGGCAGGCATCTCACTGATCGCATTATATTTATAAAAGTATTGGCACGATTTTGATTTATCTTATTTTGAAGTTCTACGGATGTTAAGAATCGCTTATCGATTTTTTATATCAACCCTTTCAATTGCATTATTTTTTGTGTTTTAAAAACATAGTTTGATCTTTTTGTATCGTATTAATGTTTCGTTCCATTGGAGCTGATTTCAAAAAATGTGTAGGCCCACTTTATGTTATTTTCTAAGCCTAAGATTTTGTTTTCCAAATAATGTGCGTAATAGTCTAATACCTCCCTTCAAACTTCACAATTTGTTCTGTGTATTTGAAACACCTTTCAGTTTAGTTTATCTGCAGTTTATTACGTACATCCTTTGACCCTTTGTTGTCTGTTCAAAGTATCGTCAAGGGATGGAAGTCTGGTTTTCATTCTTATACCTGTACAGTTTTCCAAACCTTTGCAAATGAAAACTGTTTTGTTAGTCAGACGTAACTGATTATGTTGACACCGTCCTCGTAGTAATTTCTATACATTTACTTTTCCAAATGCATTTTTATTCAGGTGTTTCTTTTGTCAAATAGTTATTTTTTTACAGAATGGGGTTTACGTACATAGGATTTACATACTGGCTCTCTTCAAAGTCAGCAAAAGTACAGAATCTGCCATCTCGCTCCCCTGTGACCGCAAGGTGATGGGACATCTTTTACCTTTACCATCCCATAATCTAGAGTATTGGGGCGTGAGATGGTAGAGACTTCACTACTCTTAGGTCTTTTGACGGAAGGTTATAATTATCTCCCCTGCTGACCTACCTTCTTCAACCATGAAAAGGGTCAGGTAACTATCTATTGCGGGGGCAGGGTAAAGTCAAGCCATGGCACACACACACACACACACACACCACACACACACACACACACACCACACACACACACACACGTATGTGTGTGTGTATATACATACATGTATATATATATATATGTGTGTGTATAAAAATGAATACATACATATGTATGTATGTGTGTGTGTATATTTACATATATTTATATATATATATACAGTGGAAACCTGATATAACAGGGATGATGGGACCAAATCAAAATCCCTGTTATATCAGATCCCTGTTATATCAGATATCAAGGGAAATAAGGACTGATCAACTATCCCTGTGGAATTTCGAACTGACGGCAAATCTCTGCGAGCGATGCTTGCTTTTTCTCGACAGCCTGGATGATCTCATATTTCTTCTCAATTGAAAGGCATTTTCTTTTACGTTTGTTGTCAGCGGTGGCCATTATGAGCAATAGCAATGAGAATCAGAATCAGCAAGAAAGCTAAGAAAATAGAAAGATAAACAGTAGATCTAGGCCTAGATCTGGTCTGGTGTAAGTGTGCAGTAAGCTTACAAACTGAATGATGGCGCAGTCAGTCACTGACTCAGTGGCCTCAGGCCTACACGCTTGCGCGCGCATCACGCTCGCATTGCAAAGCGTTCTTTCAGTGTACAGTACACAGTATACCAAGGCTAGCCTAGATCTAGATCTAGGCCTACTGCGTGGCGTGCTGAGTCTAGGCCTAGGCCTTTCTGCTGCAGAGCCCGTCTCGGCATCCCTGCTATAACCGATCGAGCCCTCTTGTTTCCCTGTTATTGCCGATAAGTTTTAATAGAGACAAAGAGGAAGAAAAAATGGGGATTGAAAAAAGCCCTGTTATATCCGGATTCCTGTTATAACCGGTCCTGTTATAAATGGTTTCCACTGTATATATATATATATATATATATATTGGATCCTCTCTATGATGAAAAAAGCGTAAATACAGAATGGCTCTGCCATTCAGTTTCAAATTGACAGAGACGCATAATGTCATCACCCTCATAAAAAAAAGTCATTTTATCGAAAAGACTGCAAATTTTTTTCTCAGAATTTCCATTTTTCAAGCGGGAAATTGATGAGATCTACACAGTTCTGTATTTGGATAAGTGTCTCACGACCTCCAAGAATATGAAAGCCAACAGGACTTTCGTTTGTACCAGAGAAACCAGATTAAAAATTTGGAATTTGGTCAAGTGGGATTCATCGCAATTGAACATCCGTACCCTCATTTTAGATCTGCCACTGATGATCTGGCATAAACGTAGAGCATCTCCGTGTGCCAGTCAGTCTAGTGCACCACGATTATGTCTGATGAGGAATGAAGGTCCAGTATTTTTCTTCACAACATTCGAGCACTTATTGGTCTGCTCATATATATATATATATATGTGAGTGTGTGTGTGTGTGTGTGTGTGTGTGTGTGTGTGTGTGGTGTGTGTGTGTTTGTGTGTGTGTGTGTGTGCGTGAGCGCGTGTTTTCCCAGACGATGGGCATGCGTATAGGATGTTTTCATGTTTCGGTAAGGCACCGGGCACTGACATTATTACAGAATTTAAATTCGAATGGGGGTTAAGGCACAAACAAGACTGCACACATGTTGTCCTGGGAGAATGGACATATCTCCAGGCACCCAGGTACCCATGCAGGATCGAGTCCTAGACGCCATACCTACTTCACCACCGCACCCATCTTTGTGTTTATAAAATTGTGAGTGTGCCAGAGACATACCGATTACCTGTCAAGCCTATTTGAGATCTATGTTCCCTCACGTACCCTCCGCTCTGCCTCCGATCCTCTCACTTTTCGCTTTCCACGCACTAAGCTCAATACCTATGGTCCACGAGCCTTCTCTGTTTCTGGTCCACTCTCTTGGAACAAACTTCCTATCTCAGTCCGTCAGCAACCTACTTTTGTCTCCTTCAAGTCCGCTCTCAAAACTCACCTTTTCTCCTCTGCATAAAATCCTGACCTCACCCAACCCCCACTGCAGCCTGTCTCCACTCGGTGTGGAATCACATTGTAATATATATATATATTTGTATATAATATGTTTTCTATAATTTTCCATTGCTTTTCTTCTTTTTCCCCATGTGTATGTGAGTGTGTGTGTGTGCGTGTGTGCATGCGAGCATATGTGTATGTTCAGCGCTTAGATTTGATTTTTATCAAGATTTTGCGCATATAAATATTGTAATTCTTATTATTAATTATTAAAATATTGTAATTATAGAGACAGACAGACAGCAACAGTTTCAGTTTCTCAAAATAACTTGCCCGCGCTCGGAATGAATTCGACATGCACTGACGCCACTAATGCCATGTGATGGAGACGACCCAAAAGGATCTTGGCATAAGCTTTAAGCTTCACATAAGCCTCATGTATTGGCAAGGTCTTGAAAAAAGTTCCCAACATTACCCGGTGTACCCAGGCAGTCACCCACCCAGTACTAACTAGGTCGGACTTTGCTTAAACTTCGGTTATCGAACGACAACCAGTACTTTCAATGTGGTATGGTCGTTGGCAGATGGACAGACAGACAAACAAACAGACAGAGACAGAAGCACAAGGTTGAGTGAGATGTGTGTGTGTGTGTGTGTGTGTGTGTGTGTGTGTGTGTGTGTGTGTGTGTGTGTGTGTGTGTGTGTGTGGTGCGTGCCCTTTTTAAAAAAAATTTTTTAAGGGAGATGTACATATGGATTTATTTTCGCTGAACCATGCATAACATCACAGTTGAGGTAAAATAAAATAAGATGAGATCACACTCACGCGCGCGCGTACACACACACACACACACACACACACACACACACACACAACACACCACACACACACACACACACACACACACCACCAACACACACATAACACTAAACTATAAGCAAAAGAAAATATGACGAAATAAGATGACACGAAGTATCAGGACTTCGACAACTGAATAACCTGGTGTGTTATTATTACAGACCAAAGACAACTGAATAACCTGGTGTGTAATTATTACAGACCAAAGGATCACAAGCTAACTTTAGCCACTCATGCAGAAGGGACAAAATCGAAAAGGGGAAAGGACTGAAAGGGATAGAAAGAATAAAAACTGAGATAATGTGCGCATGTGCCTGATTAAACAAAATCGTTTCAGATTGAACAGACAGACCTACGGCTATCATCTGGCCACGATCATCCCAAAGTATACACAATGAACGCTATTCTTCTTGCCACTCACGTCACTGGGGCACGCTGGAATTGTCATCTGCAGAAGACAAGACGGGTCGGGTCTTACGTCCAAAGAGCTCGAAAAGCGTGCCAGAGGTAGGCCAGGCGGTTTCTTTAAAATCAAATCAGTTTGCAAAGCATGACTGACTTGTCACTTTCGTTTGTTTGGTGTGACAATGTTACGAATGTAAATGTGAGCTAATGGCTAGACCACAGACACGTTACTATTCTTTAGCCAAATATCCGTGTCTACACGGGTTGGTTAGTGTGTTGGTGTGTGTGTGTGTGTGTGTGTGTGTGTGTGTGTGTGTGTGTGTGTGTGTGGGTGGGTGGGTGGGTGGGTGCACGCTCGCATTCGCACACGTTCAGAAAGAATATTCTATGATTTCGACTGTCGTGTGGGTCGCCGATATGATTTTCATTGATTATTTGCTTGATGCAACGATGGTGCAAGTTCAGATGGACATGACTCGTTAGAAAGTTGTTTTCGTGGCCACCAGAAACCCCAAACATATAAAATGATTTTACTGCAGTTTTCCAGAGACTGATGTTGATACTGATTTGTTAACTAGTGTACAGAAAACATTGTAAATATATATAAGAAAAGCATCACGTTCGTGTGTAGGTCTATATAATTTGTCGTGCATACAGTCAGCAAGAAGAATAAATTAGTATGCATGCTTTATATTGAAATACAACACGTAAGCGAGTAAACTCTAGTCTTACAAGCAAACGTGTCAGTAGGCCAATTCAAGATTTAGTCAGCTGTGTTAGTGGTTCTTTACTACATTTTGTGAAAATTGTTTGTCGTGAAAGCATAAGTTTGGAAAGTGAAACTCTGAGGCCAAGATCACACAGTCTAAAAAAAGTGCCCCAAATCAGCACATTTTGAGAAAGAGGTGTTAACACCACGTTTTCAGGAACTTCTCACAATTTGGAAAATCTGTTTTCACTGTTGTCACATTCAGCCAGTCTTCTCGATGCAGGTCGATTTTTTTTCATGGTCACATTATCCGTATCCTTATGAAGTATAAAATCTGGATTTTCCGTAGTAATTTTGTGTGAAAAAGGGGATTATTAAGTAACATTTAATCCTTTCCCCCCATTTTGTGGATTAATTTTCAAAGCGTGAATATCTCGATGCTGAATCCAAAAAAAAAATAAAAAAATAAAAAATATTGTATTGTATTGAATCCAAAGAAATGGAATGAATCAACACGACGATCTCGCCAGCCCTCCAGTTTGTCTGTCTGTCTGTCTGCCTGCCTGTCTGTCTGTCAGTCAATCTGTCTGTCAGTCAATCTCTTTCTCTTGCTCGCTCTGTCTGTCTCGTGTCTGTGTCTGTCTGTCTGTCTGTCTGTCTGTCTGTCTCTCTCTCTCTCTCTCTCTCTCTCTCTCTCTCTCTCTCTTTTCTCTCTCCTCTCTCTCTCTAACGCTCGTTCTCTCTTGCACACATTTTCGCTCTCACTAGCGGAGGCTCACACACACGGAGAAGCACACACGCACGCGCGCGCGCGAGCACACACTCAATCAAGTTTATGTTTGTTACCGAGGAAAATGTCAAGTTTGATTGATTTGGGGTCTCCAACTTTCAATGAAGCGCACCGATTAGATTGAACGAAACAGAGGAATACATGGAAACATAACGCAAACAATGTGCTACCAACAGTCGAAAAATATGACGAACAAACAAACAAAAACGTGAATGAAAAATACTTTCACTGCTTTTCTTTTCACGCCCCTAAAATTTTTTTGCAATTTTTTCCTTAGGTTTTTCTAACTGTATCATAAATATACAAACAAGTACTGACATGGCAAAGTGCAAATAGAGATCGTTTTTTTGTTTTTTTGTTTGTTTGTTTCGTTTTTGTTTTTTCCCTCCTTCGATAATGTATGTGTGTGTAAACGTGCGTGCGTGCGTGCGTGCGTGTGTGTGTGTGTGTGTGTGTGTGTGTGTGTGTTGTGTGTGTGTGTGTGTGTGTGCGTGTGTGTGTGTTCTTGCGTATTTGCTAGTGTCTGTGCGAGCGCATGTATGTGTGCGTGCATGTGCATGCCCGGTGATTCGTGTCTGTATAGACATTTATTCAAACAAACGCGTAAAAATACATACATGATATGAAATTAACATTCGGCCAGTAAGCTGGCAGAAAAGAGATGAAGTCGATGTATCACGATGGATAATCTACTGATGATTTCGAACACGGTACATTGTAGTGACAAATATGCACGGAAAGACGTAGCGCGCGGGGGATCAGGAAGACGTGTGGCGTGCGGAGTGGGAGGAAGAGGGTTTTGCTGACCATTGTGAAAAATGTTTGTTTGTTTGTAGTTGTACTGAAGCCAAAGGACTGATGGAGGAAATCAGAGGGTGAAGAGATTAAAGGGTGGCTAGGGGGAGGGGGGTGCGATGTTCATTCAGAAGAGTGCTGCAGTATGATAGTAGCTCTACCTCTTTGTTTCTGTCTGTCTGTCTGTCTGTCTCTCTCTCTCTCTCTTTCTCCCCTCTCTCTCTCCCTCCCTCTGATCTCCCTGAAAAAGTGATGAAAAGGGTATTGTTTCATGTTGAAAAGATTTGTGTGTGCGCGCGCTTGCTTCTTCTTTTTATGGGTGGATCTTTACCAAAATTTCGATTTTAATGTGATTTGTTGACGTTTCTTTATGACCTGTGTTTACGATTACATTCTATATTGTTGATAGTGATTGCACATTGTGCACAGATGTGGACAATTACTTGAAGATACGGATGGTTTGCAAATAGCGTATGTTTCAAATTGAATCTTTGATGCCATTGATTCTACTTTGTGCTGATTATGTTTTTATTTGTATTTGTATTTAGTTAAAATGAATAAAACTATGATAAAACAAGTTTGAGAAAACATCAACAACAACACA
>CM060309.1:26948924-26956424 GCA_030674185.1 Monoplex corrugatus
CTTCTATATAAAACCTAGTGTGAAACCAGTTAGTTTCGGACAAGTCCGCTCTGGTGAAAAATTCCTTTCACACCAATGTTCCTGCAATCTGAACGTTTTTCAGCACGAAAACTTTTAAAAGAAGACTTTCTTTTTCAAATCAGAATATATCAGTTTCACACGATGAAAAATGTTTTTGTTTCGTTTGAATATTTTTCGGGTTAGGAGAGTGTTCCATGTGTGCTTGCATGAATGCTGCATATGTATATATATTTTTTTATGTGTAGCCTCGAGCACTCGCAGGATAATGTGTATGAGTCGGTAGTGAGCGAGGAGGAAAACGCAAACAGAAACAGAGAGACAGATGGAGAAAAGATTTCTCTTCATTTGAATGAACATTCGACCTAAGAATGAACTTTCTTGAAGAGGGATTCATGCCACTCTAGAACATTTATGAAAGGAAGCGTAGAGTACAGCCCTGTCACGCTGTCTCAATCTAGAATTGATTTCTTTGGCATGATTATTGTCCCCATTTCAGTCATCATGATTGCATTCTTATAATTGGCCAAGACTGTGGCCACTGAAGTGGCAAGGAGTTCGCACTTTGTTCAGGAGGAATTCGCCGCGCTCGGACAATTCCGTATGTGCTCCACCCGAATCTGCCAGCAGTTATCAGGCAGACTCCCCGAGTCTGTGCAAAACCCTATGCACTGGCGAGGGAGATTAACCATCCAAAAGAAAAATGAATGAATGAATACATAAGATAAATACCTAAATAAATAAACAAATAAATAAATAAACAAAGAAAAAGAAAACATGCTATGCGACTTTTGGACCTCTTTGTCAGAGCAGGTCACATTTCACGATTCAGGTCTAACTAACTGATTAATAGGCTCCTCAGCTGAGTTGATTAGAGCGCAATGCAGAGAACTCAAAAGTCATGGGTTCAACACTTTGGCGTGCCACAGGTTTCATCATGTGTGTATTTATGTGTTTCTATTAAAAGGTTACCAACTGGTGCCCAGCAAACAAGGATGTAACGTAAGCTGCTAAGTAAATCTATAAAATAACAAGAAATACTAGAACATAGATAATTATTTTGTATTAGGAAAGGCTGAAGAGAATATACAGTAGACAAATATTGAAATAGATACATGGATAGATATCTAGATAGGTGGATAGATAAATGATAAATAGACGGGTGGATGGACAGACAGAGAGAGATAAGTAGGCATGACAGTAGAATTTAAGTTTAAAGGAACCAAGAGAGAGGTTCGACGAGAAGGAAAGAGCAATAATGATCAGAACGAATAAGATCCAACACTCAAGATCAGAATTATCTTTGATCGACTATACTTCTCAGCATGGAAGCAAAGATTGCTTGCAGACAGATTGTTATCAGAGATGCTTTATATGTTCGTTGGAACAGGCCTCATCTGCTCTGACAAACGAGTCAATAACTTTTATTTCAATTACTTTAATTTTTAAATTGGCTGTTTATAGGTTTTGAAAACTATCTACAAATTCTCAGCTTTCATTTGATATCTGATTTATAGCTGTAGCTTTTTTTTTTTTTCAAAAATGATTTACCGCTATTTTGAAGTACGAAGTATTGGAGCAGCCATATTGGAATCTTGAGAGATCGGTAGTGAACGAATAAGAGTTTACTTTAAGAGCTGGAATTTGACGTCCATGCTGTCTTTCTCTTTCTCTGTCTCTGTCTGTCTGTCTGTCTCTGTCTGTCTGTCTGTCTCTCTCTCTCTCTCTCTCTCTCTCTCTCTCTCTCACACACACACACACACACACACACACACACACACACACACAGAGACTCATAGACACGCGCGCGTGCGCACATACACACTCGTTTATGTACCAGTATACGCACACTTAGACACGAACACATGGACATACACGAGAAATTGACCAAATCAAATCTTGTTAGGCTATCAGTTCCGAGCTGCTGCGATGGAACGTGCAAATCACTGTCATGCCATGCGGGTTTTGGGATGCAGCTCATCGCTGACATCTGAATTGCTAAGCAGTTATTCCCCACGAGGCAAGCTTAAGGTTTCTAAAGACCCTTATATTTGTGAAAGGAAACGCTTTGAAGGATATGTGCTTTCAAGGTGAATCTAATCCTCTCTGGAGCAGCTAAAGAAACTTCTTTATGCAGCTTCATGAAGATTTTTACCATTTAATTTACAGTCGAGTGAACGGGGAAGGATCGTTAGAAACTACAGAAATCGCTTTGTAACATTCTTAGATACACTCACATTCACACACACACAACACACACACACACACACACACACACACCACACACAACACCACACACACACACACACACACACACACACACAACAGACGCATGCAAGAACGTGGTTACGCATGCGCACTCACACATACACACGCGCGTGCGTTTGCACACAAACACACACACATGCATACATGCGCACACTTCGAGAGCTTATCCTTGCTTCCCTAACTGGCCCCCTTCTATTTCTTTCTCTTTAAATTGGTTGTCTGAAGGCACTTGTGTGAATGGACGTCAAAAGAAATAACAAACGAACGAACGAACGAATGAAACACACAAGCGAGGGCATGCTCACACACACGCACGCACACACACACATACGTACACACCATACGTACATGCACCACAAGCACTCATGAATGTACGCACAGACACGAAGAGCAAGCGCAGCCCACACAAACGCCTGCACACACACTCTCTCTCTCTCTCTCTCTCTCTCTCCACACACACACACACACACACACACACACACACACACACACACACACACGCGCGCGCGCGCGCGCGCCACACACACACACACCACTTTTCTTTTAGCTTTAGACAGATTTTTTTGTCTCCGGAAACGCTTAAATTGTACAAGGACAAGGATGATAATGTGACACCATACATTAATGCAATTTTCAAAGAATTTTTAAAAAACACGAAACATGAGATTAGTAAATATATATATATTGCAGATGGATTTGTTATGCACTTCGTTCTGTGTCAAATTAGTAAATTCATAGTATACGTACATGATATATATATATACTATAGAGTTGTGATGCTCATCATTCTGTACCGTTTCATGACACACCTTGTGAAATCAGGACAGACAGAAATACAGTGATAAAGCAACATTACCCCTGTATTCCTGCTACTCTCCACCACACTTCTCCTTTCCCCTCCCCCGCTTCTCGCTGCCACCACACCTGCTTTCTCTCTCTGTCTCCCAATTTTCTCCCACACCTCTTTCGGTCGGTGTAACTATCGAATTTCAAAGGCATTGTAGCTAGTAGTTATGAAAAATGAATAATCAAGGAGGGAAACAAAGGAAAACCGTTGGCGGAACTTCGCAATATATGGAAGAGAGAATGGTTTCAAGGACAAAGAAGTGAATTTGAAAATTGGGTCAGATGACAGAAAAGAAAGAAAAGAGAGGAAGTGGGGAAATGGCCGAGCTGTACTAACACACACTCGTAAGAGAACACGACCAGAAAAGAGATATTAATTTAAACATCTGCTGAAACATACAACCGCATCCTTCTTATTGAAATATTTCATACTTTGCCATTGCATAAGTTTTACGCGGAAATAGTTAGGACATTAGACAATAAATGTTAAATATTTCCCTTTTCAAAAGATGAGTACTGAACAGGCACATGTTCATGCAAAAATGCAGCAGCTTTTTCTTTGTTCGGATGCTGTAAAGACATTTCAGAGGAAAGAACAAAATGCTGATTTTATCATTTACCCACTATGATGAAGTGTTGCACCTATATTATGACACTCACATGGATTGTGCTTTCAGTTAAGAAAACAATAACAACGTTAATCTTATTTATCTTGGGAATTGTATTATTGTTTCCACAAACTTTTCATGGGACTATTTCAAGAATAACTACGTTCCCCAGTCATCCACTACTTTTTCCAACTCAGAATTCTATGATACAAACTCTACTTTTCAGGCACCTTGAAATACTTTCAAAATGCTTGATCGTCCATCAAAATGCCCAATCAGACTTGGCATTCTGGGGAATACACATCTGAGCATTCCCGTTTTTTTTCAAAATGTCAGTTTGACTGTTCTAATACCGTAGCTGAAAAGGAAAAAGGATGAATCGCAGGTGGTTCGTTGGTTATTATTCAACATCGATCGAAGAGTTGTCTGGCTTTCTCAGAATATCAATGCAAAAATAGCGTGGATTTTTGCCCTATGCAGTCTTTTATCAAAATTGTATCCAAAGCATATGCACCTGACTAAACTCAAAATTCTTATGACGAACGTTATGTTGTATCACAAAAGAGGCAATACTGAAAGAAAGCTGGTGATATTAAATACGCATCAGACCCAATTAGTTAAATTAATATCTATTTCTTCTGTGGACATAAAAACAAAAATTTCTCGTAGCAGTTTGTGAGCAGTTTTTGCTTTTGTGCGGAATCGTGTGTTCAAAAATAGTTTTGACTTTGAGAGGAGACCAGACGCGTTAGGATTTATTATCATTGTTCCCCAGTGGGGATGCCGGGGTCTCCTTCAGTATAAATAGTATCCCCACATTCTGGAAATTCTGTGCTTAAAATTTCCTTTATTCTGCAACGCTCTGTTTCTCCCTTGCTCCTTTGCTTTTTTCACTGCTTCCTGTCATTTTCTGCCGTGCTGGTCCATTCATAAGTATTCGATAAAGCCTTACATACTTTCTATTAGGATTGGTAAGTGGGTACTGATGTGCATTTTGGCTCTAAGGAAATGTGATTTGCAAAAGTAATTTTAGGTAATTTAGGCCCATTGTTATATGTATGTTTTGGTGTCTTTAGTTGTGTTTACATTTGTGTTCAGGCATGGGTTTTTTTAAATCCTCTGATGACAATTGCCCGGAGTGGTAAAGGCTAAGTACATATCCATAGATTATGTGCACGAAAAGAATAGAACTGGATGACAAAAGAAATTTTAGACTTGATGGAAGAACGGAGGAAGGCAAAGAGAAACGAGGAGATATACAAGAAGATAAACAAAGAAATCAGGAATAGGTGCAATGAAGCTAAGGAAGCTTGGCTGAAACCAAAATGCAAAAAATAGAAGACAGACACAAAAGGGATCCTCAGGGTATGTACAGACGAATTGAAGAAATTGCCCACGGGAAAAATCCATGCACATCAACTGGTTGCTTAAAATCGAAAGATTGTACGCTTATCATGGAAAAAGACAAACTATTAGACAGATGGAGAGAGTACATTAAAGACCTTTTTGAAGATGACAGAAACGAAGAACAGATTATAAGAAAAAACGTTGAAGGACCACCCATAATGAAAGATGAAGTTAGAGCAGCACTGAAAAAGATGAAACCAGGAAAAGCCCCAGGACCAGACAACATTACTACAGAGATGATTGAAGCCCTGGAGGAATTTGGTATTGAAAAAATAACAGTCCTCCCAAATGAAATTTATGACATTGGAAAAATCCCCAAAGATATGTCAAAATCAATCTTCATTGCCCTTCCAAAGAAGACAGGGGCTATAGAATGCGACCTCCATCGCACAATCAGTTTGATGAGTCATGTAATAAAAATCCTATTAAGAATAATCATGATGAGGACAAGGAATAGAATCAAAAGAGAAATAGCAGATGAACAGTGTGGATTTGTGGAAGGGAAAGGAACTGTTAAAGCCATATACATCCTAAGAACTATCATAGAGAGGTCAATCGAGATGAATAAAGATTTATATTTATGCTTTGTTGATTATACCAAGGCTTTCGATCGGGTAAAACATGAAGAAATGATCGACCAACTAGAAATACTCAATATTGATGGAAAAGATCTACGAATAATCAGAAATATGCATTGGGAACAAACAGCTGCAGTGAGAATAGAAAACGATATAAGCTCTTTCAAAACATCAAAGTAGGAGTCAGACAGGATTGTGTTTTGTCACCAGATCTGTTTTCACTTTACAGCGAAAACATCATGAGAAACGTAGAGGAAGACCTTGGATTAAAGGTTGGAGGAAAAATAACATTCAATACGCAGATGACACCGTGCTAGTTGGAGAAAATGAAAGGGACCTACAAAACCGTGTGAATATACTAGAAATAGAAAGCAAAGGTAAGGGGTTGGAACTAAAATGCATTGATATGTGTACTTAATGTTCTTATCCAGTTTTTTCTTTCTCCGTTGAGGCATGGTACACTTTTTGAGATCGTTTTAGCTCTGATATGGCTCTGCGCAGTCGGCTAGCCTTTAAACAACTAAACAATAACAATCTATTATTGTTTTCACTTTGTCGTTTATTTTTGTTATTGTATTGCCGTATGATCGACATCCTCTTTCTCACTGTCTCTCTTTGTCTCTCTCTCTCTGTCTCTGATGTAGCCCTTCTGTCAACAACACCAAATGGTTTGCAAAACCAGTTAAGAGTCTTGCAGACATACTATGCCAGCATGAAACTGGAAGTTAATCTTGAAAAAACTAAGGTTATGATTTTCAGAAGAGGGGGCTTCTTAGGACGACATGAACAATGGTTTTACAAAGGGACAAAATTGAAAGTAGTTAGTAAATATTGTTATCTGGGATTCAGTTTCACGACAATGATTAGCACCAAGGCCGACACAGAACATTTGGTGACAAAAGGTAAAAAAGCAACTTTGCTATTAAACAGGACTTTTCAAAAATATAAAGACATGACTATAGAAACTTTCTTCAAGTTGTTTGATGCAAAAAATTCAACCTATTTTGTTGTATTTTTCTGAGATATGGGGACTTAACAGACTCGAGCATATAGAGAAAGTACATTTGGTATCGTGCAAAAGACTGTTGGGTGTTCCAGTCAGGACACCTAACAAGATGGTATATGGGGATTTGGGAAGATATCCTCTTTATGTCAACTCCTCAACTACCTGTCTTAGATATTGGTTTAGATTACTGGAAATGAATCCAAATAGGTTACCTTATAAGGCTTACCAAATGTTAGTGGAACTTGACAGGGCTGGGAAAGAATGCTGGGCTTCAAAAATAAGGGAAATTTTGTGTGAAACGGGATTTAATATTGTGTGGCTGCAACAAGGTGTTGGTGATGTAAAAGCCTTTTTGCGTGTATTTAAACAGAGACTTGTAGACTCATATATTCAAGAATGGTCTGGGTCACTCAGAGACAGAGATAGGTATGAAAGCTACAGATCATTTAAGACTATCTTTGAAAAAGAGAAGTACATTGACTCTGTTGATATATACTGTTTCAGAGTTGTCCTTTCACAAATAAGGTTGAACGTTTTACCACTAAACAATAATATAAATAGATACAGTGAATCTGATCAAGAAAAGGTGTGTCCATTTTGCAGGACAGAATCTGAAAACGAAGAACACTTATTATTTAGATGTTCCACTTACGCTGATCTCAGGGCGAAATTTTTAAAGGATTTAGTCAGCATGCCTATGTGCATACTGCTCCAATCAACAAATAGCCACCGAAGTCACAGCGTATCCAGATACGTTTTCCACGCCATG
>CM060309.1:26961424-26973924 GCA_030674185.1 Monoplex corrugatus
AAATTCAGTGACGACCATCAGAAGTTTATTCACAAAAATATATGTCAGTCAAATCAATGTTTTCTTTTAAACACTTGAGTAGTGTGTCGTAAAACAAATTCAAATGAATGTTTTTCTGTTGAACGAAGTCATTTCTGTTTCACGTTACTTGATATTCCCGTTGGATTTTCATTTATTTGTTGTTATCCTCCATTCCCCAATAAGGGTTAAAGGTCCTGTAGGTCTTTTTATGTAATTATGTACACATGTGAGTGACAGAGAGAGAGAGGGGGGGAAGAACCGGAGACAAGAGTTTCGGGGGGGGGGGGGGAAGGGGGGGAATAAGTCATACAATCACAACAATAAAAACAAGAACTCATTAAGCGAACGAAAACACGTTAGCAAGCAAGCACACAATGATACACACACACACACACACACACACACACACACACACACACACACACACACACACACACACACACATGCGCGCTTGCTGGCTGGCTTACACACACACACACACACACACACACACACACACACACACACACACACACACACACACACACACACACACACACACACACACACACACACCTCACGGAGAGAGAGAGAGAGAGAGAGAGATGCATCGTTAGGTCTGGTGCAGAGGAGCAGTTGAGACAAGGCTCTGTGAGCTTATGCATGTATTGCATGTGTGTGTGTGTGTTTGCGTGTGAGGGGGGGGGGGGGTATGCTTAACAATGCCGACGCAGTCTTTTTTTTTTTTTTTTTAATTCTAAGCAGTAATTCCGGGTTCACACGTCTTTAGAAATCGATTGTCAAAAGTCGTTATGAAGCACGTTTTTGCATCCCTTGTTAAATTGCTCTACATGATACACTTGATTCAAGCTTTCAAAGGCACGTATCAGTTGCCCAAGAGGAAGATCAGTATCACCTAGAAATCACATACCCTTCAAAGCAGTTTTTCATAATGAACGTTTAAAACCGCATATCTTTTCTGTTTCAAATTTAAAATACCATTAAACAAGTAATACAGGCAAATACAGATTAAAACGATAAAGCTTAATTGCAATCACATCGTAAGAAGAATTTTCAAATAGTGTGAGATATTCATATACTTAAAACTATACACACATTTACGTGAAGTATGATTAACAATTAAAACACACAGACATACGCATAAAAAAAATCTTTCAGAATACACGGATAGCCGGTCAAAAAGTCCGATACCCTGTTAAGTATTGACGATATATGTATTATGATGTACAACTGTACAACGATGTATAAAGTCTCAAAATTTGGTCGTCATTAATGGTAAATATGGCAGCCATTTTGTCATGAAGATGTGCTAGTTCCACGTCAGTTTTGCTTTGTATTCTTCTATGTGTTGCATTACGCCCAGAGTGCAATATGGAAGTTGATGTTTTATTCTAATTCGTTTTCATAGCTTCTTTGACTTTGCATGTGTAATGATTTCTCAGTTTTCGTCATATCGTTAGAGGTGACATATCCCCCCTCCCTTGTTTGTTTTAATGCGTTTATCTTTTCCTTTGTTTTTTATGTTTGTAATGTAATATATGTGGTTGTTTGTTAATTCACTTTTACTTTGTTTGTTTAGTTTTAATTGGTGTATTCCACTTTATGTTTTCAATATGCTTTATACCACGTGTACAATTGCTAAGTGGTACCTAATGCTAGTATCCTGCAATAACAAAGTGCACTGAAGTCTGAAATTCGGAAATAAAGACTTTACCGGCTCATAGGGTTCTTTTCAGGCTT
The DNA here is from genome assembly GCA_030674185.1 of Monoplex corrugatus. Taxonomy (NCBI): domain Eukaryota; kingdom Metazoa; phylum Mollusca; class Gastropoda; order Littorinimorpha; family Ranellidae; genus Monoplex; species Monoplex corrugatus. The sequence goes on from CM060309.1 coordinate 26,963,186, forward strand.
AAGGAGTCTTCCCGATAATTACTGTCAGATTTGGATAGAGCGCGTAACTTTCTGCCAGGCTCAGATAATTGCTGCCATAGAACGCATATAAATTCTCCGATTGTGGTGAAGCCCTCTTGAACAGACGCCGAGCAATCTTGTCGGAAAGGCAGTGAACTCGAAATTACAAGCCAAAATGAAACAGTACATCCCTGGACACCTCACACTTCACAGTTCCTGGATCAGATAATAATTTATGAACCATGACTGCCTCTTTATGTGCATGTCTTTGCATGCAGGAAATTTCACAGGGCCATCAGTAGTAATCTAAAGGTACCGAGATAGAACTTGAGAATAGAGATTGTACGGTAATTGCTCCGACATGGTTAATGACGCTGAGCAGACACATGCAATTTATAAAAGGAAACGAGAGGATTTATTGATAGACTGCGTTGTTGCTGTAAACAGGAATTTCGACAGGCAGACACTCTCCTGTCCATGTCGTGATCTTTGGGTGAATCTTCTCAGGGATCAGAAAGATATGATTTGCAACTATCAGCTCTGAAAGAGTTTGAGGAAATGATGAGGTAATGATAAATAAACGTGCTTGTGTTGTATTTTTGTACCAGAGCAATAATTCTACATGAAGGAGCACCTGCTGTACTCAAGAAGAACAACTCGCAATATTTACGCTACGGTCGTTATCATTTTTTCTCTGTATTTATTTGCATTCTTGTTTTCTGATATATTATCGGCCATGAAATCATCTATTGGGAAATAGGTTTGCTCACCAGATGAACGGAGTAGAACTGAAAAATGGATACAGGACTGCGAAGGCTTGCTTAAACACATCGTTCCTTGGTGACATTTGTTGTAATGCCACTGCTTCTATATATTTGTTTCTTGAAGATCTGTACTTGCCAGAGGCTGCAGTTTATTTACAGCAATTGATGACCATTAATTCTAGATTTGCCCCACGGAGTTTTCTCCTTTTTGGTTTATTTTGTTTTATTTATTCGTGTGTTTTATTTTACATCTAATCTCTTTTTAAATCAATACTTTGTTTCTACTTTTTCCGTCTGCTTGTATTGGAACGTGTCGCGAGGAGATAGAGCTGGGGTTTGCAGCTAACCGGGAGGCCTGGCGTAAAATCATGTAGATACAGTGTGCGTCTGCCACTGCAATTCTCCAATGATGCCGTGGTCTTTCTCTACTTCTGGAGCCCGGGCACCTGGTGTTATAGGCTTGTGGTTGGCATCCTGGTAAAGTGGCCAAACCATTTATTTGATATAATGCTACCAATTTTGAAGAACAAGGTCTCCCAACAGTGTAAAAATCGCTACTCACAGTTCCGTAGCTTTATTTGATCATCTATTACACCGATAGTGCCATACATGTATATGTATTTGTATTCCAGGTCATGTATGTTCTATCCAGGTGATTACTGTTATTGGCCATGAAATACTTGCCGACTTGTCGATATGATACACTGATGCATTAAGCACGCTACGTCAGAAACTTTAACACAGAGAAACCAAGCAAATGTATAGAAAACACATGAATGAAAACAATCAAACAACACACAACACGCACGCACACAACACGCACACACGCACGCATCATGCACACACACGCGCGCGCACACACACGCACGCACGCGCGCGCACACACACGTTTACGCGCGTTCATCACGATGAAGATTACACACACTTACGTTTGCGCACGTTGATCACGATGAAGATTATGACGTCGATCAGAAGGTTATGACCTTGATCAGGATGAAGGCTTCAGTAACCTTTTTTCCAACTGCCAGACACGTTATCTGCATCAGCATGGAAAACGACTGCATCCCAAAACTGCTGTTGTACGAAGAGCTTAAGCAAGGACGCCATAACCAGGGAGGACCACTAAAGTGGCACAAGGATACTCTGAAGGTGCATTTCTTCAACTGTGGCATCAACACCACCAATAGGAAGACATCACCCGCAAAGGAGCATTCTTGCGACAGCAGTACACGCAGGACACAATCACATTTGAAAATCGCAAAACGCCTGCTATTTGACACAAGCGGACCTGCAGAACCCAGGGCCGCCGAATTCCTTCCAGGTTCAGTGCTTATGGAAGAATATGTTTCACTTGCCTTGATCTTCCGTCCCTCGTAAGACTTGTACTAGGCGCTGGAGACAAGTATTCCTACGCATCTGTCGGATCAGCTGGAGAGTCTATCATCATCATCATCATCATCATCATCATCATCATCATCATCATCATCAAATCACAAGTTGACTGTTCTTTGTATCTGCTATGAGGGGGGGGGGGGGGATAAACTGTGAATCACACGTTGGCTGTTCTTGTATCTCTGATAACTGGCTGAATAAACTGTAGACTACAGATTGACTGTTCTTGCACTCTTGTATGGTCATTGTCGGTATTGATAAGACATTCTCGTCTTTGTATATTATCACTAATCGCATTCGGTCCTTGTAGGATCGTTTTTCGAAATATCCATCGTCCGTGCTCTAATGAATTTCATTTCAATATAATGAAATAAATGTTGCTTTTAAATTGATTTATTTTTTGTTGAAAAGTACAAGACCGTAATTGGATCACTGATTACTGATAACAGTAAACCACAGTGTTGCTCAAAGTTGGAGGAAAAACTGAATTCGAACATTTCATGGAACACAAATCTTCTGAATACATGTAATCACGGGCATCAAGCTTAAATGGTTCCAAACTCGATTCGTACATAGAGTCGAAGGAATCTGGGGAAAAGATTTTTTTTAAAGGATGAAAATCGAAGATATTAGCAAGTACAGTTTTTTTTACACTGACACTAAAGATACAATTATGCCCTTTTCCGTGTAGATGCGCGTATTCAAAACACTTCTGTTCAGAGTCAGAAAAAAAAATATTCAGCGAAAAGTGAGATATAAGTCGCAGTAACATGTTCATTGATTTGGATAGACGTTTCGGTCCATATAGATTTTGATTTTGTAATGACGCTTGCTAAAAGTATACATACAAATATAAGATTAAAAGAAGTCTTCTTGGTAGTTGGTATATTTCTTTTTGTTTGAGACTTTTAGAAGAATATTTAATGTAAAGTTGTATGCCATTGACAAAATCATGAAGAAAACTGTCTTTTAAGACACTCTCCCCCAAAAAATCATGATAGCGTAAGTGTCCAAAAATTAGTCTTTGCTTTTTCACTATATTTCATTAAAAAAAACTGCTTTCTCTTTAGTTTCTGCACTTTTTAATCCAGGTTTACTTTTGTCTGTTTGCATGTCAGTGTTCTCAAAAATCTTGTCTTGTTTGTCTACTGTATAAAAGAAACACGCAAGCAAGGTTTTGTTGCCTTCTGAGTTTAGTTTCTATTTTCGAGACAGTAATTACGGACAACTTGGAATCCGGAAGAATTTCTATAAGACTTCAAAAAATCGTGTTCCATCTACGTCTTAGTTAGGACGAAGGCTTCACTGACTTTTTTTCCCCAATTCTCATTGTTATCTCATTTTCAATGCACGCCTTGCAGCCCTGTTTGTCCCCTTTCGAAAAAGGAGTATTGCCTTTGGTTAACATGAGGGGTATTTTGTATGTTTATGCGTGAGTATGTTCTTCTCTCATCCTCTGTGTGTGTGTGTGTGTGTGTGTGTGTGTGTGTGTGTGTGCGCATATCACACACACACACACACACACACACACACACACACACACACACACACACACACACACACACACACACACACACACACACACTCTGTGTCTGTGTGTGTAGGCATATGTGCGTGCACGAGTGTGTGTGTGTGTGTGTGTGTGTGTGTATGTGTTTATGCTGGGTAAGGGGATGGAAATCGTAGGGATGGGTCGAAAAAGGGAGGTTAATCCTAGAAAGGCTCTATTGTCATTGATTCAGTGACGAGGGAGCCGGCTGACAGATCAGTTGTATTTTAATTTGTAAACCAGCACAGAGTGAAAGAAGTGTGTGGCCTAGATGTTAAAACACGTACACAGGACATGGGAAACTTGGGTTCGAATCACAAATCAATCGGCCTTTTTCTCATTGCCACCAACCCCCGCCAGTTCTTACGTGATGGTTTAACTGAAACCAAGGTCCCGCGTGAGGCACACGCTCAGTACACGTTAAAGATCCCACGGGAACAAAGAGGTTGCACCTGACAAAAATCTGTAGAAAAACCCCCTTTCATACAGCTCTGGCCTTCCAATCTGGCCGCACAACTTCGAGTCTGGCTCGTGATTACCTTTGCGAGCTGTATCTCCACACCAATAAGGCCTCGGAAAGAAAACTATTGGAATGGATTGATTTGTTATTTGTCACAGTTTAAGTGTCTGTATTTTAGCGTAAGGTATAAAATGCTGTCCCCGGAAAGAACTTGTTGTTTGATACGGCGCCACCCACGGGTTTGTGTGTGTGTGTGTGTGTGTGTGTGTGTGTGTGTGTGTGTGTGTGTGTGTTGTTTCTTATGGAAGCGTGTATTTTTACTTAACTATGCCAGTGGATTTTTCTACAGATTTTGACCAAGGACGTTTGGTTTTGTTGCCACGGGATTTTTAACGTGCTTAAGTATATGCTATACATGGTATTTCTATTTATTGTCTCATCCGAAAGACAAGCATTCAGATCATCAATTAAGGTATAGTGGAGTCGAAGGGGGAAGAGGAGAGATAAAATCGCTGTCTGACCAGGAGTAGAACCCAGGTTTCTTGTTCCTAGATGGGTGCTTCATTTGCATCCCACTTAACACTTACATAATCAATCAGACGGAGACAAACCATGAGAGAGAGGAGGGGAAGGAGAGAGAGAGAGAACGAGAGAGAGCGAGAGAGAGAGAGAGTTGTTTAAAGAGCAAATTTTTGCAAATTGACTAGCTTTTCATATTCTCTTACCAATACCACACGTGTCTGCATCTCTCGGACTTGGCTGACGCCAGGATATACTGTAGGTGTAGCTTACAGCCCTGTCAGAAGTCTTAATCCAGCATGGATGACCACAGTATTATCACTAACATCCATATTCTCATCATCATAGCCTCATCAATAAGTGACCCAGATTCTGTAGCCCTTTATGTTCTTCTGGCTTGGTGATAACAGTTTCGGTTGGTTAAGAGGTGTATTCTGATCGAACATATGCAGGATGCTGACTACTGTTGAAGTTCAGCAGCATCTATTCTGATCGAACATATGCAGGATGCTGACTACTGTTGAAGTTCAGCAGCATCTATTCTGATCGAACATATACAGGATGCTGTCTAGTGTTGAAGCTCAGCAGCATCTATTCTGATCGAACACATGCAGGATGCTGTCTAGTGTTGAAGTTCAGCAGCATCTATTCTGATCGAACACATGCAGGATGCTGTCTAGTGTTGAAGTTCAGCAGCATCTATTCTGATCGAACACATGTAGGATGCTGTCTACGAACCCCCCTCCCCCCCCCCCCCCCCCACACACACACACCTACCACATCGCTACCACTGCCATTCACTACAACTACAGAAATCGCTCAGTCGAAGAGCCTGACTGAGAGAGCGTCCCCCATGCATTAGTTACTTTTTCGATTTCCTTTTAAAAAGATTGGACAGTGTTTCAAATCGACCAGAGAGAGCTGTGCGTCTATGTGTGTGTCTGTCTGTGTCTCTTTAATTGTCTGTGACAAATGCTGTGCAAGAATATTTTCTGAGTTGCTTTCGAATGGATCTATTAAATTTGGGTCAAAGGTTGCAATTGTTCAGGAATCGTGAATGCATACAATTGAACGTCAGTCCCATGGTCAAGGTCACACAAACTAGGAAAAAAGTGCCTAATATCAGCGCTTTTTTAAAGGAAGCTTTGAGAACAGCACATTCTCTCATGAGCTAAGAATATTTGGAGTCTGTTTGTCTGTGGTGATAGTTTACATTCTGTTTCTTTGTGGTGACAGTCTACCATTGGGCTATCGACATGTCAATTTCCGTTTTAGCTTAGTTTTTGTTTTCAGAATCACAGTAGTCTTGAAAAGTACAAAATGCGAATTTTCTATATTCATTTTTTTTAGGAAAGGGATAATGTTTAATTGGCTTGACAATCTTGTTAGTATTTGTTTTTGTATGTTTGTCTGTTTCTTGCTAGAGTATTGTTTTGCCTGTTTCTATTCAGAAGCTTATAACATGGCACAAATTTGCTAGCGGTACAGCACATACCAAATTATTCGTGCTATATCTTGACATCTTGAGGAAACGGAAAACCGGAAACTACATATGTGCATATTTCCCCATTTAACTAACAGGCTACGGTAAAGAGACTGGGGCAGGTGGCTTGGTGTATCATGTTCAGGAAGTGTTATTTTTTACATTCTGATCTGACTTGGGTGTGTTTGGAGGAATCGCTTGTGAAACATGCTTAAAATACATTTTGTGAAGACGTCAGTCTGACTATAGGAGAATTTAACAGTTGTTTATTGAAAACTGCCTGGTGTATGTTAATTAAGAGAGCCTTTGATTAAAAAATGACTGGCCTGATTATGTAAATCTTCAGGGAAAACACAATTTCGGAAAACTTATCGGAGGATCAGCAGAGGTTTTGATGATAAATTGTTTGTACAGATTGGTTATGGAACATTCACTCAAAATCAAAAACTGACAGCGGTCATTGTCGGCGATTTGAATACTAAATCGTGGAGGGAATGTAACAATTCACGTGAACGATGACATGAAAATATAGAAGAGTAAGGAATTTTTGTGCTGCCAGTTACTTTGAATAATCAGAGAAGTTTCTGGAGAAAAATGAATAATATAGTGCCAAAACGTAAGAAAGCAGTAAATAATATATCAGTAGACATTTGGTATCAAAACTTTAAAAATGTATTGGATGTTCCTAACAGCATAATAACAGAGAATCCCGACGAAGAGATGACAAAGCAACAGTGTCAAGATAATATCACTCACGAAACAGTTCATTAGCCAATTACCCGAGAAAAATATTTCCAAGCAACAGTTCGTTTGAAAGACGGCACATTACCTGGACCAGATGGCATTGTGGCGGAAAGCTGAAAAAGGACAGCGCTGAAATTGTCACTGATTTCTTCTTGGAGTTGTTTAATACTCTGAGAAGGGCATGTATCTAAAAAATCTGGACATTCAGTTCTCAACCCCTGTTTAGCAGAGATAATCCTAATGACCTAAACAATTGCCGGGGTGTTTCTGTAACATCAGTAATAAAGTCTTTAATGCCGTATTTAATCGGACATCATAAGACAGGATAGAAATGAATGATGCAGTTGGTGAAAGACTAGTAGTCCAGTTTTGTTTTCATTGTCCTTTAACGAATTGGCGTGAGATCTTTTTTACGGAGAAGAACATAGCGTACGACCGACTGCACAGACTGTCTGTTCATTCTACTGTCTGTGGATTACATAATACTATTAACACTGTCAGTATTTGTCTAGAACACCAATTTAGGCTATGTCGGTCCGAAAATCAGACCTCAGAGTAAATGTTAACAAATTCAACATGGTCGTATTCTTCAACGGTGGATATCTCACAACAATAGAAAACTGGTTTTTGTGGAAACAAAGATGACTGTAGTAAATGACTATAAATGTATTTTAGACTAGACTTTGTTTTCCCCATGCATATAATCTATCTTGTAAGAATTTCTGGGTGTATATCAGAAAACTCCAAATGATATGTTATATGGAGATAGAGGAAGATGCAAAAGTGTATATTAATGTTGATTTTGTGGCTTCAAGTTTTGGTTTAAACATATTTAAATAAGTGCTAAAGTGGGAAAGGATGGGGTAGAGGATATAGTTGGACCTTATGGCCTTGGTACACAAAATGAAAGGGGAGGGAAACTTGTAGATTGGGCACAGATGAATGAGTTCATAGTATTAAACACCTGGTTTGAGCAGCCTTATAGAAGAAAGTGGACTTGGATGAGTCCAGGAGATAATACCAAAAATCAGATTGACTACATCCTGATTAATAAAAGATCTAGAAATTCTTTACTGTCAGCAAAAACACTACCAGGCGCAGACTGCAACAGTGACCACAATCCTGTAGTGGGAAGATTTAGGCTGAAATTAAGGAAAAGGAAACAGCAAAAGCAACATCAAACTAGATCTTGGACTCTTAAAGACAGATGAAGTGATACGTCAAAAATGTAATGTCATGTTCAAAACAAATTCAGTGCTCTGGAAGACGTTGGTGACAGTGAAGAACAATGGACAAAGTTGAAAATTTCGATAAATGAAGCTTGTGAAGAAATCCCTATAGTAGGATACTAGATAGAAAAGCAAAAAAAGACCTGGATGACAAAAGAAATGTTAGGCTTGATGGAGGAACGGAGAAAAGCAAAGAGAAACGAGGAGATATACAGGAAGATAAACAAAGAAATCAGGAATAGGTGCAATGAAGCTAAGGAAGCTTGGCTGAAAACTAAATGCAAAGAAATAGAAGACCAACACAAAACGGATCCTCAGGGTATGTACAGACGAAGTGAAGAAATTGTCCACAGGAAAAATGCATGCACATCAACTGGTTGCTTAAAATCGGAAGATGGCACGCTTATCATGGAAAAAGACAAAATATTAGACAGATGGGGAGAGTACATCAAAGACCTTTTTGAAGATGACAGAAATGTAGAACACATTATAAGAAAGAACTTTGAAGGACCACCCATAATGAAAGATGAAGTTAGAGCAGCATTGTGAAAGATGAAACCAGGAAAAGCCCCAGGACCAGACAACATTACTACAGAAATGATTGAAGCCCTGGAGGAATTCGGTATAGAAAAAATAACAGTCCTCCTAAATGAAATTTACGACACTGGAAAAATCCCCAAAGATATGTCAAAATCAATTTTCATTGCACTTCCAAAGAAAACAAGGGCTATAGATAGAATGTGAACTCCATCGCACAATCAGTTTGATGAGTCATGTAACCAAGATCCTATTAAGAATAATCATGATGAAGACAAGGAATAGAATCAACAACAAAAAAAGAAATAGATGAACAGTGTGGATTTGTGGAAGGGAAAGGAACTGTTAATGCCATATACATCCTAAGAACTATCATAGAGAGGTCAATCGAGATGAATAAGGATTTATATCTATGCTTTATTGATTATACCAAGGCTTTCGATCGGGTAAGACATGAAGAATTGATCAACCAACTAGAAAGACTCGATGGAAAAGATCTCCGAATAATCAGAAATATGTATCGGGAACAAACAGCTGCAATGAGAATAAAAAACGATATAAGCTCTTTCCAAAACATCAAAAGAGGAGTCAGACAGGGTTGTGTTTTGTCACTAAATCTGTTTTCACTTTACAGCGAAAACATCATGAGAAACGTTGAGGAAGACCCTGGATTAAAGATTGGAGGAAAAATGATAAGCAACATTCGATACGCAGATGTCACCATGCTAATTGCAGAAAGTGAAAGGGACCTACAAAACCTTGTGAATATACTTGAAATAGAAAGCAGAGGTAAGGGGTTGGAACTAAACAGCAGGAAGACTGAAGTCATGGTGATCAGTAAAAAACATGAAATCCCCTCATGCAAAATAACAGCGAATGGCACAACCTTGAGACAGGTTGATAAGTTTAAATACCTGGGAACGATCATTTCACCAGACGGCAGATGCTCATCAGAAATAGCCAGCAGAATCGGCCAAGCCAAAACAACATTTAAGAAGATGAAAAGCATTCTTACCAACAAATGCCTATCAATTATCATCAGGAAGAGAGTTCTTGAATGTTATATAGAACCAATACTGTTGTACGGTTGTGAGGCGTGGACAATCAACAAGCAAAGCCAAAACAAGATTGAGGCAGCCGAGATGTGGTTTCTAAGAAGGATGTTGAGAGTTCCATGGACAGCAAAGAAAACAAACGAGACAGTCTTGATGGAGGGAGACACAAGTAGATCATCCATAAGGAAGATTAGGAAAAGACAGGCAACATTTATAGGCCATTTTATGAGGAAAGGGGAACTGGAACACCTGGTCACAACGGGAAAGCTGGAGGGAAATAGAGCACCAGGTAGACCCAGGGAGAAGATACTAGGCGGACTTGCAGAGTGGCTGGGGACAAGGAGGGTGGAAGAGATGCTTGAGGCAACAAGACACAGAGACAGATGGAAGTCCATAATCGCCAACGCCATGCAGCAAGGCACCTGATGATAATGAAATAAGTGAAAATCTTTTACGTCACTAAGCCTATAAATTGTGTTTAGATTGAAAAAAAAGGAGAAACTTTCTTTTTTCTTTTTTTTTAATTGTTGTTTTAAGCCCAGCCGACTGCGCAGAGCCATATCAGGGCTATAACCGCTTCAAAACACACAAAACTTCAACAGGAAAAAAAAAAATTAAGTACACATATCAATGCATTCGCGCACATAATCCAAGGATATGCCCCCGGCGCAGGACCACTCCGTCCGACCCATCGCACAGGGGAGATTTTAAAAAACCAAATATAAGCATACATAAGGACACCAAAACATATATAAAAACAGGCATAAAGTACCTAAAATTGCTTCCGCATATCTCACCTCCCTAGAGCCAAAAATGCACTTAATACATGTACCCAATTATCAATCCGAAGAAAAAGTACGTAAGACTTTATCGAAAAAATACAGGTGAATGGACAATTAAGGCAGAAAATAAGTAGAAATGACAGAAAGCAAGGCAACAAGGCAGAAACAAAGAGAGTGACAGAAAAGAGGAAATTTCTAGCACAGAATTTCCAGAAGGTGGGGATA
>CM060309.1:26986424-27023924 GCA_030674185.1 Monoplex corrugatus
TGGTCAGCAAGATGATGAAAATGGTAGCAGATGAGATAGAGATGCGAGAAATTGAAAATGAAAAAAAAAAGCGACATAAGAGTGAGAGTAAGACAGATACAGACAGAGCTAGAGAGAGGGGCGGATGGGGGGGGGGGGGGGAATGGAAATGACTGTTAAAGGAAAAGAAAGACTGAGCCATAACTACAAACAGTCATACAGATATCAAAACTAGGGGACAGACTCGCAGAGATACACAGTCATACAGAGTCAAAAAGAAGAGACCAGACACACAGTCATACAGATATCAGAAGGAGACAGACACAGAGAGATACGCAATCATACAGACATCGAACAGAGGAGCCAAACAGACTGAAATCCAGAGACCGACTCACTGGAGTTTGATTTACTTTGCTGAAGTTGGAGTTGCGGGATGCAGGTGATCCCATATACCTGAGATTACGTGTGATAAAGGACCCACACTAATTCACCAGAGCTGATGCCTTAAATCTGCCCTTAAATCCTTGACACTGGTTATGTCCTGAAGTTCTGTGGAACTTCGGGATGAGAATGATGAGATACTGATGTTCGGAAACATACAGAACAAGTACATTTTTTCATTAAAGAGGGTAATGTAAGTACAAAATGATTTTTTGATATCCAGCCTTAGCATGTGGAGGGCATTCATTAAACTAAATGAAAACATGAAAATTTAATGTCCGATTGGAATATCAGTAGTGCTGAACATTTTTAACTCGTATATAGGCCTACGTACAAAATAGAAAGAAAGAAAAAACATTAATATTTTAACATAAAGAATATTGAAACGAGTATCTCTTCATTTAGAAAAAGAGAGACAGGAAAACAAGAACAGCATAGTGCATAATTACATTAATGCGAAGGGGTAGGAGGGACGAGGGGAGAGAGAGAGAGAGAGAGACGGGGGGTCTTCTTTATTATTTCGTACATTACGTGACAAGAAAATTCCAACAGTATCAGATGACATAGTGGTTGTTTGTATAAACAGATTTTATCCTTGTATAGTATTTATGTAGGTATGTGGGTTATTTCAGAATAGTAATGGCAGTTTTGGACATAGTGGATTGACTGACAGAACTATGGACTCAAAATTTATCCCTTTTCAAAACTAGCTCATATGAAAACATGCATACATAATACAATAATCGTGTGATACTTATTGTCGTGGATTCCTATTAAATTGATATTGAGGTGTGTCACTTGCAATCTGTAACGAAAGGAGGAGCTGTAGTAAAACTTCAAATACAAGCTTTGTCCAGTCTTGAATATCGCCCAACATACTTCCCAGCATTTCCAGACTCAACTTGGCGGCAGAAAATACAAACTTGAAAAAGAACGAAATGTTTGAGAACCCTAGGGACAAGGGATTCTGCCTTACTTCCGCGTTTGTAGGCAGAAATTTGTTGGCTGCATGCTAACATCATGGAAATGTCCCTCAGCCAGTTTATTTAGCATGCACCGATGTCAGCGCCATCATTTTCCACAAAACTTAGCATGCACTTATGTCAGCGCCGTCATTTTCCACAAAACTAAGTGGCATTGTCCACGGGAAAAACTTTTGTGATTTAAGTTTCGAGGGTTACATGCCGGAATGGTCTATCTGCCTTCTTTATTCCTTTTGTGTTGTGTCTTCTGACAAGTAACATTCAGGTTGCAACAGTTTTATATTGCATGACCTCCCACATAGAAGTATATCGACTACTTTTACTGGAGAGAAAGAGACTGATAGAGAGAAGAGTGGATCAGGAGATGGAGCAAAGGAGGGAAAGGTTGGGAAATATGTAGGGTAGGGGGAAGTGATAGAGAAGGAGATGAAATCAGAGAGATGAAGAGGGGGGGGGGGGGGTGCGAAACAATAGTGTGGTAGAGAGAGGGGGTATCAAACAGTAACGCGCGCGCGCGCACACACACACACACACACACAGCATTAGTAATAGTTCAGTCGAGTTGTCTCGACAGGAAATCATCACCATTCTTCTGCTTGAGATTGTGTCCTCATGGTATTGACGAAAACAAGGCAGGTATCTGCTTATCGTCAAAAACAAAACAAAACAAAAAGCTGCCTCAGAATATCTCTCTTGTAGGCGCATCTACAAAACTGCAGAGTATTAATGCTTATTACTTTTCTGTAAGTCCGATCATATTTCAACTGGTGTGGTGTGTGTGTGTGTGTGTGTGTGTGTGTGTGTGTGTGTGTGTGTGTGTGTGTGTGTGTGTGTGTGTGTGTGAACGTGCGTTTGTGTGTGTGCGCGTTTATGTGGATCTGTTGTCGTCCTCGATGAAATGTTAATACTGCATTAATGTCTGTATCCGATTTACTATATTTCTATTGCATTAATGTATATATCGAAGTATGTTTATTCTGTATTACTGTATAGACTGAGTTACACTTCGCCTTCTTTTTACAACATTATTACATAGAATGTAATAACGAGTGCTTGACATGGACTGTGCTATACAAATTTATTATTAATATTGGTAGTATTACTGGTATCAGTATTATTGTTGTTCTTTTTCTTATTAATCGTTATCATCATCATCATCATCATCATCATCATCATCATCATGATCGTTATCGTTACTATTATTGCGAATCACTCTTTCAAGTAGAGTGACAACAGACACGGCCGACTATGACTCCTCAGACCACGACACTCCATTGCGACTGACAAAAAGTGGAATAAACGGTCACATTCATCATCAGGTACGGCCTGACCACGTAGATGGCGAACGAAAGAAGGTGTTTGATTCTTTATTAAACATCCAAAGGCAGTTAACGCAACCAGCTTAACAATGTAAGAAAAATTGAAGCAGTTCAGTAGCAGTATTTTTCCTTTGACCATTCATAACTCCCCCTTCCCCCAATCCCACCTTTCAATTTTTCATTACAGTGCATAATATCTTTTGGCTTAAAACAAACAGCACACATATTAATATATGAAAAATACGACTAAAATGTACACGCACACATACTAAAACACACACACACACACACACACACACACACACACACACACACACACACAGAGAGAAAGAGACAGACAGACAGACAGACAGACAGACAGAGGCACATAATACACTAAGTGACCTCTGTAGAATAGAGGAACCAGAATAAGTATGCTCATGACATATGTCTGCAAACGAATCCTGTGCACTGGGAGATTCTTGAGGTACTACGTAACTTGAGAATGAAAATGGCGATAAAGTGATGCTAGTGACAAAGGTAAGGGTCTGGAACTAAACAGCAGGAAGACTGAAGTCATGGTGATCAGTAAAAAACATGAAATCCCCTCATGGAAAATAACAGCAAATGGCACAGGTTGATAAATTCAAATACCTGGGAACGATCATTTCATCAGACGGCAGATGCACATCAGAAATAGCCGGCAGAATCGGCCAAGCCAAAACAACATTCAAGAAGACAGGCATTCTTACCAACAAATGCCTATCAATTAACATCAGGAAGAGAGTTCTTGAATGTTATATAGAACCAATACCGTTGTGCGGATGTGAGGCGTGGACAGTCAACAAACAAAGCCAGAACAAGATTGAGGCAGCCGAGATGTGGTTTCTAAGAAGAATGTTGAGTTCCATGGACAGCAAAGAAAACAAATGAGACAGTCTTGATGGAGGCAGACACAAGTAGATCACTCATAAGGAAGATTAGGAAAAGGCAGGCAACATTTATAGGCCATTTTATGAGGAAAGGGGATTTGGAGCACTTAGTCACAACGGGAAAGCTGGAGGGAAAGAGAGCACCAGGTAGACCCAGGAAGAAAATGCTGGACGGACTTGCAGAGTGGCTGGGGACGAGTGGGGTGGGAGAGATGCTAGGGCCTAGGGGCAACGAGAGATAGAGACAGATGGAAGTCCATGATCGCCAACGCCATGCGGCAGGACACCTGATGATGATGAGTGACATATAAATAGAGGGAAGGACAGAATGTTAAAAAAGGAAGTAAATGGAGAGATATTGTTTCAGTCATAAAAACCAAGACAAAAAAGGCGTATTTTAGAATGAAATGAAGAGGAAGATGCGATAGAATATAACCGAAAAGTAGAGAAAAACAGACAAAGAAATAAATGGCAGGGGATCAAATTTGAAACTGAAAATCATATTTACTTTGTTTTGAAAATTTTAATATGATCCAAGCCTCAGAGCCTGTTGATAAATATGTAACGACAGAGAGAAAGAGAGAGAGAGAGAGAGCTTCTGTCAATTTTTTTGGATAGTGGAAAAATGTGCAACATTCTGGAAAAATAAAGCAACTCCTGGCGCAAAAGTTCTTGCACAAGAGGATCTGTGAAGATCAGAGATTGTTTTAATTACAAAGACATCGCTGAGAATCTTGACATTTGACATTTCTTAACAGAGCGGTTCCGATGTTTTGGCACAAAAGTTGGGTCACAGACGTATTTATTTCCACAAACTTGTCTTGCCCGAAAATGTAAAGAGTAGGGGTCGAATACACATGAAAGAGAGGGAGAGAGGAGAAAGAACGTAGAGAGAGAGACAGAAATAGAGAAAGATATAGAGAAAATGCCTGACTGATCAACAGACCGCGACCATGTTGTAAATTAAGTCAGAATGTCTAATCCTGGGTCTTTGTATTTTTCCACACCAGTCAGCTGGAAAACCACATATCAAATAGAGGTACCCACAGAAATATCTGCTTAAGCTGTTCAAGAAAACTGGCTCGTCAAGATGCTGAGTACTTCGTATTACTCAATAAACATTGGTCACTTCCGTATTTCTGTCTCAGATTTCACCTGCATGTAAGTCATTGCATAGATTTCATAGACTAGTCATTATAGACCAGTAAAGATATTTTTTGAAGAAAGTGGACTGGCTGACTCAATTAACATAAGTCATGGACTGAAGTGCAACCCCAGCTTACATGACAGTTCGTAAACTCCACGACAAAAATGATATGACAACATTCTAGTGGTATCCACTTAGTGTCAGAAATAGTACAACCCATTTCCTTGCTTCTCCAGACCGCTGTATCCATGCATGAAGTGTTATGTAGACAGGAATACAGAATAAATAGGGCCGGCCGATGCCATAAGCTAAGGCATGAACCTTGCGTACTGGCCAGAGTGGACAGAAAAAAGGGGATGTCAACATAGTTGAATATGTTCAGCTCGCTTAACAGCTCGAGTTCTCCATACACCACTGAAAAGTCTGAGTTTGTATAATGCATATTGAGTCTAAAAAGAAGTTGGAGTATAGCGCTATATAAGAACGATTTATAATCATGTTGGAACTTCTGATGTACCGTGAATAGGCGAGCACATATCGGTGTTGAGCAAGAGGTCTGGTATGATGCGAAATAATAGAGAGCCAACAGAAGGTTTTGTTAAACATTTAGGCTTTCTACTCGTTTACTCTCCAGCACTGATTCAACAACTGGGTGGAAAAATGGAATCTGGAAAGAATGTGAAGGGGTGTAACTGTGTAGAAATTGAGAGTGGGAGTGAAAAGGATGGTGCTTGAAAACACGTCAGAGATCGGAAGCATTCGCAACTTTGTGGCAAAAAAGAAATGGAAGACAAACAGGTAAAGGAATGAGGTGTTTGGGTACTTAATGATCCAGGGAGCTTCCATTACCCCACATTTGCAGCAGAAAATCGTAGTCCCTGTGCATAAGTCACCTTAGAACTGTGCAAACGTATAGCTGCATGATGCTGTCGGGAAGTTGATGTAGAAATCCCTCGAACTGCACATTTTCATAAACAAACATCACACTTCACAAAAGAGAAATGGAGATGAATCTGATCTCTGTGTGTCTCAGTCTCTCTGTGCCTCTGTCTCAGGGACATGTGACGATGTTCAGAATATCTGTTTTCACTGCTGTGACTGTCTTCAGTTGTCCTCGATGCGTGTCAAACCTTATTTCCATCGAATATTCTTTAAGGTCAAAGTGATTTTAAAAAGTATAAAACCAGGATTTTCTGGCATTATTTTGAAAAATGCGAGTTTGTTAGAAATGTTTAGACATATAGCTTGTTTGGGTTTTCCCCCAGACCCGTACATATACAATAGCAACAATTGCAAAAACAAAACAAAAAAGCTACAGGCCACGTAGATGTTGTCGTGTCTCCAGTCAGGTTGGAGCCCTAGCAACCCGACTGGAAGGTGAGATTTCGTCTACATCCACATTGCCATCATTGATTCCAACCATAGGAACTCTTGTGTGTGTGTCGGGGGGGGGGGGCGTATTTGTGCATGTGTGTGTGCGTGCGTGCGTCCGTGTATGTGTTCGCGGGCGCGCAGGCGTGTGCGTTTCAGTCCCTTTTCCGTGCCGTTTCGGTGCTTTACCTACCCAATAGGCGTCCCCGAAAACCACACGATCAAGCGTGATTTCCAAACGGACGGCAGGTACCCACTTTGGTGTTGGGTTTCAGAACACATCGCCCGGTCCTTATCTAGAGATTAGGAAAGTAGCGTGGAGAGCAACAGGCCATGGACGTCCAGTCTTTTGATGCTTGCCCCGCAGCCGAGTTGAGGTAACTTCACCATGTTCTCCAGTGGTCATGTAGGTTACGGGAAAAGTTGTGTCTTAACTGGTCACTGAGTTACTTCATGTAATATGTTCAATGTTTGTACATTTGGTTTGATATCAGTGAGGGAAATTTACATTTGCAATTGATTTCTGTTATGAATTTAATCCTTTAGAGTCCCTGGCCTCAACCACAGGCTTCGAGCATTATCCATTTTATTAGCATGGAAAAACACAACCCTTTCACTCCCTTACCTTATCCACCAGCTAACTGCAAATCACTCCCTCGCCTAACCCTCCCAGATGGATAGGGTGAGGGAGTGAAACGTTGAAGTTTTTGCAGCTGGTGGATAAGGCGAGGGAGTCAAAGGTTAAGTTCTGTAAGTTGTTCATCCCTATTATTACGAAATCATGAGTCATCATGGTATCATGAAAATTGCCCCAGATTCTTTGGCTCTCCATGCCTTGATGTCGTGATGACCTCACTTTCGCTTTCCTCTACCGCTTCCGTGCCTCAAGTAAATTCAAGTAGGGATCTAGAGTGCGAGTGGTTCACGTGCTTTGGAGGTGGTCTCCTTATCAGGTAAATGTCGTTATCGGGTGAGGGAGATCAGTTGACATGCCCTTAATAAGCTGGATCAGAACACACACTGTAGAACTTTACCAAAGAGGCCCAGAGCAATACAAACTCGTCTGCTGGTTGGTCCCTACGCGGCTTGACATCGCTTGCTCCTTTGGGCTTCCTGACACTGGGACTTTTGACTGAATCAAGTTGGTGTTGCCGCTGCTTTGAAGAGCAGGAATGAGCGGGGTGAGGACAACGCCACTGAGGCGCCAAAGAAGCTGAGTCCGCAAAACAAGAAAAAAGGTTTTACAAGTTATGTCCTTTCACTCAATTTATTTTTTCTCAGTTAAATGCATTCTAGGGCTGTGGTTGCTGACATGTCTTAACCTGCAAGTAATGTTTCGATTCCAATCATATTTGAATATCTCTGATAGCATTTTGTCGTTCCTTAGACAATGAGATGAACAAATTGGATCAGGCTGACAATGAGTTTTATAAAAACTCTATAAGCTCCAATCTAAACGGATGAACTACTGTAACATGCTGCATATATTTGTCTCCCTTTCCTTCCATTAATTAATCAGTCAAATGTTTTCTGGATTTATTACAGCTTTTATGGCGTGGAGAAGAAAGGACTGATATAGACAGAGAGGGAGAGACTGATTTAGATAGGGAGAAACTGATGTAGAGAGGGAGAAACTGATGTAGAGAGGGAGATACTGATGAACAAAGGGGGTGACTGATGTACACAGGGAAAGACTGATGTAGACAGGGCGGGAGAGACTGATGTACACAAGGAGGGAGAGACTAGTTTACAGAGTTTACACAGGGAGAGACTGATGTATACAGGGACAGAGAGCCTGATGTACACAGGGAGACAGGGAGGGAGAGACTGATGTACACAGGGAGGGAGAGACTGATGTACACAAGGAGGGAGAACTAGTTTACACAGGGAGAGACTGATATACGCGGGGAGGGAGAGACTGATGTACACAGGAAGGGAGAGACTGGTGTACACAAGGAGGGGAGACCTGATATACACAGGGAGGGAGATACTGATGTACACATGGAAGGAGACACTAATGTAGAGAGAGGGAGAGACTGATGTAGACAGGGAGGGAAAGACTTGATGTAGACATGGAGGGAGAGACGGATGTTGATAGGGAGAAAGGGACTGATGTAGACATGGAGGGAAAGACTTGATGTACATGTAGACAGGGAGGGACAAACTGATGTTGATAGAGAGGATGAGGCTGATGCAGATTGGGAGAGGCTGGTGTAGACGGGGAGAGACGGATGTAGACAGAGCAAGAGACTTATGTAGACAGGGATGGAGACACGTATGTAGACAGGGATGGAGAGATTTATGTAGACAGGGATGAAGAGACTTATGTAGACAGAGATGGAGAGACTTATGTAGACAGGGATGAAGAGACTTATGTAGACAGGGATGAAGAGACTTATGTAGACAGAGATGGAGAGACTTATGTAGACAGGGATGGAGAGACTTATGTAGACAGAGATGGAGAGACTTATGTAGACAGGGATGGAGAGACTTATGTAGACAGAGATGGAGAGACTCACGGAGACAGGACAACGCTGCTGTATACAGAGGGAGAGACTGATGTAGACATGCAGACTAATGAAGACAGAGAGATGGAGACTGATTTATACAGATACGTATAGAGAGGGAATGAAAGACTGATGTGGACAGGGAGTCTGGTGTAGGCAGGTGAAGGAAAGGAGAGAGAAGAGGAGACTGATAAAGTTAATAATGGAAATCTGTAGACTGATGAAGACTCGCTGATCATTTTCACAGCTTTCTGTAAAACCCACAGACTCTAGGGTCGTTGGAATCATCGTCTGTCGTCTCTGAGTCGTCGTCGCCATCTTTTTTCTTGCGCTTTTGAAAACACACACACACACACACCACACACACACACACACACACACACACACGCACTCATGTACATACGTATACACAGATATGCTTTAGACACACAGGCGGGGACACACACACACACACATATGCACACACACACACCACAAATACACACACACATACATACATAAATACATACACACACACACACACGCGTGCGCGCGCGCGCACACACACACACACACACACCTGTACTTTGTTCTTATACGTTTTATACTCTCTCTCTCTCTCTCTCTCTCTCTCTCTCTCTCTCTCTCTCATACTTCGCATCCTTTATCACTGCGATCGCTCGCTGGTCTTCATGTGATATAGAACAATTTTGGCCGCTCGTGTTCTTCCACAGGCACTGCATAGGAAGGAGTTCTCCGACCCTGGTTTTTGCTTCCAGCGGGTCCTCTTCTGATGACTAGCAATTGTTCTGCGCTGTTCAAAGCTAGTTGTGCCCTGCATGTGCTGCTGCTGCCAGTTTACCCTGTTGCGGCAATCTCAGTGCCACGACTGATGAGACTGGCTTTCAGAGTGTCCTTGTATTGCTTTAATGGTCTTCCCTGCTAATGTTGTCCTTGCTTCATTTGTCCGTGCTAGAGTATCTCTGGGATGCGGTTTCTTCTATACGGAAAACGCATGCGAAGCTGACGCTTGATGAGTAGACACTCATGATATACACTATGGTGATGATGTGGTCTCTCAACGATCGGACAGGTAAGTAGGCACACTGATTTTTATCGCCTGGTATGGGTCTTCATATAGAATTCAAAACACACACATACATATATACATCACACTCACTTTTGAATTTCTATGCGACTGCTTGGAATCGTCAGAATCATCACCGTCCTCTTCTCTAGATGCCGTTGCTGATGAGGCGGAGTCATCATCATCGACGTCGTCATCATCGTCATCTTCCTCATTCCTTCCCTCTTCTTCGTCATCGTGGCTGATGGAGGACGTCTTCGTGGCTCGGACACTCATGGAGGAACCCGAAGACAGGGTTTTGGAGTCAAGGCCGTCCGTTTTTCTGTCTTCTTCGTCTGCATCTTCTTTTTCATCATCTGCTTTTAAATTCCCGCGTCTGGACATTAGCTTGATGCAAGTCTTTTTTCCGTGACCATTTGCAAATCTTCTGGGGCATTGAGCTCGGCTTGTGCAGGGTTGTTGTTCGTCTGCATGTAAAGAAACAATGATATATATTATATATAAACCTCTGCATAGCTTTATCAACGTGAAGCTGTCTTGACTATGGATTCTATTCTCCTGTTGGTCCAACGGATAAGCAGGCATGTTGGTCTACAGCATATGGTGTGCGTCTTCATGTGCGACAGAAGACCAGTCCTGGAGGCACATACTTTTTTTTTAGCGCACTGTATGGGAAGGAGTCCTGCGGCTGTGGAATCTGCTTCTGCCGTTTTTTGTTCTTTTGAATAGAAGCTCTTCTTTGCTGCTCAAATCTTATCGAGCCCTGCGTGCGCGGCTGTCACCATATATAGAATGTTTATAATAGCTGCTTGTAGATTGTGAGGATTTGCTAGTTGGTTAATCATTGTTGCCTTTCCACATGAATCGTATGGTTTGAAATGAAAAGAATTAACAAAGCGAAGGAAAATGTCAAAACATTTTTTTTTCTAAAAAATTCATATTTAAATCAATACACAAATAACAGCAATATCCAATTAAAATAAGTAAAGAAGAATTAATGCAACAGGGTGGGTTTTTTCATGGGCAAGCTGGAAAACAGTATTCGATTTCAACAGCGCACGAATATTAAACAACGGTCGTTAATTTGGAACACAAGAACTGAAGAAAATTGATTTTCTTTTGTGATGGAACATTTTTGGTTTGTTTGTTTTTTGTTTGTCTGTATATGGCAACACAATTTGTTTGACTTTTAAATTGCCTGATAGGGTGATATTACATTCCAGTCATGCCATATACGCTGCGCTGCGTATCTTTCATGTGACAAGATATAATTAACTCATGCACCAGTGAGGATTTTAGTCTCTGCTTAATTTTCATATAGAGTTATGTAGTATTCGTCCACCTTTATTGTCCATCTGTCAACATATTAATCATTATCACCATGGTCATCATCATTGCCATTATCTCCATCACTATTGTTATTGTTGCTATTATTACCATTCTTATCATTATGGCCATTAATAGTAATAGTAGTATTACAATGTTATTATTATTATTATTATTGTTACAATTTGTTAGAATTTATTACAATTGTTATTTTCAATATTATGGTTGTTTTTGTTTTATATAATTACTATTATCACTATTATTATTATCATTATGGTAGTTATGATTTAGAGTATCATATTCTATTATTATCATTGGTGGTGATGGGTGTGGTGATGTTGCCTTTGAACAGTGTCTATACAAGAACTGAAGGACACTATAACACCGTTTTGAAAAAAGTAACGACAGCTGAAATTTTCCAATCGCTAGTCTTCAGTTATCCATATAATGACAGCCACAGTGTCTGTAAAAAAAATCCACGCTTTGTTTTCAAGTATTCGATGAATCTAGCAAAGACGAAGCTGACTATGAGTATTCTTGACAGAATCACGTGTGTCCATCACCTGTTGATTTACATTTTGATCTAAGAATACTCCAGATGGCTTGTTGCACATGTTTTCTACCAGCTGTCATTAACCGTTTGGATAGGGTGAAGAAGTGACAGGATTATTAAGCTTTTGTTTTGCCATCATGGTTGATGATACATGAAGTTGGTGGATATAGTGGTGGAGTGAGAGTTAGAAGAATCGACTTAGGAAGTGAACAAACATATATACATGCCAGTTAAACAAACCTGTCAATATCTTAATTTTCGGGGTAAAACACGAAGGACTAAGAGTCAACATAATGACCGTGACTTTCTGTGTATTCATTTTTGTACCATCCGTAGTAACAAATTCAGCCAGGGTGTGTTTGGAACAGTGTATCGTTGATAAGACTAAATTAGATCGTATTTGTTATGGAGACAGTATCCTTTGGTGAAATACTCTCCTCTTCCGTTTGTGCTCTTCCGTTTGTGTTTTATCTTGTCAAAACGGGCGTCTAGAATCGTTTCACGATCTCTATACGCACTTGATAGTGATGATTGGGTCTTTTCTTGTAATCATTTTGTATTCGAATCTCGTTTCCCATGGGACAGTGTCTGGAGTGCCAGACTGAACCTGTCTCGTTGAGATGAAAACTTGTCACAAAGGGCTGCTGGCATTGTGTCGGGCGACGTTTGAACTGTCTGACTGTGGTTGACGTGTTATTTTTCACTCTTTCTGTTGATAAACAAACTCAATAATGCATAGAAAATGAGTACGAATCAGGCTCAAAATCATTTTGTTGTCTTAAAAACAATCAAAAGAATTATGGATATAACAAATAGATAAAACTACAAGAAAAACAAACAAGAAAAGAACAAATCCATTAAAATGGAGACTTGGAGCGTAGGAGGCATGCATTCTACCGGTTGGCGTTATTTAAAAACATTCATATACATAATGATTATCATTTCCTCGGTCAGCCTGAACATAGTGAATGATGTGATAAATGAGGACTTAGTAAGAATCTTAAATATGTTACCAGTGCCAGTCGCTGAACCAGTTGATCACTGAATCAAACCTCGTGTGTGTCTGTGTGTGTGTCTGTATGTGTGTGTATGTGTACGCGTGTGTGTTTGGAGGTATTCATGCCATTTTTTGTGTGATGTGAACTAAGGTCTGGCGGTATGAAGATCCCTTCATGTACGTGTATAGAGGGTTAAAACCTGTGTGTTTGATCAAACAAGCTTGATAATCGATCAAACAAAAATCACTCAATCGGTTGATCAGTCAATCAAAAAGAAATCTAATCATACAATCACTAAAAACAGCCAATCAATAAATTACTCAGTCCTGCAGTTATTCATTTCCTCAGCACCATGGGTACCACATAAATAACCACTTTCTACTATCGCATATTGCGCCCTGGGGAACGCACCAATAACTTGGAAAAACAGTCAGGAAAACATTGCTGGTCTTAGTAGGGCTTACTTTCTAAGAGAGTTGGCTAATCACATACAGTACCATTGGGTTTATTGCCTCTGGTTTGCTCTTGGAGTCAGACACCAACGTGGGCATAGACTATAAACTGTCAGCAGAAAGTCTAGATACTGAGAGAACGGGATTATCCTACATTTTCACCAGAGGTAAATCTTGTGCCGGTTTCAGTGTCAATGCTTGTGCAGTGCGATTTCTTGCCATAAATGTATTTGGTGTATTTTATTTCCTGTCCAATTCCGCCTTGTAAGTAAGAGAGATTTTCTGAAAACTCTAAATGACTTCTCCCGCTGCTTGCTGTAAACCTGTATTTGAAGATAAAATTTGAACATTTGGTTATTTTTGTGGGTGAAATAAAAAAAATTATTTGGTCAAATGATGGTGCTTTCAATGAAAGCGAAATTTTAACAGGTGGCTACAGTGTTTCCAGCGAGACCATCTCCTCTCATTGATGTATCGGGGCCGAGCACAGTTGGTTTTATTCTTATTGTGCTGGGTTTTGCTATTGTAAAGGAAAAACATATAATATTAGGTAATATTAAGGTAAATTTTGTAAGGAAAATGTTGAGGGGAACTTCTGTACATGCGTATAAACAAAATGGACACTTTTCTTGTCGTCCTTATCATAACAGTAGAGTTACAAACACATATTCCAGACACAGTATTATCTAGACTACCCTCATTATCAGGGTATCTTACTGGTATGATGGGCTTGATATGAGAATGCTACTTAAACATAGTCTGCCAAACTCAGCAGTTTCATTAGCCTGATCTACCATTGTGATATACAACTGACAACCAGAGAGTTCTCAGTATCATAGCACCAATCAAACTTCTACGTACCTGTGACGTGAGAATGGTTGGACCAATCACCAGTGGGGATGCCATAGGACAGACAATGGCAAACTGAAGCTCTGTGTGACCTTTTCCCTCTCCTCGATTTTTTCAAGCCGGCAAACGATTTTCTGTTCCTTTCTGACCTGCACACAGCCGTTGCCATCTCTTATGGAGGCGACTACTTTTCAACGTCAACCAGATTCCATTTCAGTTTCAGACTGCTAAAGAAGGCATCCCAGTGAGCGGCTGATACCTGTGTGTTATAACACAAAGACAATGTAACGGAATACAAATTTTGTTTGGGAGTTGCCATTACTTTACTTACTTTTTGCCCGTTATGCCATCAGCATGTAGGACAGCAACGAAGATTCTAGATTATACGCTCCTGTCTGTGCATGGACAACCTTTGTTTGAAACTGTTCCAGGTATGTCTAGGAGCCTTGAGGTCTCGTTACATTGTTCATCGTCAGGTGTTCTTCGATCTTCCCCTCTTGCGTTTTCCTTCTGATGGTAGTGTCCATACTCTCTTGGCTGTGCTGGACGAGTAAGTTTTGTTTGGAGATAGTGTTGGGCCAGAAAACTCGCATGATTTTTCGGAGGTTCTTTGTTTAAAAGGTTGATATTCGATGAGGTATCTTCCCGTCATCTTCCAGCATTCTGAGCCGTGATCTAGGCTGGTAAAGACAAAGCTTTGGTACGGTCTCAGCTTGGTGTTGATGCTGCACAGACAGTCTTACGCGTTGAGTTGCCATTAGCTTGCGCTAAATACTATGTGACTGTGAGTTCTCTGTGAATTATTTTGTCCAATCCTATTGTTACTTATGACAGGAACCAAAGACATATTTGCATAATTTTCATCATTGGCCGCCCTTTCCTGAAACGAATGTAAATCCTGTGAAAAAAAATTCACTTGATGTAAAGTTAGATATCAATTAATGTGTACACTGGAAGAAAATATAACTTTGCATGACCTGTAATGCGTGAGAGCGAGAAAAGGGTTAGACAAGCAGGCATGCAAGTTTAAACACAAGCAGAAAATGACATAGAAAATGACATGCAAACATACAGAGTCGCAGACGAGCGACATGACTGATTGTGGAATGAGTTAGGACAAAGTTCATGGATCTTTACAACTTAATATCCTGACAAAATTGTGTTCCTTACGTGACAGAAGAATGTGCGAGGCAAGTTTTGGCTTGATGTCCATCTTCTTCACAGCAGGTGCGGGTCCTCAGAAACAGCGCAGAGTGATGTTCTGTAACAGTAAGGCATCTGGATCAGTGTCAGATTGAACCAATTTGACCAATCATTAGTTCACGCAGCACAGGTAACTTATTAGCAGCACCACCATCCCTCTGCCCCTCCACATACCTCAGCTCCCATTTATCCAATCGTACGTACGTACTGAACAAGTAACATATCAGCGGCCTCTCTCTCCGCCCCAGTGTTTGTGCTGCACAACTAAATGTTTGTCACTATAATGCCACCTGGCCAATCGTGTGCTCACCCAGCGTGTTAGCAGTTGGAAATTTATTGCTATCTTATAATTCGTACTTTTACGCTAACAAATATTCTCTTGAGAGTCTATCGCCATTAAGTGTCTGCTTCTGTTGCACAATATATGTAGTGACACCCCCCTCCCCCATCATAAAGTCAGATCACAGTGTTTAACCGCCAGCAAATGAAATAGGTACAAAATGTGTCCATGGATGAGGTTTTATTTTGACTTAGAGTAGCTCAGTCTATCAATATACGTGCTAGTACACGATGCTGTTCCCCTAAATTCAGATATTTTAACGATATCGTGGTACAGACAAATGTTTATGCAAACTTTGCAAACTTAATGAGAACTGTTAATACTTTTACACATTACACACAAATGTGTTCCCAAAATTTTTACGTATCTTAACGATTTTCATATTGCAGACAATGTTTATAAAAAAATTTACACAGCTGATGGAACAGATCTTCGTCATCATCATCATCATGTGCCCTGCCGCATGGCGTTGGCGATCATGGCCCTCATACGGATCTATTTATTGTCGCTGCAAGTACACTTGCCACCCCCACCCCCTACCCCCGGTGGGGATGCCGGGTGCTCTTTCGGTATAAATAGTATCCCCATCTTCTGGAAATTCTGTGCTAGAAATTTCCTTTTTTCTGTCACTTTCATTGTTTCTTTCTTCCTCCTTTGCTTTCTGTCATTTCTTCCTATCATTTTCAGCCTTGCTCGTCCATTCACCTGTATCTCTTCGATAAGGTCTTACGTACTTTCTCTTATTATTCATACTTGAGTACATGTATTTTAGTGCATATTTGGCTCTGTGGAAATTAGACATGCAGAAGCAATTTTAGGTTGTTTAGGCCGTTTATGTATATGTTTTAGTGTCCTTAGTTGTGTTTCAATTCATACTGTGGTATGTTTTTTAAATCTCCTGTGTGATAAACCTTGGGATAAAGGTTGGAGGAAAAATGATAAACGACATTCGTTACGCAGATGACACCGTGCTAATTGCAGAAAACGAAAGGGACCTACAAAACCTTGTGAATATAATAGAAATAGAAAGCAAAAATAAAGGAATGGAGCCAAATAACAAGAAGACTGAAGTCATGGTAATCAGTTAAAAACATGAAATCTCATCATACAAAATAACAGCAAATGGCACGAATCTGAGACGGGTTGATAAGTTTAAATATCTGGGAATGGTCATCTCATCTGACGGCAGATGCACATCAGAAATAGCCAGCAGAATCGGCCAAGCCAAAACAGCATTCAAGAAGATGAAAAGCATTCTTACCAACAAAAGCCTATCAATTAACATCAAGAGTAGAGCACCAGGTCACAACAGGAAAGCTGGAGGGAAAGAGAACACCAGATAGACCCAGGGAGAAAATATTGGACGGACTTGCAGGGTGGTTGAGGACAGAGAGGGTGGAAAATGTGCTTGCGACAACAATGGATAGACCATATGGAGGGCCATGATCGCCAACGCCATGCGGCAGGGCATGATGATGATGTGTGTTAAACTGGACGGAGTGGTCAACGCCAGGGGCATTTCCTTAAATTATGTGTCCGAATGCATTGATATGTGTACTTAATTTCCTTGTCTTCTCTTCTTTTTTTTCCTTGTGTGTTTTGAAACGGATTATGGCCCTGGGCTGGGCTTAAACAAAAATAACAGTAACAGTGATCTGCTCCATGGGTCTGCCTGGTGGTCTTTTATCCTCCAGCTTTCCTGTTGTGACAGGTGCCCCAATTTCTCTTGCCTCATAAAATGTGTTATAGATGTTGCTTGTCTTTTTGTGTTTGCCTCTTTCAAGACTGTCTCGTTTGTTTCCCCTGCTGTTCATGGAACTTTTAACATTCTTCTCAGAAACCACTTTTCAGCTGCCTCAATCTTGTTGACTTTACGTGTTGACTGTCCACGCTTCGGATCCGTACAACAATATTGGTTCTATATAACAGTGAAGAACTCTCTTCCTGATGTGGATTGATAGGCATTTGTTGATAAGAACACTTTTCATTTTCTTGAATGCTGTTTTAGCTTGGCCAATTCTGCTGGATATTTCTAATGTCCATCTGTCGTCTGATGAGATGATTGTTCCCAGATATTTGAATTGATTAACTTGTCTAGTGTTGTGCCATTTGCTGTTTTTATTTTACATGATGGGGTTTGTAGGGTGGTTTTTTTTTTCCATATTACCATTACTTTCAGTCTTCTTGCTATTCAGTTCTAGCCCTTTATTTCTGCTTTCTTTTTCTATTATATTTACAAGATTGTGTAGGTCTGTTTTCATTTCTGCATAACGAAGATTATTTAACATTTTCCCTCCAAACTTTATCCCATAGCATTCTTTTAGACTTGTCATGATGGTTTTGCTGTAAAGTGAAAACAAATCCGGTGACAGAACATATCCCTGCCTAACCCCTCTTTTGATATTTTGGAAAAAGCTAATATCATTTTCTACTCTCGTTGCTGCTGTTTGTGATGGAACTATTACTACTTTTGAATTTGATTTTCTCACTTAGGCCTGCATCTCTGCATAATTTTAAAACGGAGTCAGTATTATAAAAACATAACAGTCGTATTCAAAATATTACAAACGATAAAAACAAAAACTTGCTTGAAATGGTTGAAACTGATGATTGTATTAGCGATAAAAGATCTTTCAAAAAAATATCGACGAAACGTAATTTCGCTTTATTTCCAATTTACGTGTTTGGAAGACGAAACAAAACAATCGCGAATATCAAATAGTGATTACAGAATTAAAGATGAAAGAATTTGTTGAACCTTGAAAACAACACAATTTCAGACAGGACCAGAGTTTTCGTCATATGGGAAACGGATTAGAAGGAGGAGTGAAAAATAAGTGCCGTTTTCATCTTGCTGGTGACACTGTGTTGTTATTACCTCCAGTTTTGAAATGCTTGCTGTGGTACACCTTGGTTTGATTTGTCTTCAATCAGTTATTTGTGTTTAATATTCATCTAGTAGTCATACAAGTAGTAGAGGGAATAATAATAGTAGCAGTAGCGGTAGTAGTAATAGCAATAGTGAGTGGTAGGAGTTGAAGTAGAAGCAGCATCAGTAATGGTGGTATTAGCAGTACTAGTAATAGAAGCAGTAGAGTAACAGTAGTAGCAGTAGCAACATTTGTTGATCTTACAATAAATGGTTGCTGAAGTAGTAGTAGTAGTAGTGGCAGTAGAAGTAGTGGCAGTAGAAGAAACGGCGTTTTTAGTAGCACTGTTATCGGTAGTAGTAGGAGTAGTGAGAGAAGCAGCAATAGAAGTAGCAGTAGAAGTAGCTATAGTAATAGTGTTAGCAGTAGCAGAACTTTTAGACATTGCTGCAGTGACAGCAGTGGTAGTGGTAGTAGTAGTAATATCAGTAGCAATAGTAGAGTTGTAAAAATAGTAAAAATAGTAGCAGCAGCAGAAGCAATAGTTTAAGTAGCAATAATAGCAGCAGTAGTAGTAGCGGCAGTAGCAGCAACAGCATCAGCAATAGTAGGAGCAATAATGCTGGCAGCAGGAGTGATAGTAGCAGTAGAAGTAGTAGTAGTGGTAGTAGCAGCGGCAGTAGTACAGTAGTAGGCCTACAGTTGTAATAGCAGGAGTAGTATCAACATTAACAGTACCTGCAACAGCAGTACCAGCAACAGCACAAGTAGTATTACTATTAGTAATAACAATACCAGTAGTAGCAGCAGTAGTAGAAGAAGCTGCAATACTGACATAACAACCAAAAAAAAACCCACCCGTATGAATTGGTAAGTAAAACTAAACAAAATAACAATACAAATCCAAACAGTGGTAGTAGTAGTAGCAGATGCAGTGCAGTAGGAGGAGGAGGGAAAGTAATAGAAGTATGTATAGTAACAGTTTTCAGAATCCTCCGTTTTCTCTATAAAATGAAATAAAAACCATTTTCAGTGGTGATGAGTATTATTATAGGGATAATGTTACTGGTGGTGATGGTGATGGTGGTATATGTGAAAGTGGTGGTGCTGATGGTGATCGATGATCTTCTCCGTCTTCTTCTTTCTTTCTTTCTTGATTCATCTTCCTGTCG
The DNA here is from genome assembly GCA_030674185.1 of Monoplex corrugatus. Taxonomy (NCBI): domain Eukaryota; kingdom Metazoa; phylum Mollusca; class Gastropoda; order Littorinimorpha; family Ranellidae; genus Monoplex; species Monoplex corrugatus. The sequence goes on from CM060309.1 coordinate 27,005,912, forward strand.
GTAACACGATAGGATATAAGAATCTTACCCTGCATTAGCAGACGAGCTCTCTGGAATCTTATGGCCGCACGGAACAGCATTTCTTCTTTGGATTTCAGGTAGCAGATCTGTCGCAGCAGACGCCTGGCTTGGCCATACACACGTTCCTGTACAGAACACTGGACTGACTGACACGACTGTCTTGCTTTCGTCTCTCTCTCTCTCTCTCTCTCTCTCTCTCTCTCTCTCTCTCTCTCTCTCTCTCTCTCTCTCTCTCTCTCTCTCTCTCTCTCCCGATGCTGTTATATTTTAATTTTTCGCTTTGAACTCTCTCTCTCTCTCTTTCTCCCCTCTCCTGTCCCCCTCCCCGTCTCCTGTCCTGTTTATTTGTATAATGCATTCAAGATTGGATTCATTGCTGTATCATAAAAACAGAAACTATAAAGTATAATCATATTGATGTTCTAATTGCCTTGATGCGGCTTGTATATGGGTAAACGCCGTGAAGTCTGAACTCTCTGTCTCTGTCTCTGTCTCTCTCTCTCTCTCTCGCGCGCGCGCGCTCTGTCTCTCTCTCTGTCTCTCTCTGGTGGCCCTGTCTCTCTCCCTTTCTAGCTAGTGCCACTGGCAGCATTATCATCCTAATTAGTATTGTCATTACAACAATTGTGAAATGACACACATTTTCTGTGTTTAATCAATGTAATATTGATTTAAGTTTCTTCCTAATTTTCTATTGTTGATATTGATGCATCATATCGTCTTGCTTTATTTCTCTGTCCAGTGTTTGATTTTGATATACGCGCGTATTTGCTTTGGTTTCTTTAATGACCGATTATTTCCCTAAATTCTCCAATTTCTCTCCTTTTCCTGCTGATCTAATCAGATCGCACCTGTGCATAGTTTGTTTGCTTATCTTGTTGTTCATGTTAACAATTTACAGTAGTGGTAATGGGAAAACTCGTTTTCTCTCCGCCCCCCGTGTCCCCCCCCCTCTCTCTCTCTCTCTCTCTCCATCTGTCTTTGTCACGCACGTATACACTCACACTCACTCACGCACAAAGGTATCAATTATAAATAAAAATTTTCTTGTCTGAGTCTCTGCATCCACCTCGTCAGGCGACAGCAGATGCTGTTACTCTTTGATTTCCTGGTGTATCATATCTTATGTTATTGAGTTATCATGCATTTCTTCTTCTGTGTTTTTAGTTTTACATAGATACGTACTTTTTAGCAACAGCAAGTTTGAAAAATGACTTTTAGTTTTGGCCAATAGAAGAAAAATTACTTTCAGTTTAGCGAATAACTTAATAATAATAATAATAATAATGAAGCATTTGTATAGCGCACTCCTCCAACAAGATGCCAGAGCTCTGTGCACTTAACAGACGTTATCATAAGCAGCAATCCATGATAGACAAGCAACAGTGATGTACAAATCAAGTCAAAATTAAAAATAGTGATAGATAACACATTGGTAACTTGTTATAAAAAACCTAAGCAACATTAAGTTAAGGATAAAGGATCACACACACACACATACATACACACACACACACACACACACACACACACACACACACACACGCGCGCGCGAGCGCGCGCATAGACACAGACACACATACACACGCACTGATTCAATCACTCACTCACTCACATACACACATACAAACCTGAACACAGATATACATACACAAGAGATTAATTATACAATCATTACTAAATAACATGTCACTTAATAAACAACACGAAGCAGCACACGAGACAGCCAAATAAGCTAGACATTAAAGGGTAGGCCAGAAGAATTTAAAGGTTATAGTATTTCTTGAAAAGGTGAGTTTTCAGAGCTTTTTTGAAAGACGGAGTTGATGAGATTTCTCTAATTTCACGTGGAAGGGAATTCCATGTTTTGGGGGCTGCAAAGGAGAAAGAACGTTGTCCAAAGTAGCAGTTCTGACATGAGGAACGTTAAGTATTTTTGAATCAGAAGAGGAACGAAGTTGACGTGATGGTGTGTATACAGAGAGAAGGTTTGAGAGGTAGAGAGGTGCAGTTCCAGAGAAAAAGGAATGGCAGAGAGTTGAAAGTTTGTAATCAATCCTTGCTTGGATAGGAAGCCAATGCAGATTTTTGAGGAGAGGTTGTACATGATCATATTTGGATGCCTTCAGTACCATTCTTGCAGCAGAATTCTGAACTTTCTGAAGCTTATCAAGATAACTTCTACTATTATAGAAAATAAAATTCTCTCTCTCTCTCTCTCCCTCTCTCTCTCTCTCTCTCTCTTTCTCTCTCTCGTGCGTGCACGCACATGCGCGCACACGCACACACACATACGCACGCGCATTCGCGCGCACACACATATGCACATGTACGTAGGCACATATATGAGCATTATGCTCGTGACGAAGCAAGCGCACACACACAACACATACACACATACACAACACATACACATATATATATATGATTCACTCGTGAGTGTGTTACAGCAGGCTGCGGATACGCTAATTTATGCACGGACATTAAAGAATAGAATATTAGATCGAAAAAGAATAATGTGGAATTTGTTCAAAACGGGAGTCGTGAGACACGTAGTTCCGAATGCGTCCCATCCAAATCCACGGTGTAATGATGTAATCGAAGTGTGAACCTGTGCATAATTTTATGCACAGAAGAGATGTTAAAAGATGGGAACGAGACTTGGGTCCTATTCAAAACGCTTAAACTGATTGCGCCAGAGTGGTTGGCATATCCCACTAGAAAGCATTTTGCCCTGCCCCGTGTACTAAAACTGATCAGTATATGCCGAACGCTCCGTTAATTAAGTGGGTCCGTCAGCCCTCATACAGAGGAGGAAGACGGGGGGTGAGGTGTTATAATCTAGAGAATGTATGGAATCTAAGAATTACAAAAATAAGAGACAAAACTATCAGTGATAGTTTTGTCTCTTATTTTTGTAATTCTTAGATTAGTATCACAGACTGCGTTGATCGGAACACCAGACCTTCCATCCTTTACTACGTGCAATTCACTCATTCCAATCAAGGGAAGAGACAGAGATATAAGAAACGGCACGGACCTCTAGAGAAACAGCAGCCAGACTGGCGAACAGACTGCCAGCCAGACAGACAAACATGTAATCGAAACTAAGACTGAGAGTGAAAACCGAAGGGGGTAGGGGGAAGTGAAGACAAAACAGAAAGAGAAGGAATTAATCCAGTTTCATGCGACATGATCTCATTTTCTTACCTGACAGCAGCACTGGGCTTTCTTTTTGCCCTTTCTGTCAGACCGAGTGCCGTCGTGATCACGAGGAGACTGGCTTTGCTGGGTAGGGTTGCTGTCCAACGGCTCAGTGTCTCCAATTATCTCAGCCTCGTCTCGTAGATAGACTTTCCGGGTTCTGGATTTACGTCCAGAACTCACCTGCTCATCTGGCACCTTGTAAGGTTCTGGTGCTTGCTCTGGAACTGGACTGAAGCGTGTGTTGATGGGGTTGATAGCAGGCTGTGCATGAACAGGACTGAAGGACACGTCAGCGTTGGGGATCGATTCCGTACAATTGCTGCTGACTGTTTGAGTGCTTGACCCAAATCCTGAAAAGGGACCGACGTATGTTCGTCTTTTCCATGAAGAGGATTTGATTCTGTTTGGGTGATCTGTGTTACCTGTTCTGATACGCGAAGGATTGCGGCTTGTGTGATGACTAGCTTTCTGGTCATTTTCGTTAGCAGAAACCGTGTTGGTCTGAGCTGAAGAAAAAAAATTACCTGGATTGACCATGGGTCTGGAATGTGATAAGTTCTGCACTGCTGGGGTGTCAAATGAAAAAACAGGTAAAGTCTGGCTCTGTGGTTTATCGTCAGTACTTTCAGTGTTCCCTGTAAAATGTACCGTTTTGATGGTATCAGTGTTCCTGGTTATCGTGTGATTTGTGTCCGTGGCTTTCATTTTCTGTCCAGTTTTGTCAACTTCTTGTACAGAGCTAGTTGAGCGAACTACTGTGTTATTGGAGCAGTTGCGTGTGTCCTGTCCTTCTGAGGGGATTAGTGCTGGGTGGTTTGTTGACTGTTTACTTGTAGTATCTATGGCAAGTAAAGAAGACGAGATAAGTGGAGTCAAACTACTTGTTAAAACGTCAATGCCACAAACAGCTGTCACATTTTCATTGCTATCTGCGTCCATGAGCAGACAAAATTCATCGTCAGTATCAAAACAGAGTTCTGTGTCGTCATGTTCTTTAAATACTGATATCTCCAGGTCTAAAAGTGAGTCTTTGTCTTCACAATCTGTGTTCTCTTTAACATTTCTGCGAATCTTTTCAGTCGATGTGGGAGAGAGATTAGGAGTCCTTCCCTGAACTTTAACTTTTTGCGGAGATAATGATACCGGATATCCTGCAGATTTGTTCTTAGTTTTATCATCGGAGTTTTTCAGTCTTACCTTGCTAATGTTGGCAGGCTGTTGATGCGTCATCTCTAAGTGTGAGTTGTCTTTATGGATATAAGTGTCCATGACATGCCAAGCACACAGTGACCTTTTGTACGTGTTTGAAGCATTGCTTGGCCCTTCACTGGAAAGTGGGTCTGTGTCCTTCCTCAAAGGACTATGGCTTCTGTCATTTCTTTTTGCGCTTGTTTCATGACGCCTGTTCACTCTGGTGCCTCTATCAAATAAAGAATTGTGACTGGGAATACTACTGACAGAGACAGACTGTTTGTATTCCTTGGTCACGTCAGTAGTAACACCTCCGTTCATTAAATACAAAGTGTTCGTTGTCGATTTGCCCATGTCATGTGGACGACATATATCCGTGAGCATGACAGGTGCTAGAGTTGTTCTGATAATCTCTGTGTTGTGTGGATCTGAAGAGATCCCACTAGACGGTGTTGCTTTGTCAGTATAATATTGACAACTTAGTCCTGTGCTGCAGTATCCAGACCCCGAGAATGGCTCTGTTGGTGTTTGCATGTCAGCGTCTCTGCCATTGCGCCTAGTTTCGGGCGCATTTTCTGTGTCTACACTTCTATGTGCCGAGGGAAGATTACCAGCCGAGGGCATAAACTGACAGCCGCTGGTCATGTTGTAGAGGGCAGCTGCACTCGCCAATTCCAGATTCTGTTCCAGTTCAAGACTGGACGCAGTCTTAGCAGGCCGTGGTTCTGTGCTAGTTCCACTTTTCTCTCGCTCTTGACTGTAATTTCCTGGAGAATCATACATTTGTGAATGTTTCGGAATTTCCACATCTGTCTGCTGCAAAAACTGGCGTATATGACAGTCTTCATCAAAAGAGTCATGAGTATGTCCATAACATTGGGTCTCAGTAATTTGTAGTTCTTTGTTCTCATTTTCACCGTCACTGTTATTGTCTAGCTTGCACTTACTATAGGTTTTGGTACAGTTTAGTTTGACACTTTTAGATGTACTCGCATCAAAATCGGATACGAATGGAAATCTACGTTTGTGTGTTTCAAGAAACGAAAAGAGACGATTCCACCATGCCAGTAGTTCAGCTTGTCGGTGAGAATATATTGGTAGAGAGGCGTCGTTTAACTTTTGGGGCTGTTGACACTGTGACAAAACCTGTTCTTGGCTACCACACATTTGATGATGTTCGATATGATCAGTGTCATTTTGCTTGACTTGCACTGGAGGAGCATGCACTGTGGCAGTCATTGTGCCTTTATCTTTAATGTCTTCACACTTGTTTGATGTGACTTGAGGCACAACGGTTCTTGATGATGTATCATGAAACGTAGGAGGCTGCCTCCATAGTTTACTAACCCCCTGAGACTGAACAGATGGAGCAGCAATCAACGCTTCATTGCTGACCTTTGTTTTCGACAGTTTAAGGGTATCTTCTCTCTCACGTTGGGCTGTGCTCTGCAAAATCTGTTTTGTCTGTTTTTCTGTGTCTGGTGATTGTATGTGATTATGTGAAAAGTGTTGACTGGTTTCCTTGTTTACGTGTTGGTTTCCCAGCCCTGGGTACGCACTCCATTCTCCAGGTGAACCCAGAGTCTCAGAAATGGTAGAGTTTATAGATGTAACCTTGCAGACGTCTTGTATTTTCAAACCGTTATCAGAGAGACAAACTTTCTGTATGACCAGGTCAGTCACTCCTTGATGGCTGAACCGAAAGCTGCACAATGCAGATGAGGTACTTCCGGTTTGTGGAATATCAGCTTCAAGCTTCACGGGTTCTACGGCATTAAAATCTGGATTTTCTGGTGTGCGTTTCTTCTCTTTCAGGAGATTTTGCACACTACAATACGACATAACTTGATGACCGGAATGTTCGTGTCTTATGGAGGATGCAGCATGGGCGTGGTTATTTACGGCCTCTCTTGAAAGTGTAGGATTTCTCTGTGAGGCTTCTGATGTGGTCACCACAGATTGAAGTAACTTCAGTTTAGGAATCTTAGGGCAGATGCATATGGACTGATTGCACGTGTATCCTTTGCCAGTGTTGTTGTTAGTCTGTCTCGACGATCTGCGTCTTTTCTTACTGGTTTGTACATTCTGCTTTTCACTTCCCCTCAACCCAGCGTCCTCCGGCTGCACGTTATTGGTAGCAACATCTTCAGTGTCCTCAGAATGGTCAGTCCGTGGACAATCTGTATTACCTTCCAAAACTGCGGCAATGTCGTCATTAATGTCTTGGTTCATGTTAGTGCCTGCTGATCCAGGAGGCATTGGCTGATTATCGACTGAATGACTGCGCGTGTACTTACACTCAAGAGCTACTGCTACCATTTTCTGCTGGTTAGCATTTTTCTTCACACTTTCTTCTGTTGCGCAGTTTTCCTCAGATGTCTTAGATTGACCAGATGGAGAAGGTGAAGGGGATGGCAGTTGGTGCAGATTAGGAGAAATGTTTGACACTCTATCAATGTTTCTGTCCACACTGTTAAACTGGCCATTCTCGCGGAAAGTAGACATAAAGATGCACAGTTAGAGATTCGTTATCCACAATGCCACAGAACTTTATTTGCCTAGTTTAGATGCACATTACAGCTTTATGTAAATAGCATTCATTCTTGCCTAAGCTTAGAGTGTGTCACAGTGTGTAGTCAAGTTGTGAAATGTTTGCCCACAATCTATGCTAGTCGTTCCAGAGGACAATTCAGAAAGCTGTAAACTGGTGTTTCCAGTGCTTGTCTGGGTAAAAACAGTTATAATGTTTATGTGCGTGAGAGATTCCGCACCTAAATGGTTATGGTGGAGAGACCCATTCCGCCACAATCCGTCACACCTGGAAACAAACTGCTTAGGTGAGTATCATATGTACAAGTCACTATCATCAACCCATCCAGAAAACTATCCAACACACACACGAGTACGCATGTATGTGCATACATGCAACCAAAAATTCTGAAATACAGTGGAAACCTGATATAACAGGGATGATGGGACCAAATCAAAATCCCTGTTATATCAGATCCCTGTTATATCAGATATCAAGGGAAATAAGGACTGATCAACTAACTCTTGATCTAGGCCTAGATCTGGTCTGGTGTAAGTGTGCAGTAAGCTTACAAACTGAATGATGGCGCAGTCAGTCACTGACTCAGTGGCCTCAGGCCTACACGCTTGCGCGCGCATCACGCTCGCATTCTTTCAGTGTACAGTACACAGTATACCAAGGCTAGCCTAGATCTAGATCTAGGCCTACTGCGTGGCGTGCTGAGTCTAGGCCTAGGCCTTTCTGCTGCAGAGCCCGTCTCGGCATCCCTGCTATAACCGATCGAGCCCTCTTGTCTCCCTGTTATTGCGATAAGTTTTAATAGAGACAAAGAGGAAGAAAAAATGGGGATTGAAAAAAGCCCTGTTATATCCGGATTCCTGTTATAACCGGTCCTGTTATAAATGGTTTCCACTGTACTGCAACCAAATCTCCCAAAGGCTTGCCTGGTAACAAAGTGTTGATAGTCCACTGCACTTCTGATTCCATGTTAATTTATATATCACCATAAGTGACAAGCAACAATAAATGTATTTTCATAAAGATAGTACGTAGTCCATGAGAAACAAGACCTAGGCCTATATAATGTAGTCGCACATTTACTGCTATTAGAAGTATTAAGGATAAGGTACCACATTGCCCAGCAGATCTTAGCTCTTGTTCGTACACTTACACTTTAGATGGCTTCTTGAGAACGTTGTCTGCACAGACTGACTTCTACCCAAAGACTCTGACAGTCTTGGTTTGCATGCTTTCCCTAAGCTTCCTTGGCTCCAACTCACTGCTTTGGTCATTTGCTCTACCTTATCTCGAGCATCTGTGTATTAGATCCCGCACAGCTTACACAAATAAGGCGATGACCTGTTGGCTAGACTTGAGCCTGATGATGCTCTATATTCTAGAACTTCTCGTAGCTACCACAAATAATGCTTGGACGTCAGTGCTCAGCCCTTGTGACCTGGAGTTCAGCATTGACCCAACAGTTCACTTCCGTTCCGCTACGTCTGAGCACATTAATAGTAATTGTTTGTTAATATCTGGGCGTATTAATAGTAAACTGTTTCTTATACCATACTGAACTAAAAGCAGTTCTATCTCATTATTCTCTGCTGAGTAATTTCAAATGAAATACGTCTAAATCTGTGATTTGCACAACAGTCATTAGCGTTAAGAGCCGCGCTTCCACAAGCAACGTTGATCCCGTTTGTGGGAGGCTTAGACATCGAATCAGAAAAGAAAGGATGAAAGTATAGGTGTAATAGGAAAAACACAACAACAAAGAACAAACAAACAAACAAACAAAAGCAGGCCTTTCTGCTTTTATACATTTTGTTTTGTTGATACTCTTTGTAAGTCCCTGCATATACTTGTCTGGATTTAACAACAGTATTAAATACACTGTTACATCATTCATTAAAGCTGTATTTTGTCTGTTTAATTTTTGGATTTGTATCATGAATACCTTTTTGATGTTTGGGGTGTCAATCATGAAGAGGTGAAGTTGGATGTATTGTTTTGTATGACTGAGTAGAGTATTCCAGTGCCGTAGTACTCTGTTATTGTTAATAAATGTAAGTTCGATTTGCTATAGCCTATGTACAATTTGTTTTTGATGTTTCTGGCTTTATTTGATAAATGTAAATTGTAATCTTGTTTTGCAATATCTTAAGTACCACTTTTTTTTAAACATTTCTGGTTTTAGCTGGTGTACTCTGATGCACAGCTATGTGCCGTTAATATCAGGAATCTTATGTATGAGTTTAATAAAATATTTCAATAAGATCTCCTTTCAATCTTCTATTTATCAGAAATCGTATGTCAAGGATTATATTATTTTGTTATTGTGGTAACTTTTCTTTGGACTCTTCTTTGGATTTTTTTCTAGAGCTGGAATAACAACAACAATAGTAATAGAAAAGATATGCCCAATTCATAAATTTTCAAAACCCAAAGGTATACCATTATTTGCCAAAAGTAACTTTCAGCGGAAAGCTTCATTATCGAACTGCCAGTTTATAATAACAGAGCGTTTAAAATCACTAACAGCCAAACTGAACAATCCAGAAATCCATTTTTGTTGAAAAAAAGAATAATATGCTGGAACCATCTGGAAGAGGAAGTAGTCACAGCACTGTCAATTGACTGCTTCCACACACGGACCAGAAACCTAACCTGCCGGTACTCTTTTCAGTAGTGTGTATGCCAGTCGTAATCCTGTGTATATCAAGATCAATATACATAGAAATGCTGCTGCTGCTGCTGATATAATAATGATAATGATAATAATGAGAATAACAACAATAATAATATTATTATGTAATAATCATAATCATAAGTAAACACACAATAACAATGATAGTAACAGTATCAACAATAATACCCATACTAGCCTGAAACTTTCTTAAAAGTTAACACAACCGTTTATCAGTAAATCTTACCACGCTTTTTGAAGCTAGCGACTTGGCGAAGAACTGGGCGAAGGAAGACAATCGGCAACAAGCTGAACATCTATCGCCTTGCTTCCGCCATGGGCTGCTCCACACTGCGTCACAGCTTATTTGACGTCATTGAGTGACGAAAGCGATGCAGTGACGACAAAGCAGCCAAAAGAACAAAATTCCAAACTTGTCGTAGACTGCGTCGGATGATAGTTGGCAGTCATGAGAAATAGTTCTACGACATAAACCTAACGCTATGATGGTCTCGAAAAATGATGCTATGGCGGAGTATCGCGTTGATGATTTTGCATACGTGATAAAAATGGCTGCCATTATTTTGTTTTCAACTGTTTTCGTTTCAAGAATATATCCATCATTCTGCTCTTCCGTTCTTTCCTGCGTGGGGTCAACGCCGTAGAGGCGGCTTGGAAGTTGGGACAGAAAAATGTATTTCTACTTCTTCACACGGATCTGTTAAGGAAATCCTGTCTAATGATTTCATGCAAATGACGCTGTCAGTAAATTTCTTTGTAGAACATTTAACGCAGTCGATTACACTTGTTAAGGTTTCTTTATGAGTGATTCCGGTTGTGCTGAGAAAGAGGGCACACACACACACGCGCCCACGCACACACACACACACACACACACACACACACACACACACATATTACACACACACACACGCACGCACACACAAACACACACACACAACAAAAGCGCACGCGCGCGCGGGCACACACACACACACACACACAGAGGGAAAGAGAGAGAGGGAGGGGGGATGGCTCATGGCTGTTTAAATCAAGCGTTTGTTGATTTGTTGTATGTGTTTTGTTTTGTTTTATTTGTTTGTTGTTTTCTTTGTTCTTTCGTTTTGTAGATTTTTTTCTTTCGTCATTTTTTAATCTGTAAAGAGAGAGTAATCAGCGTTATGTCAGCTTTGCACTGTGAATGGTGGTGACCTGCGTATAAGGCCCAGTAACCGACAGACCGCCTTGTACTACAATAGTGTTGAACCAGTACAGCGTGTCCCTTTGCTGTCATGGGTGTCATACAATCATAACGTCTTCGTTGAAACTTGTCGCATCAGTCTCACACAGTGTTGATGATGTGGCGTAGCTCTCCACCTTATAAAAGGTCATTTGGTGGCTTAACAACCCTAATCAACGTTATTTTTGTATTATTCTGTGTTATGTGATGGTGCAGCAACCTTATATACCGTTATGTAGTAATGCAACAGTTTTATTCATTGTTGTGTGATGGCGTGATGGTAGTAATATTCATCGACATTAAGTAGAACAGCAGCTTTTTATGTATTTGTTTATTTGTGTGTGTGTGTGTGTGTGTTATTCGAGTATTGTTCACTGTCATTTAGTACAACAGCAGCAATAATTGATGATGTATTAGTCTTATCCACTGTTATTATTGCCCCCATGGGAATGCCGAGGGTTCTTCAGTATAAATAGTATCCCCACCTTCTGGAAATTATGTGCTTCTGTCACTCTCTTTGTTTCTGCCTTGTTCCTTTGCTTTCTGTTGTTCCTTCTTTTCCTTTTCTGCCTTGTTAGTCCATTTACCTGCATGTGTTCTCTTAGGAGTGATAATTGGGTACATATATTAAGTGCATTTTTTGCTCTAGGAAAATGTGATATGCAGAAGCAATATTAGGTAATCTAGGCCTGTTTTTATGTTTTAGTGTCCTTAGTTATGTTTCAGTTTGTATTCAAGTTTGTTTTTTAATCCTTTGTGTGATAAATTGCACGGAGTGGTCAACGCCAGGGGCATTTCCTTAGATTATGTTCACTGATATTTGTACTTAATTTTATTTTCCTTTTTCCTGTTGAAGTATTGTGCATGTTTTGAAACGGTTATAGCCCTGAAACGGCTCTACGCAGTCTATTGGGCTTTAAACAAAACTAACAATAACAATCCACTGTTACTTGATTGATCGATTGATCGATTGATTGATTGGTTGATTGATTGACGTTTTAGGTTGTGATTCGCCTCTGGTGAAATAGCTTACTGGAAATGGGGAAGGAAGCTCTGCAAAACTGCACTGAGATCATCACATTGACGGCATAGTTTGAACAAGATGAGAAATGAGAGGCCAGTCACCACACAAAGGTATTTTGCTTAATGTGTCACACGTATACGTGTGTCTGCCAGTTTGTCCATCTCTTTGTGTCGTTCTCTCTGTCTGCCTTTCTGTCCGTCTGGTTGGCTGGCTGGCTTTCTGTCAGTCGATGTAAGCACACAGTTGGAATGCTTTAGCTCTTACTACTTTTGCAGTGCGATTGTACGAGATGGACTTAAGTCCTCGAATAACACCACCAATATGTTGCCACACCAAATCAACAGTGAACAGGGCCACGTTCCATGTCGTTGGCTGGGATCAAACCTGAGATATCTGATCTTTAATCCTTGGCTCTGTCAGCTGAACCAGCGAGCTCACAAACGTTCTGTAAAAACATGATATGCATATTCCTAGTGTCACTTTACAGATTCAGGCAAGACGGGGCAGGCAGAGGAACGGTTGGATTGACATCAAAGAAACAGACCGGGGAAACCTTTGCCACAACCGAGGTGGGTCACTTTTATACAGCATGCTGGCTGGTCCATGTACTAAGAGCTGTAGATTTAAGGTCTGATGTTCCAAGCTGAATACCGGCCCACGGTATAAAATCTGGCATGTTCACTATCAATCTTAATGCTCTAGTCATTTTGGTGGTGTTAACGTAACATTTCTTCGGTCTGGCTCTCAACTTCCACCCCTTCCCTCCGTTTGAAGACCCTGCAAGCGCAATGGGTTTTGTGCAGGCCCAAGGAATATGCCTGGTAACAGAAGGCAAATTGGATGGAGCGCACATGGAATTATCTGGGTGCGATGAGATTCCTTTGAATAGACTCCAGACTCTGGGTTGAGGCAACTAGTGCAGCATTCAGTGGTTAAAAAAAGAATGCATACTATTTTACTGTTTTAGCGAGTTGCAAGGTCCGTAAGTCATAAGGACAGTGCCGGTCATTTACTAATTTATGTATCAGTGATCTTTTCTTATCTCATACAGGGGAAACAATTCGTCTGTCACCATTGATCTGTTCATATTGTCTGGTAATCCAGAAAATCTCTGATATTGTTAAAAATTGTAGTTGCCGCCTTCGCATTCTAAAAGCAAGAGTTCGAGCATCGGTAATCAAACTGAATGCGTTCGACTTATAGTCTACACCCCCGCCTCTAGGTGTAAATGGGTATATGACGTTATTCAGTGCCGGGGAAGTAACACACGAGGGAGATATAATGGACCAATCTCCAAAGTGTACACTAAGAACAGTATGATTTCTACCATTTTGCTTGTTTATTGTCTACCCTGTGATTATAGGGTGTTTTTTTATACGTTATACTTTATTGTTCACGAGGAATTTTCTGTGAAATAGTGTCACCACGACTTCGTATTATGGCTGTACTTCAAGTCTGTCAGCTGAATTTTCTTCAACGTTTTTCTCCCATTAGCTGCTGTGTCTAGTTGGAAGTCAAGACCACGGCAATTAGGTCTGTTTTCGTGATAGTGTTGTTGACCTTCGTCGTCTGTAAAGTGTATGCACTGATGGATCAGTTTACTACAGTAGTCCCAAGTCCAAGGAGGCCAACGTTATTGCAGCGTAGCATGCTTAATCACCAATGGTGGGTCGTTTTAGCCTAGACATTGAGAGCACTGTTAAGGTAGACCTTTGTTTACTTGTACAGGAAAAAGCTTTGAAGAAAATGTTTTTAAATTCCTGTTAAATGGGCAGTGTAGCGGGGAAGGTGAGGAAAAGGACTTGAGCGGTGACTTCGATGGAAGACTTAGTCTCGTGTGTGTGTGTGTGTGTGTGTGTGTGTGTGTGGTGTGTGTGTGTGTGTGTGTGTGTGTGTGTGTGTGTGTGTGTGTGTGCGTGCGCGCGCGCGCGCGCGTGTGTGTGTTGACTTCGATGGAAGACTTACGTCTCGTGTCTGTGTCTGTGTGTGCGTGTGTATACATAAACATATTTATGTATGTGTCTGTGTGTGTCGTATTTCTAGATCCGTTCATTCACGAGTTGCCAAGACGGACTTTTCAGCTGTTAACACTTTCATGTCATACCCTGATTTGTTTGTTTATTTTGTTGCTTAGCATTCCGATGTGTACGCCCGTTGTTTTCCCACAGCGTGCAGCCGATAAGTTGTTGCACAGTCTGCATACTCAGTCTTAGGTGGGCGTGCACGCTGGGTGTTTTCATGTTTCCATAAGCCATAGGACATTGACTGAACTGTTTGATGTTCTTCGCGCGTATACACACGAAAAGGGTTTAGAAATTTACAGTTTTGTGCCCATGTTGACCTGGGAGATCGGAAAAATCCCCACCCTTAACCCACCGGTATGGGGTTAGCAGGCAGAAACGAAACCAAACCTGCCAGTGGGAAATCTGATTTCTTACCCACTTGACTGTTGCGCTTGTCTTACCCCGTCTAAAGTGAAATGCGTGTAAATATAAGACAATCCAGACTGAAACTACCTGAACATATGTAGTCCCTTTTTGGAGGCACAACGAAATATACCGGAAATATACCTGGGGGGTTTAATAGTGGGGTTAAATGCCGCAAGACACAGATCCTCCACTTCTCCTTCTGTGAAATATGGCTGCAATTCCAAGTGCACTCGTGCAAGTGGGCTTGTGTGTGTACTACTAGTAGTAGTAGTAGTAATAGTAGTAGTGGTTGTTGTTGTTGTTTTTGTTGTTGTTGATTTTGTTGTTTTTTTTTTAACCCTGCCATGCAGGCAGTCATACTTTTTGAAGTGAGTATACTTGTTATTTTCGTGTCTTTTTAGCAGCCAAACACTAATAATATGTTGAGGAAGTTTAATACGGTAGTCATTATAACTAATAATATGGCTTATACGATCTCTAGCGCGTGTATTTGATGTTCTGTGAGTGTAGTGTATGCACATATGTGTGTGTATGTGATAGGGAGGAGTGGATATGGGTGTGTGCGCGCGCGTTTTTTTTTTTTGTTTGTTTTTTTTTTTTGAACTCTGCCACTTAGGCAGCAGATGGGTGTGCGTGCGCACGTGTTTTTTTGTTTGTTTGTTTGTTTTGTTTCTTGTTTTGTTTTTGTTTTGTTTTTAACTCTGCTACATTGGCAGTAATGCACTGTATTCTGGAGTGAGTATGATTGTTATTTTCGAGTTTTTGTAAGCAACCAAACAATAATAATATGGCTTAAGGATCTCTATAGTGTGCATTTGATGTTCTGTGAGTATATGCACATTAAAGGGGCTGAGGCATGGGTAGGGTTGCACATATGTTGAGCTGGGATTTCTGGGGGGGGCGGGGGGGACATCGTTTTTACCCACTAGATGCTACCGAATAGGGTTAAATTCATGACCTTCCAGTTAGAAGTCTGAGGCCTATGACCAGCTGGTCTACCGTGCATGCCAGACCCATTATTATTAGGATGTTTGCTTTGTTTTGGTTTTATGCCTGATTTTGTTGGAAGGAAGAGACATTTCAGTTGGGTTCGACCATCTTGTTTGATGGCTGCTGACACTGTCATCAGTGAACTTTAATCACGCCCCAGGGTGATTCACTGATTAGCTCTTGGATAAAAAAAAAAAACCCAGACTTTTCACTTTGAAGTTTGTCTTGGCTACCAAAGAAGGACCTCTGTCTATCTATCTCTCTGTCTCTCTGACTGTCTCTGCCTCTCTCTCTGTCTCTGTCTGTCTGTCTTTCTGTCTCTCTGTCTCTCTCTCTCACTCTCTCTCTTGTCTCTCTCCCTGTCTGTGTGTCTCTCTTTCTCTCTCTCTCTCTCTCCCTCCCTCCCTCCCTCTCTCTCTCTCTCTCCTCTCTCTCTCTCTCTCTCTCTCTCTCTCTCTGTCTCAAATGGTAATCTTTACTGGATAATGGGACAGTAATGGCCTTGTTTCAAGATTTCAACGACCTGCCGATTTTATTACGTTGTTTGTTTAAGTCTACAAGATTTCAGACATGAACGTCAATAGAGAACGAAACCACACACACACACACACACACACACACAACACACACACACACACACCACACACCACCACACACAACACACAACACACACATTTAAAAAAAAAAATTTAAGTGACTAGATATTGCTGCAATAACCAACACATGCAAGTACATACCAATACACTCACGCACAGTCGCACGCACGCACGCACGCCTGCTGTACATTCACACACAGAGAGATCATTTGATTTGATTTGATTTTCCCCTCAAGATAATTTAATGATTTCTCGGCAGTACAAAGAAATATAGCTTTTCTTAAATTAAGGCATATCTCTTTTAGAATCAAGGCATACATCTGACCATTAATCATAAGGCCTGTGTGCTGTGGTTGTCTGTTTTGACATCCCAGTTTTGAGGTTTCAGTACTCAAGTACAAAATATATAAATATTGACAAGTTCTAAAAAGAAAAGACAAAGGGTTAATTTTTGCAAAAACGTGTGTGTGGGTAGTGTTAGGGCATTTTGTTTAAGTAGTGAAATTGTTATAATGGTCGAAAATCTTGGTTTTAGTTACCGTTAACATGATGACATGGAAAGAATTAACAAAAAAGCAGAGAAGAGCGGGAGGTATGGGAGAAAGAGCCATTGAGAGACTGACTTCCATACGAACTTTAGGCAAGGTAGGGCTTCAGGACCTGGCCAGCTCAGAGGGTTTTTGTGCAGGCTTTAAGGCTTGTGTCATGATCACCACACACATAGCACCTGTGACGTTAGTGCATATGGAATTCGTTCCGAGCGCGGAGACGTCGTCTTGAGAAACTGGAACTGTGCGTGCGTGCGTGCGTGTGTGTGTGTGTGTGTGTGTGTGTGTGTGTGTGTGTGTGTGTGTGTGTGTGTGTGTGTGTGTGTGTGTGTGTGTGTGTGTGTGTGTGTGTGTTGTAAATGAATGCATATGAGCGTGTGCATTAAGAACGTGCCAGCACAGACTTCTACGCTCTGTTTACCGTATTTTTCACTTACATCCTACGCAAAATGATTTGAGTGCATATAAATTATTGCGAGATCACCGTATCTGGAAATGTGTAGCATCCTAAGAAACGTGCAGGTGCGACAGAACTGTGGGAGAGAGAGCAGGTTTATAATGCAAGATAAATGTCACCAAACATGGTTATTCTAATGTTTGATTTGTTGTGTTCTTTTATCAGTTTATCAGAAGAAAAGGAGACCTTCAGTTTAGTGTTCCTATGTCAGTTTATCAGAAAAAAGACCTTCAGTATGTTTTGACCATCTTGTCTAATGGCTGCAGACACACTCATCAGTGAACCATAACCTCATCCCAGACTATTAAACTGATTAACTCCTGGTACAGTGCGGCAGACTTTGTTCTTTGAAGTTCGTGTGTGTTAAAACAAATCCTCTCTTTCTCTCTCTCTCTCTCTCTCTCTCTCTCTCTCTCTCTCTCTCTCTCTCTCTCTCTCTCTCTCTCTCTCTCTCTCTCTCCTCTCTCTCTCTCTCTCTCTCTCAAGGACTGGCTGTCTCGGCTTTGCGCGGATAACATTTTGTAAACTATGTATTTTTGTACAGACATGGCCTGTATAAAGTTATAAACATTAAGCACTGGATGTTGAAAGGCTGAATATTTTTTTAAATGAGAGAAAAAAGATGTTTGGCAGTCTTTTTTCATATTTAAGGTTTAAAAAAATCTGTCCTTAAATAAAGGAACTAAGCCATTATCAGTTAGTGTAAACGAACTTACCAAAAGTTATTAAAGATGCTACAATAGTATTTTAGCAGTATGCCTGTTTTTAACATTTATTAAGTGCCGAAACCTGTTTGAATGAAAACTTCTTCGATAAAAAGATGTCTGAAAGTCTGACCCACAAATAACCATTACAGTCTTCCGCAACAGCGATACATCAGTTCACTAACAACCATTACTGTCCTCTGCAAAAGCGATACATCAGTTCTGACGTTGACATCTAGCCATTATGAACAAATTTTCGACAAGGTACGAGTTTAAAAGCTTTTTGTCAGTAAACAGACAACTTGTCAACAAACTTCGGTGCAACTTTCAAGGTCTGTGGCTGTCGCAGTCTCTCCATGTTTTAATGTGAGTTGATGCAGGAGTTAT
>CM060309.1:27026424-27033924 GCA_030674185.1 Monoplex corrugatus
TGCAAAAACATGACAACATTTAATCAAAAGGACCACACGATTCAGAACGCAAACAGCGATAACAACCAATCCAAACAAACTTGAACTTGAAATACATATATATATATATATATATATATATATATATATATATATATATATATATATATATATATATGATAGATAAGATAGGTAGATAGATAGATAGATAGATATCCATAGTGTGTGTGTGTGTGTGTGTGTGTGTGTGTGTGTGTGTGTGTGTGTGTGTGTGTGTGTGTGTGTGTGTGTGATATGAGGGGAGAGGTGAAGGATAAGAAATCGGAAGAAAAGAGATTAACCCTTTGACTCCCACAGACTAGATATCCACCAACTGCAAAAAATCAATCCATTGATTCCGTCACTCTATCCACCAGTTTCCTGTGGGAATCTGGTGGATAGGGTGACGGAATTAAAGAGTTAAACCTTTGCTTTGTCAGCATGGCTGACAATGCAGTGGCTGGTAGACAGGGTGTGGGTATCAATGTGTCTTGAAAATGTGAATGTGTTTTGTTGAACTCAGACGTTTCCAAAGAATGGGGTTAGAGAGGGGAATGAGAAGAAGGGGGAGGAAACTGCAGTATTGTGAGAAACTCTCTAGTTATTCTCAAAACCAAATAATGCCACCTGTTCAAGAAAGAATTCGGTTCTCAGCAATTGAGATGGCTGTGTGTTGGTCTAGTGGCACCGCTTCCAGTGTTTCACTGTCCAGTCGATCGGCCACACGTGGTATGTCATTGTGCCTCATAGAGACAGTGTCTGACACCGATTGACCATATGTTGTCCATGTCGCTGAAAAGAAGGGACTGCAAACCCCCGTGTAATTCAGTTCAATTGATTTTAGAGTAACGTACAGTGTTACTTGGCCAACCACAATACCACAATACTACTGATATAGCTGTCCGTGGACTGAAGCTAGGATCTGTTCAACGATTCACTTGCATGGGGTCCTTCACTAGCAAAGAGGGTTCCAAGCCAGAAATCTTTACGAGGGCAGCAAAGACAGCGTCTCTGTTCTGGCTTAAACCTGTACGGAGGGAAAAGAAAGCTTCATAAAACAAGATTAGGCTCTTACGTCCACTGGTAATTTCATTTTCCTGTATACATGAGAGACACTGACTCTCACAGCAGAGTTCCAAAGACGAATCCAAGCCATGGACATGAGATTTTATGGCAAGATACTGATTTTTTCCTACCGTTTTATGTATCTCCTAGGCAATTTTCGTTTTCCTCACGAAAACAAATGTTACATAATTGCTCCTTAGACGACCATACTCGAGTTCAGAAAACAGCCCTAGAGTTGCAAAAGAGCAGCATGATACTGATTCAGTGGGCCAGGTTATAGGCCAGGTGAAGTGGAGTGTGTGGCCATGTGGTTAAAACCACCTTCCTGTGAACGAGAAACCCAGGTTCGAATCACGGATTGGCCAGATCCACTTCAGGGATGGTCTTTCGATAAAAAGATGATAAAACGAGGTGCCACACACTTAACGTATGTTACAGATCCCACGGCGACAAACTAGTTGTCCCTGGCAAAATTCTGTAGGAAAATCCGCTTTCATGGGAGACAACAACAACAACGAACACGCAGACAGAGAAGAGAGGAAAATCATTGGCTCGGCAATGTGGTGACGTGCTCTCCCTGGAGAGAGCAGCCTGGATTTCACATGGTAAATCCACTATGACATGAAAATCAGTAACTACAAATAGTAGTCTACCTTGAGCTGGCGCATCTCAAACTGAAAAGCCCAGAAAATTAAACATTTGCATACATGTCCATTGGCACTTTGGCGCTGTAAAGGCTTCTCTGTATTCGTTTTTGTCCGGTCAGATCATAGCTGAGAGAAGGATACGTGTGAATGACATATCAGAACTAATCCGATTGAGGGGTCCTTCACTTTCGTGAGTGGGCAGCATTTTACCGTATGATCGGGGAGGGAGGGAGGCATTATGTTGCTTTGAAGGGTATCGGGTATCACTGTGTCTTAGACTGGAAGCTCGTTGCTTAACACTAGGTCTGGTACATCTATGCTCATTTACCATACGTGCTTTTTTCAGAGGAACTGCGACAGTCGCTGACTAAAAGCTCATATCTAGATAACTACATTTCTTACATCTAAGCTTCTTTAACACGTGTGTTTATCTCGGGGAAAATTGCGACAGCCACTCTGGTCTTAAGTAGGTCAGCCACATCAGTACTCTCTGCCACACTAGTACTCGTGTATCACGTGCGCGTCTGAAACTGAATGACAGCCAAAGTAGTTCGTGTCTGGTGCGTCAGATTGCCCTTGTCCCGTTCCTCTTATCTCTTGGTTTTTAATGCTAAAAGCCGATTAGTGCATTTGAGTGTGGGAAGGACAGCTGATGAGATGCTGAAGTCCACACAGGTCTGAGTCTGCTTTATGTAGTAATAAGCAAGTTGGGAGACAGAATGCAGTAATAAGGGCACTTGCTCCTGGAACCGGGTTGCCAGATTGATATCTGAGCAGGTGCGTGTCATGGCTTGAAATTAGCGCTTTAATCCACCCAGCCGTAAATGAGTGCCTGAACCTCTTTAAGGACAAGGAAGATAAAGCAGAGAGGGAGAGGAGATGGGTACCACCCTCATCATAATGCTAGTGCAATGAGAAGTTGAGGTATCTGACACCTGTCTCTTCAACGATGGCTCAGATTACAGACAGAACCGTCAGCTTTCTTATGAAAGTTGTATACCAAACATATTTGCGTGTTGGCATAACGCCGGAGTCACAGATTTGATGGGAGCAATAGCCAAGTCGGTTGGGCTGTCGGACCCCAACTACAGATTGAAGGGAAAAAGGTTAGGTACCACTGCCCCGAACTACTTTTGTTCTCCCATAGATATATATGTATAGACATTTCGAATGTTTAAATCATTTATTTTGTGCTCAATATAAACTTCACATGGGATGACAAATTCATTGAAAAAGTGTTCTAATGTGAGCCCTCTCAAAAGTGTACGACATGATTCCATTTTTGAAATTCTATGGTCTATGTCCTGTTCTTGGCACACCTTTTTGTCATTGCCTCATATGTAGAGAGAGAGAGAGAGAGAGTGTGTGTGTGTGTGTGTGTGTGTGTGTGTGTGTGTGTGTGTGTGTGTGTGTGTGTGTGTGTTGTGTGTGTGTTGTGTACTTGTTTTAGGAATCATACGTACTGATGTAAATTTTTCGTGAACTGTATATGTGGTCTAGTAAACCCTGTTATTGGCTGGTTAATCTGAAGTATTGAAGAGAAATAACCTTGCCGACCAGTGGAATCTAGAGCTAAAAACAGTGTGTAGTGGATCTCAATAATTTTGAACTCTGTGAACTGCGTGTGGCGAGGTTCATAAGCCTAATGGGATATATTTTGCTGAAGACCAGTAGTATTAACTAACCAGTGTATTGATTTTACGTTGCTGATGCACAGTAACCTGGACTAATCTGTGTATTTTGATGTATTCTGTGATCGTAGTGCGGTGAGCTTGCCTCGATCTATACTGTTCAAAAACGATAATGTATATATATTGATATTGGTGTCTGTGGAGTTTAGTGTTTGTGGTTTTTATTTTAATTACAGTTTGCAAAACAATTATTTTCTGACACAGTTAATATTCTTTTAGGAGAACTTTACTTTTATTGTATATCATTTTTACTTTTCTGAGTATCGGTGCTATATATTATCTTCTGTTAGACAATTTCCATTGTGTACTTCTGTACTTTTTTGTGTATTATTAGTATAATTTTCTGTTTGATATTTTTGTAATATATTCACAGGTGTAATCCTATATACTTTGTGTAAAAAGAAATTATTATCATTGATATTTACACATAATTCCTGTCTTTGTTTTCACTGATTACGTAATGACTCGTTCATTATCGAACTGGTCTCAAAAACATGTGAAAGCAAACACTTCTTCAATAACCACGCCATAACAATATCGTTACACGCTCTCATACTGTTGTCTGTCAGTTATAGCTGTTCGCTCTTTGACTCCGCCATAATAATAATTATTTCTTTTACATAGCGCACAGGGTCATTGTCAAAAGCATTGCTCACTGCAATGTACAGCAACGGAACATTGTCAGACTTTGAATCAAAATAACAGCAGACACTGACAAAATACAGAATGTACAGAAGTAATAGGAACCACTGACAAAAAACAAATAGCAAACTAATGAAATTGAAAGCCAGTCTTCACCAGACGCACATGCGCTTACGCGCCGATAAACACACACACACACGCACGCACATACACAGACACACTACACGCACACGCACACACACACACACTCACACTCACACACACGCGTGCACGCACGTGCGCGCACACACACACACATACGCACGCACACAACACGCACACACACACGCGCGCACATACACACGCGCGCACATACACACACAACAGAACACGACACGACACGTCACAACGGTTTAGTTATACGAGCTGTCGCAAAAAGCTGTTTCTGAGAGTACGTCGTGTAAGCAGTGTAAGTGATGTGAAGTCTGTGGATGTAGTGTTTTGCCTGGACAGGGCAAGGAATGGAAAGACAAAATGAATTGTACGATAATTTTACCTTTCATGTTTGAACAACACTAAAATAAAATCATGACAGCTCATGCTAACATAAACACACACGATAGGTATTCTGTGTTTGTTTGTTTGTTTGTTTTGTTTGTTTATAATTTAATTTGGTGGAGGTATAGGGTGGGCTTAGGGAATTAGGGCAATGTGGGCAATAAATCGTGTGGGTAAGCAGATGGGGGCTGTATGTCGTGTTGTTCGAGGGTGGATTTCTATGATATATCTGAGTAGAATGTTGGTGCAGTCGAGTCTTTTGTTGGGGGGGGGGGGGGGGGGCACTGAATGTGTTTTCGTCCTTCCATGGGATTGTTTGTTTGTTTTTTCTTCGTGGAATAGTGCAGATGGAGATATATATTTCACTAACATATAGCCGAAGTTGGTCAGTGACAGACTGACATAAAACCCCATACGCTTGATAGGACCTCCACAACTTTTCGGCGCATCGAGCTATGGGCAAAAGTTTATGGCTTATGCCATGATTATTTTTTATCTTCTCTATCATATGGAATCTGTGGCCGTCAATGCATACAGAATTTATTCCGAATACGTAGACGCTATCCTGAGAAACTGAAAGGGAAACTCGAAGAAGCCACCGATATTTCAGCCAGTATAACCCAAATGTGAAAAAGCTGAAGGATGAAATTATTTCCCTGTGGTTTAGCTGGTCGTCGGGATACGAGGCGATCCCTCGGAGTCGGCATCATGAGGGTATGCCCATCACTTGTCCCTCGCTTCTAAAGAAGAACGTGTACCCATTACAACTGGACAAACTGTGTGTGTGTGTGTGTGTGTGTGTGTGTGTGTGTGTGTGTGTGTGTGTGTGTGTGTGTGTGTGTGTGTGTACAAGCCAGTGTATGAGTCTGGTCACCTGTCTGATAGCTACGTGCTGTAAGATACAAGATGTCCACTAAAAGGGGTCCTGCCCCAATTCCCAATGATACATTATATTTTTCTTCCTTGTGCACTCTTGGTCGACATGTGGCGCTTTTATTTATTTCTTGTAATTTATCGTTGCTCTTGATGAACTGGGTGTTTATTCTGCATTTTCTTAGGTATTCGACTGACTATGGTTATAATGTTTTAATGAATGGACATAACCAATTCCTGCATCTTTTTTTTATCTTAAGTGCGACGAGTATGCCTTAACATGGACTACACAAATGGGATCAGTAGTAGTAGTAGTAGTAGTAATTAGTAATTACTAATGTTAATTATTATTTATTATTAGCATTATCATATCATCATCATCATCAGTAGTAGTAGTAGTAGTATATTGTTGTTGTTGTTCATTTATTCATTCACTCATGGTAGTGCCAATCCTTGACCCCGACCAAAACCTCACGCGTTGTTTAAGAAGGGCTGTCAACAATTCCAGACGTGACATGATCAGAGACACTAAAATCTGAGAATTGGTGGGAGCAACACCAGTCCACCGCTGTATTCATCAGCAGAGAATTCAGTGAAATCCAAAACAAGTGTGACTGCCCGCGTTCAAGCAAACAGGAACCAGAAAAACACAAAAATAGAACCAGAACGCGTATTTAATACAACAAGACAAGACAGGCGCAAATCCGAAAATTTGCGCCTGTCTTGTCTTGTTGTATTAAATACGCGTTCTGGTTCTATTTTCGTGTTATTCTGGTTCCAGAGAATTAAGTGGTTTGGACGTTTGGCCAGAATGCAAATCAACCAGCTAGTCTAGCAAGTATACAACGATAAGTTAACAGGATTTGAAGCGAGAGGCAGAATAAGAAAGAACGAATTGACAGCGTGAAGGAAAATTTAATGTACACAACATTCATCCTCTTCAGACCTTCGTGCTCGCTGTTTACCGTCACTTCTGTCTTCCCGCGACGCACTTGATGGTACGAGCCGACAGATAAAAGAAGAAGATATTCTTGATGTCACTAAGAGCAGGTATACAATTGAAGACGTGGTCCAGATTTATCTCAATATTGCCATGGATGTTTGTCCGTTTGTTTGTGTGTGTGTGTAATTGTTGGTTTTAAGTTTGTTTGTTTGTTTGTTTGTTTGATAGAAATCAAATCTAAGCGCAGAACATACACATTCGCACGGCCACACACACACTCACACATGGCTATAAATGGGGAAAAAGAATAAAAGCAATGGAAAATTATAGAGAGCATATTATATACAAATATATGTTACAATGTGATTCCACTCCGAGCAGAGACAGGCTACAGAGGGGGATGATGAAGTCAGGATTTCACACAGAGGAGAAAAGGTGAGTTTTGAGAGCGGACTTGAAGGAGACAAAAGTAGGTTGCTGACGGACTGAGAGAGGAAGTTTGTTCCAGGAGAGTGGACCAGAAACAGAGAAGGCTCGTGGACCATAGGTATAGAGCTTAGTGCGTGGAAAGCGAAAAGTCAGAGGATCAGAGGCAGAGCGGAGGGTACGTGAGGGAACATAGATCTCAAGTAGGCTTGACAGGTAATCGGGGGCTGCGTTATTGAGGCTTTTGTAGCACATGGTTTCTAGTTTGTACTGTATGCGCTTTGATACAGGGAGCCAGTGAAGTTGTGCCAGGAGAGGAGATATGTGGTCAGCTGTTTTCTTTTTGAGTCCAAGGCGTGCAGCATTGTTTTGAGTGCGCTGTAGGATGTGGATGGTGGAGGCAGGAAGACCATACACACTCACATCACTCACAACACAAAACACACACACACACACACACACACACACACACACACACACACACACACACACACACACACACACACACACACGTACACACACCACACACACACACACACACACACACACACACACACACACACACACACACACACACACATATCTTTACTTCACTGAACAGCAGAGAACAGAAACAACGCTGATAATTCGGAGGCAGGATAGAGGCGGAGATGATGAT
>CM060309.1:27036424-27133924 GCA_030674185.1 Monoplex corrugatus
CACCGTGCAAATTGCAGAAAATGAAAGGGACCTACAAAACCTTGTGAATATACTAGATATAGAAATCCAAGGTAAGGGGTTGGAACTAAACAGCAGGAAGACTGAAGTCATAGTGATCAGTAAAAAAAAAAAAAAAACCATGAAACCCCGGCAAGCAAAGTAACAGCAAACGGCACAACCTTGAGACAGGTTGATAGGTTTAAATATTTCGGAACGATCATTTCACCAGACGGCAGATGCACATCAGAAATAGCCAGCAGAACTGGCCAAGCCAAAACAGCATTCAAGGAGATGAAAAGCATTTTAACCAACAAATGCCTATGTTATATAGAACCGATAATGTTATACGGTTGTGAGGCATGGGCAGTCAACAAACAAAGCCAGAACAAGATTGAGGCAGCCGAGATGTGGTTTCTAAGAAGAATGTTGAGAGTTCCATAAACAGCAAAGAAAACAAATGAGACAGTCTTGTCATTCATAAGGAAGATTAGGAAAAGACAGGCAACATTTATAGGCCATTTTATGAGGAAAGGGGAATTAGAGCACCTGGTCACGACAGGAAAGCTGGAGCCGAAGGGAAAGAGAGCACCGGGTAGACCCACGGAAAAAAATATTGGACGGACTTGCAGTGACTGAAGACAGAGAGAGTGGAAGATGTGCTTGCGGCAACAAGGGATAGAAACAGATGGAAGACCATGATCGCTAACGCCATGTGGCAAGGCACTTGGTGATGATGATGATGATGATGATGATGATGATTTTTATCATCATCATCATCATCATCATCATCATCATCACATGGCAAATCACTTAATTCTACCAAACAGGATTTTGTCATCAAACAAAGACTGTGGTAAAGTGGTAAATGAAAAATCAGACCGTAATGGTGAACGAGCACCTCTGGACAAGAAGACAGTACAGCTTCCTAATACTTTTGTGCTGTGGACATTTCGTACTTCTCCGGCATTCATCTGTAGTTTTCTTTCCATTCTGATCAGCTTCGAAACTTCTCTCGCGTCAAGATCGCTTGTCACTGATGATCCTCAGTCCTCTGCCTGGAATAGGCTTGCGTTTCCCCGAATCTCTTTGTTCAATTCTCTTTCAAACATTTCGGAGCATCACACTACTTCTGTTCATTGTCGGTTAAATTGTCCAATAGCTAGAGCCTTGTGTGTGGATAGCTAAGCTGTCTCCATAGCAATCTCATCGGCTGTCATTTGCTTCCTGTTTGATGTCAGGTACGCAAACACAAAACGTATGAAAACAAAAATCAGAAGAAAAAAAAACACACACACACACACACACACACATACACACACACACAGAGAGAGAGAGAGAGAGAGAGAGAGAGAGAGAGAATCAGAACGCGTATTTAATACAACCAGACAAGACAGGTGCAAATTTTCGGCCAATTGGCCTTTGTCAAGCGTAAGATCACAAACACAGAAACGCCAAACACAAAAATTAGGAGAAAAAGAATGAAACTTCCCTGCTGCTTCGTCCAGTGTGAGAAAAGACTAAACTGACTCTCTTTCTCATTTTCTCACATTGGACGAAGCAGCAGGGAAGTTTCAGTCTTTTTCCCCTAATTTTTGTATTTGGTGTTTTGTGTTTGTGATCGTACGCTTGACAAAGGCCAGTTGGCCAAAAATTTGCACCTGTCGTGTCTGGTTGTATTAAATACGCGTTCTGATTCTTTTTTCGTGTTTTTACTAGTTCCTGTTTGCTTGAACGCAGGTAGTCACACTTGTTTTTGATTATAAAAACAATTTGATTAACTACTTCAAAGGAGCGGGGAAGAGTTTCTTTGCCTTAAACCAGTAGTTAAATGTCGAATCTTTACATATACTACACTCAGTCTACAGTGAGTTGAGGTATTAACAGTTAACACAACAGATGGACGGGGAGGATAGTCCCCCCTCCCCCCGAACTAAAAACTTTGTAACTAATTTCTTAAGCTCTCGCATCAACACTGGTTCACTGCTCCTTCCAGAGACAGTTTTGAAAGAACATGAATTGCAACAGGAATCACACAGCTTTGGTACCCAGACAGTTCAGTAACGGTTTTAATCAAATCAGTAATTGTCAGTTACGCTTCATTTAAATTTTAAATTCTCTCTCTCCTCTCTCTCTCTCTCTCTCTCTCTCTCTCTCTCTCTCTCTCTCTCTCTCTCTCACTCACTCTCTCTCTCTCTCTCTCTCTCTCTCTCTCTCTTTCCTTCTCTCTCATTCTCTGTTTTTTGTGTTTTTGTCTGTCTTTCTGTTTCTGTATCATCGCCTCTCTCTCTCTCTCTCTCTTTCTCTCTCTCTCTCTCTCTCTCTCTCTCTCTCTCTCTCTGTCACTCTATCTCTCTCACTACCTCCCGTCCCCTCCCCACCCCACACCCCCGCATTCTCTCTGTGTGAAAAACATGAGAAAGGTCATGTGTATGCGATTCATTGTGAACGAATCTATGAGAATAAAAGAAAAAGATTGGTTCTAAATGGATAAACAAGTCTGTAACCAAGTCACGATTCTAAACAATAGGGAAAAAAGATATCCAAGCTCTGACTCCAAGACTTCTGGGATAAAATCTTCCCTAAACTTACCACCACCTCTCTCTCTCTCTCCTCTCTCTCTCTCTCTACACACACACAACACACACACACACACACACACACACACACACACACACACACACACACACACACACATCCCCCCTCCCCCTCCCGGACACATACAATCAAATTCAAATGTACTGGTGCGGCAAATATTAAACAAACGAAACAAATAAGAATAAACGAGGAAACTGTTCTGAACAGCTTGATCTGAAGCCGAAGTATCACGTAGAGAAGCGATTGTCTGGTCTTACTTTCTTTGTTTTGTTGTTGTTGTTGTTTGGTTGGTTGGTTGGTTCGATTTTTGTTGTTGTTTTTTTTTTTGTCTGTTTGCTTGTCTGCCTGTCTGTTTGTTTGTTTGTTTGAATGGCTAGTTTGCTTTGTTTTGTGTCCATTGTGTACTGATTTCTTTGTGGTTTGGTATTCATTTCGGTTTTTAATTATGTGTGTGTATGTGTGTGATGGGGGTGTACTTCTTTTACTTCTTCCTCTTCGACTTCATCGATACCTCTTACTACTCTAGTTTTTCCTCTTTCGCTTATTCCTCTTCCTCAGTTGAAATTGTCTTCGAAGTATTTCTAAACAAAGTACCCAACTTGACCTCTTCCTGTTGACCCTGTTTCTGCTGATGCCTTCATTTTTCATGCACGTCATGTACTGTGTCCATTCCACCCTCTGCATATTGCACCCAATTCTGTCTTTCCTGACAATATCTAAGCCTTAGATCCCTTCATTCTCCGAGTTTCCCTGCCTCACCCTCCAAAGTGATCAGTCACGCCAGATGGTTTATGCCCTGGCCATGGATAATATACTAATGTCATTAAGCTGCAGGCTCAGCGTATCATTCTTCTGTGTTTATGTGTTCACATAATCCTTCATGATCCTTATATTTTTCTAACACCCTTTAAAAAAAAAACTTATTTTTCTAACACCCTTAAAAAAAAAAATTAAAAAAGAGAGAGAGAGAGAGAGACAGAGTCTGTTTTATGTTTATGTTTCTTTTTGAACATGAGAGGGGGCTTTTGAGTGTAAGTGGGTCAGTGCGTGCGTGCGCTCGTGCGCGTACGTGCTTGTGTGTGTGTGTGTGTGTGTGTGTGTGGTGTGTGTGTGTGTGTGTGTGAAATGAAAGTTTATTTTTTCAGCGATACAAATATTAACAAATAGGCCAAATTCCTTATCCGCCATTGCCAACCTACTTATATTAAAACAACAGAAAATAGGATACTGCGAAAGAATTCAAATTAAACAAATTAGATCTTATGAAAATAGTAATTGAGACTTTTGATCGTGAATATATATGGGTACACATAGTCAGTTGTGTGTGTGCTTTAAAAAAATAAAAAGATATATTTAAATAAAGAAAATAAAAGATATACAGGAATTACAATCAATACAAGTAATTTAAGACAAATACAGAAGTGCATACATGCACATATTCAAATGTGTATGTGTGTGTGCGTGCTCATGCGTGCGCAAAAATAATTAAATGCATGACAACAATATGTTCATGATTGAGCTATTTCATTCATGTTACAAATATTACATAAACATTGTATGATCATATAAAATGGAAGGGCTACACAGACAGGCTTTCAAGCATGAGCAGATCTGTATGTTATGCTAGCCAACAATATCATCAGTATCTGTAATATGCTAGCCAACAATATCATCAGTATCTGTAATATGCTAGCCAACAATATCATCAGTATCTGTAATATGCTAGCCAACAATATCATCAGTATCTGTAATATGCTAGCCAACAATATCACCAGTATCTGTAATATACTAGCCAACAATATCATCAGTATCTGTAATATGCTAGCCAACAATATCATCAGTATCTGTAATATGCTAGCCAACAATATCATCAGTATCTGTAATATGCTAGCCAACAATATCATCAGTATCTGTAATATGCTAGCCACAATATCATCATATCTGTAATATGCTAGCCAACAATATCATCAGCATGTGTAATATGCTAGCCAACAATATCATCAGTATCTGTAATATACTAGCACATATCATCAGTATCTGTAATATGCTAGCCAACAATGTCATCAGTATCTGTAATATGCTAGCCAACAATATCATCAGCATGTGTAATATGCTAGCCAACAATATCATCAGTATCTGTAATATGCTAGCCAACAATATCATCAGTACTGTAATATGCTAGCCAACAATGTCATCAGTATCTGTAATTGCACAGTTATGCATGTGTGTATACATAGTAAGCTGAAAGGGGGAAAAGAGAAATAAAGCATGTTTGGTAATGATGAACATTTCAGTCATGGGCATAGTATGCACGCACTGATCAAGTTTATGTTAAATGTTTTTCCTGATAATGAGCCTTTCAAACATTTTGATAAACCATTTCAACAGCTTGTTGACAAAATATTCTAAACTATGTTTATAAAACTCCAGTCTTGTTTTTGGCAGCACCACAATACCTTTTTTGGAGTTTGATTCTCGTTTATATTCACAGAATATATTTTGCTTTTGATATGAAAAGGTTTTATTATGAATAATTCTATGCATTGAGGAGCTTTTTTTTTAAAGTTTGAGATACTTAGTCAATAAAAGAATGACTAACGAAATATTGCATAGTCTACATGTAACATACAAAGCACCTGTCGGGATTTTCAATACACGCTTACACAGAGATTCAATGTATTTTCTTCACATGAGCTTATGTGCCGGTATCAAATGTATTTAAAACGTAATTAATTTTAGACAGTACGGGCATAGAAAACAAGACATGATACATCTAAAGGGTCAGTTGAGTCAGCTTGTGCGTGACCGATACATACGCATATTCCGAATCTAGCCATACTACATTGAGGTAGCCATTGTCAGCTTTAGTTCTTTGGATTGCTTCCCAACTCATCGGGAACAGCTCTGACACAGCCAAACACTCCAGGTATGCATGGTTTTTTTTTCTAGATTGACACATTCAAGTTCTCTGACAAACATTTCAAAGAAGTTTTCAAAAACAACAGAAAATCCAATGCTAACCCTACCCAGCAACTACACACACACACCACAACACACCAAATCGACTCCCTGAAGTTCGAGTTGACAAAATCAAGTCAGTTTTCATTCAGAACAACAGCACATAGTAAGACACAAGAAAAATAAATAAAAGAAATACGTTAACGCCAGTCCTACACACAGTAAGTCATTAAACGGCATACTATTCTACATGCACGCGCGCGCGCGCGACACACACACACACACACACACACACACACACACACACACACACACACACACACACACACACACACACACACGCACGCACGCACGCACGCACGCATGCAACACAACGCAAACACATACACAAACACACACACACACACACACACACACACACGCGCGCGCGCGCGCACACATTAATTGATCAAATATTAGAGCAACTCATAAGTGGTGTCCCCGATATTTCGAATACACATACGCTTCGCCCAAATCACACATCATTTTCCCCAGTTATCGACAAGGGTTTCCACAGGTCTAATCCACGTTTTATGATTTTGTTATTATTCGCCCCTTCACAGTTAACGTTTCTGTGATCACCCCCACGGTCTGTTTTATAATTTCCAGTTCGTGGATCATTCTATGGTTTTTACAGTTTAAATTGTACGTCGTTTTTTCCTCTCGTAATTTTGATAGTTTTCAACGACATATTTGTATTTTCCAGTTCACTTTGCAGTCAAGAGTCTGTACAAATTCCTCATCTAAATCATCAGCATGGATGTCCATGGAATTGTAGTATCTGTTGACGCTTTGCTCATTCGTCAGTCTTCATACAACCCTTGCTCATCCCGCGGATCTTCATACCACTGTCAATAGAGAATATCCCTCCGTAGACACATGGGAATTCTATATGAATTAGATTTGTTCTGTATTCATACTCTGTTGTTGATTTCTAGTCATGATCGGATTGGCGCAGACGGTTTCCTTATTCTCTCCCTCTTTTGGTGAATATCGGGAGAATCTTCCGTTTATAGAACCAGTAGAAGCAAGATGGAGAAAGGCAAGGTCGGACGCCAGCCCACAGTGCCTGTAATCATAACAATAATTAATAATGATAGTAATGATAATGAATAACAATGATGATGATGATAAATACAATGATAATTATCATTATTATTATAGTGTTTTTAACAACAGTAATGATGATAATAATGATAATACTGATAATCATAATGATATTGTTATTATTGTTAAAGTCATTAATATTATCATCATTATCTTCTTCATCATTATTATTATTATTATATATTGTATCATGTTGTTGTTATTATCATTGTTTAGTCGTGTTTATTTAATAGATAGAATCTGTTCAAAAAAGAGAAGATAAACACTTTTTTTTTCTAAAATCTACCATTTGTATACATGCAGTGTGTTTTTGTTTTCAGTGTATCTATGAAATATAACAGAAAGTCTCTCTTGAGAGTTGCTGTACTTGTTTGGGTCTTAGATGATGTTGTAGAGTATTCCAGAGTAAGCTACCAGACTACCAAAGACTTGATTTAAACGTATCAGTTCCAGGTCTTCGAACTTCAGTGGGATGTCGTAGATTTGTGTAAACTTTTGATAGAAACATTTGTGGGACAAATGGGGCAAATTTCAGTACAACATTTTGTACGATTATATATTTATTAATCATAAACATCTCTTCTAACCAGAGAACGACCAGTGATTTATAAATCGTCACCTGCAGTTTGTATGGTTTGAGAAAACAGCTTTTTCTGCACGTTTGTAAGTATTGGCACAGGCAGTCAGAAATCAAAGAGCCATAATTGATAGACGTTAATGTCATCATCACCGTCATAGCATTGGCGATCGTGACCTTCCATACCTTTTGTCGCTACTTTTGTCCTACCCATTCTGTCTCCATCTACTCTACAAAAGTAGTACTTTCTCCTGCAGTCTACCTGGTGCTCTTTTACCCTCTAGCTTTCCTGTTGTGACTAGGTGCTCAGATTTCTCTTACCTCACAAAATGTCCTATAAATGTTGTTTGTCTTCTCCTATTCTTCCTTGTTAATGTTCTTTTTGTGTTTGCTTTTTTTCAGATAATCTTGTTTGTTTTCTTTGCTGTCCTTGGAGCATTCCCTAGCCAACACACGAACTGTCACGTCAGCCATCAAAATACACGATACTATATGAGCGTGCAAAATAGTTCTTTTGGCATGGTCATTTAAGAAATGTTTCACTTTGCATAGCAACCATGCTTTCCTAGATAGCTTTGCGTAATTTATTTATGTGAACTGTCCCACAAAGATTGTTATCCATTTTAATGCTTACCTATTGATGACTCTCAGCTTCTTCTATCGTTTGGTTACCTGTTGAGACAGAAATTTTTCTAGGAGCTTTTGTCTTTTCTCTCTTGTGATTAAAAGTTTAGTTTTGTGAAAGTTTAGTTACATGTGATTTTATTTGCGCCAATCATTATCGTTGTCAACAGTGATAGAAAGTGATTTTGATATCACGTTTAGGGTAGAGTTGCTTGTATCACAGAAAAAATTCAAACTGATTCTTGTGTGTGAAGAGGAAAATAATTCACGTACATAGAAAATAAAAGAAGTCTCATTACTGAACTTGGGGAGTACGATATTTAATAGGCAGTATATCTGAAATAGAAGTACCTATACCGACAGTTTGTTGTCTGTTTTTAAAAAACGATAAAAACAGTTTCAGACTATTGTTTGATGTGCCAACAGAAGTCATTTCATTTTTAGAATAGTGTATGGTCGATAGCATCAGAGGCATGTGCAGGGTCAGCATAGAGAACTTCACCAAATTGTTTCCCTTATACCGCTCACCCATTTATCCATTTAGTTAGCTGTTCGACGTGGGTGTTTTCACGTGAAGCCAGATAGTTTTTACTTGGAAAATTATTGTATGTTTCAAGTTGTTGATAAACGTATTTGTTTATATGCTTTTCCAGAGACTTGGACGGAAACAGATAAAATAGAAATGGTCCATAGTCTGAATGTACTGCGCAGTTTCCAGATTTGAACAAAGTATCACTTTAGCATTTTTGAACTGGGATGGAAAGCTCCGTTTGGTTTAAGTGGCACAGTAATTTGAATACTTGAATTACACACACAGGAGCAATCACTAGGTTGGATTTTGTGTTCTTTGAACTGCATAAATCTTTTTTTTTTTCCAGATTGTTTAATTCTTCTGTGTGGTGTTGGAAAATGGTTTTGTTTGCAAATGTTGTAAAATAATCATTGAAATTATTCGTGAAATGTTATTCACATGAAAGATCTGAGATTGAGATGAATAATTTGTTAGTTGATTAATTGCCTTCCACATTCTTCCATGTGTTCCTACCTGATTTTTTTTATGGGTACGTGCGCGTTCATGAGTTGGTGTGAGGGCTCTCTCTCTCTCTCTCTCTCTCTCTCTCTCTCTCTCTCTCTCCTCTCTCTCTCTCTCTCTCTCTCTCTCTCTCTTTGTGTGTGTGTGCGAGAGCGCGCTAGTTAAAAATGTGCCGGCGATTGTTGTCGAAGGGAATAAGCGAATGAATACTGTTCTACCATTTGCCACGCCATAGCAGTTCCCCTTGCATTGGCACAAGCCTCGCCCTCCTTCTTGATGTTGATGTGTACGTCGCACAATACACGACTGGTATAAATGCAACAGACAAAGATTCAGTGTTTGGTATATCAGTAACGCAACGTACTGATCCGTGAACTGAATAAGTCAGTTAATGGTGCTATGACCGCTGTTGGGATAGTTCCAGTCTATCACAGCTTTTATGAATACGAATTTCTGTACTGTTTAATAATAAAGGACACTAAATGCTCTGTTGTTGGTGGTGTTGTTGTTGTTGTATTTTTTCCGTATTATTGGCAGACACTTTTTGTTGTATTCTCCTTTGGTTGGACCCCCTTACTCAACCTCAATGGTGAAGACTTTAGCTTAGAAGCCGGATTTCCTCAAGTTGCTGGCCTGACTTGCATACTTTTAAGTGAGTTCGAGCAGAATCATTTGTTTTGCCGAGTGGGGATGGAGTGCTATAACCGGTCTCGTATCATTCTCACTGATGATGTTGTCTGTTATTTCCGCTGAAAGATCTGCTTTGCACTTCCAGTCAAAACTTATATCAAGGAAACGCCGCTTCCATACTCTGGATATCAACAGCTTTTTCCATGCACAGTTTGCCATCTCCTGCCGTAGAGAAAGTTGCTTGAGCTTCCAGTGGCGTAGTTTTTCCCCTGCCAGTACTGATCGTCTATGCGATCTCTCGAAACACTTTATTGTGTCTTCATGTGTAACCTCTTTGAATAAGCACTACAATGCATGGACTCGGAACATATTCCACAATTTGTTTGCCCTGGCATAACGGGCACGCATGGTCGTCTGATCTCTATCATTTCACCAGATTTGCCTACAAGGGCAGTAGGTCATATACAGATCTGCGGAAGAAATTGATCCTAAGATGCCACATGTGCCACATGTCATTCCAGCTAAGATTTCTTTGGAGCGTGTTTTCCCACGTGGCCCATTGTCCCTGTTGGCCTTGCTGGATTGCCTTCTGGATTCTTGAAGGATCCTTTTTTTCTTTATCTCTTCTGTTAACATTCCTCTCTTTGTTTTCCCTGGACCTTTGACCATCATTCCATTTTTGTTGAATTCAGTCCCAGCCTATTGGTTGTGTGTGAACTATTATATCCCTGAACTTAGGCTTTCCTTCGCTGTGTCCAATGCTCCCCTCCCCCCCCCCCCCCCCCCACCCACCTGCTTACTTTTTTTGTTTTTCCATTTTCTACCAGTCTTCAGCTTGGGCTGGATTTATCTCCCGATCCTCAAACATCATGGAAGCCTAACTTTTTCAACCTTGTACTCCTCAATGATGGATTTCAGGGTGGAACTTTGCCTGGCGACAATACAGCGAAATGTCAGTGAGTCCAAGTGGGACACCTAGCCTTTCCCCTGTGTGTTTTGTTGATTTTGGCCTCCACCGATTCCATACGTTAGTGCTGATATCGTACATCGGCAGTGGCAGAAACATTTTGGAATCAGCATGAATTACAGGCACCAGCCTTTGCATTTGCCAGGGACAGGGAGGCCTCTCTGGTCTGTTAGTTGCAGGCTCGTTTCTGCCATTTGCTTGGTTTCCTTATCCCTTTTTGCATCTTTCAGGCAGCAGTCATACCACCTTCCAAACCTCTTTGACTGGTTCCTCTGTCACTCCTGGAATGGCTTGGCTAGTTACAGTAAACATGACTGTTTTGGTTTCTTTTCCGTTCCCAGTGAGAGCCTCTGTGATTTCTTTCGTTTGAAACCCGTCCTGGATGAGATAGCTAACTGTTTAATTGCTCCAGTGTTTTGTGATTCCTCGTCCTTTGTGGCAAGAACTGTTGTGTCATCCATGAAGGATAGTATAGGGACATACGGTATCCATTTCCGAGGTCAACTGGACCTGATCTGCTCACTGCTGTCGTCGAGATCATCTCCATTGCCAACACAAACGGTACTGAGAAATTGCACAGCTCATTGCTATTCCCACTTACAAACTGATCTGGTCTGTGGTGTATCCTTCGTGGAGAACCATATTGACAAGCCATGGTATTACTTGTTCAGCGTTTGTTGGATATTCTTTGGGACATCTCAAGAATCAGATAAATCGTCTTGTGCGCGACTGATCCATACTCATTTGCTAGATCTAGCCAACACCATATCGAGGTCCCTTTTCTCTGTTTTAGATCTTTGGATTGCTTCCCAAATGATCATGGCTCCGGCATGCTCTACGTAGCCAAACACATGGCAGGATGCCTTATTTTGTTTTTGTCCGCCGGTATGAAGAACCTGTCAACAGTAATAGCTGGCGCCACCCTTCAACCATCTTGTACATAAAAAATCAGGTGTAGGTGGAGTCTTTCATCTTGTAATATAGGTAGGTGGAGAGTTTGGAGTATTTTGGTTATGCAGTTGCCGCCTCTTGAGGTGTGGTCGCTAGTTATCAGTCGGGCTGCCATCTATTGAACTCTTTCAAGGTGATTAGTGTCTTATTTATGATAGGGATCCCACTATTTGGTTGTACATTCGAGGACTTATCTGACCAGTGCTGTGTATGCTATTTTTTTGTTTTTTTCGTTGTTTTTTTTGTTTTTGTTTTTTTAATTTTTTTTTTTTTTGTATCAGTGAACAATGTTGTAAACGAGTGTTGTGTACGCGTTTTTTGGGTACCAGATGTTGTAGGTTACTGCAAAAGAACACAAAATGATTTGCTTGCCTTTTTGCGAATGTGTACGATGTGAAAGTTTCACACAAGATTATTTGAAATTTACATGCTAAGAAATGGGTCGATGGCAAAAGATTATTTGAAATTTGTTTGCCAGGATATGGGTGGGTGGCGACTGATTGAAGAATGCAACTGTTCAGCATTTCTTGGCATCGATTTGCATCACCCACTTGTGGGCTCAATTTTCCAGGTTTTTGAGATCTTCTTCATTGGTTAATAATAGTACTGGCATCTGTCGTGTACGTGTGCAAGTGAAATGGAGAGAGGATGAGAACTTGGGTTAAGGGTCACATGCCAGACCAAGCTGATCGTACTTAAACAGTCGTAAAGAAAACAAAATATGTATTGGCAACATTACTTCATCGTTTAAAGAACCATACAAAATGTTTTCAACAACCCCTAACGTGATCTGTAATTCTCAAAGACTTGTTTTAGTTTTAAACCGGTTGATCTCCAATAAGCACCACAGGAATGGTGTCACACTTCTTTAAAACTAGCATGCAAAAACGGCAGTAGACAACAAGTGTATGAATGTATATTCTTATGCTCTTACTGCATACAGTTTGATCACTCACACACAGAAACACACACTTGTGCACTGATAGACATACACTATTTTATAAAAGGTGAATTTGCATCTGCTTTATTTTTCAACAGTACAAACCACAACAATCAAACAAAATAAAACAAAACAAAACAACTGAAACAATTGCAGAAAACAAAGAGATAAACTAGTATTAAACAAAACCAAACAACAGAACAAACACAAACAAAAAATAAGTAAAATGATAATTGTGTGATATATTTCAAACACTCCAACTGCAAATAAACATGCTTTGTGAAAACCATTTAGTAACAACAACATAACAACAATGGCAGCAGCAGCAGCAACATCAACAAAAAACTACAACAATATTGTCAGCCTGTCACTAAGCATCAATCTAAAAGCAACTCTTATAATAATACTATTAATATCATCGTAACTGAAAAATCACAAAAAGCATGAAAATCATTACCTGAGATGAAAAAGAATGAAAACTCAACTAAGCTATACCAAATGAGAATGAACTGAAATAGATAAAAAAAAAAATTTAACTAACTAAAATCAAGACAAAATTTTAAAAAATACATAAACCAACTAAAGCAATGGGCAGAACATAGGAAAAACAATAAAAGATTTACAGACACCATCTACAGCTTGATCTCTATCTGTAATCTATGCTATATATGCTCGATATATGTAATATTGCAGGCTTGTCATTGTTACAACTATCACATACAAACTATGTATGGTTCTACTGTATTCAGTGATTATCCTATTTTCATAAATTACATTGACACAACAACTGATTATGCACGCTTCTGACTTATTGGAGAAAAGAGGAAGAGAAGTACAGAAATGGACAATTTAATTATAAGGTCTGGATAATAACCCTTTCACTCCTTCATAATTGTACTAGGAAAAAAGACTGATATTTTTGCTGGAATGATATGGCAAAACCTTACTAGAATAGAATACAGATTACAAGACTGCTGTGAATGCAGGATCAGATACTGCATATTTACATATAGGGATGCCTGGGCAGATGGCAAGAGACAAAGAGAGACGAGCGGGAGAGAGAGAGAGGCAGGAAGAGGGCGTGAAGAGAGTGTGTGTATTCATGGTTGGAGTGTAGAGAGACAGGTCATGAGGGAGATAGAGAGGGGGAGGGGAGATAGAAAATGTGTGTATGCACGTGCGTGTATGTGCATAGGTGTGTGCACTAGTGAATTTTCACATAAAATACTCATTCACGTCAGTGGGTTAGTTTTTCCATGACTTTATCATTCATCTTGAGATGTTAAAAATGTTGTTATATCAGGTCTATCTTCAATATCAAAGGGATTATGTTTTCGTTTTCCAGGCCAAAATGCCAAATAACTGGGCTTGGTTTTAAGACCCAAAAGCATAACTCGGTCACAAAACAGATTTTTAGGTCTTAAACAAATTAACTTGGTCAATATACTGGAGTTTTATATTTTCACAAAATCTGAGTAAGTACAGTGTGAAATATGGCACAATACTGGTTTTCATCATGTTCCAATTAAAAGACAAAAGCTTGCATAGTCTACAGTCAATCATTAACATGTTATAACATGCCACAAACTGGATAACTGACGCCCAAAGCAATTATTTTCATGCAAAACTAGCACGAGCATTTCACAAGACTTTAAAAAAACAGAGAGAGAGAGAAGAATCTCTTCTAATGACAACCCCTATTTCACAAACAGCTCAATACATTTCTCATGTCAGGGTGTCAGTGCATTTATTCCAAGCACAGAGATGTTATCTCAAGAAAGTAAAACTGAAAAAGAATGGTGCAAATTCAGGGAACTTTACTAGTTTACATATTGTGTGCAGCCTACACTCTACCCAGCTGTACACAGGTACCTTTCTTCAAAATTAGAGAAAACAGCAAAAGAGAGAAGATGGGCACCATACCCATAATGCTGGCCCCTCACTCCCCTATGACCTTTAAATTAAGCATCATTTAATAACCTAATGTAAAGATGTACCAAAAGCAAAACAACTGCTTCAACATGTATCCTGTGCAACAAAGACAGCAACAGTGCATAAACTCTAACAGCTATGACAGATGCCATTCTGCCAGTGGTCTTAAAAAAAGCATAGACCTGCAGTCTCACAAGACTGACAAATCTGTACTTCTACTACTACTACTATTACCATTGATATTACTGGTACTGTTACATTAGTTTGCCATATCATAAGAGTTGTGTGTACAACATTAGTTAATATAACCATAAACAACTGTTCAAATGAATATTAGTGAAATGTTCCAAGACAGGTGTGTGCCATGATCTATTTGCTACTGTTACAAGGTCAGCACATCCAATCTCCAATCATGTTTTAAAACGTACAGTTTCAATATGATGTTCTGTGTTTAAACTTTACCTTCAGGGTTACTGTAGTCTACCTTTTGATACACCCAACTCTTATTTTCAGCTGTACATGAATAATGGATCAGCTTCTTTACCACCAATAATTTACATTTAGCTGATTTTATAGCTTAACAGTTTCCATACACTGATTCAACATATTCATCTAATTTACTGTAAGTAGTTACATTTAGCTGATTCTATTTCTTACCAATGTCCATATACTGATTCAACATACATGTTCATCTGATTGACTTTATATTGTGACTGAATTCCTTAATAATTCAAGTTTCAGTGGTTTACATCTTGAATTTGGTCTGTTTCTGTCTGCAGTCAGTTTCAAACTGCAACAGATTTATAACTGCAGGCCAATCATATTATAGGTAGATTTTCTAACACCAGTGTGCATATTTTTTAGGCAACATTTGTTGTCATTTGTTGTCGTCAGATTTATAATGCACAGATTATCTGAAATCATGACAGACAAACGAAAAAGACTGAAACTGCAATAGTAAGAATATCCTAGTAACTTAAAAAGTCACTGTCACAGTACTTTGAAACTTAAAACAAACCTGGCCCGTTCCATGATCTAATTGTAAAATAATATGCAAATACTATGATGTCATTTGTTATGACAGATACAGTTATTTCATTAGTCATGTGGGCCACATTTAACATTGAAAAACAGCATGTTTACTTTAGAATTAAACTTCATACAGAAATTTCTAACATATCAACTCATGTTGTCTAGCAACAGGCATTTCAGACCTTCCCTAAAGATGGGAACTGGTCATTTGGGAGAGGAGGTTAACATGGAAGGGATATAGAAAGGTGCTTATCATCACCTTATTCTTTACATTTATACAGACATATTCTCACTATTTACTGTGCAACTCATATGTACACATAGCTTCAAACTACGCCATCAGCCTCATCATACTGATCCATTAATTGTTCTCTGAAAATATGACACTCCCATCTCCTCTCTAACCATTAATTTTTTTTTTT
The DNA here is from genome assembly GCA_030674185.1 of Monoplex corrugatus. Classification (NCBI taxonomy): domain Eukaryota; kingdom Metazoa; phylum Mollusca; class Gastropoda; order Littorinimorpha; family Ranellidae; genus Monoplex; species Monoplex corrugatus. Next base: position 27,052,232 of record CM060309.1, read on the forward strand.
TTTCATGTTTCAGTTTTCAAACAGATCTTTACACAAGTGATTCTTCTACCTCCATACACACGCACAGCAACAAAACACAAGATACAGATATACATACAGACACAGACAGTTTTGCTGTGTTCCCTTTTTCAGCAAAAAAACAACAGTGCAAAATGCAAAAATTTCAAACATTTTGTGCTGAGATCAAAAGCAAAGTCCTCATAGGGATGCAAACCTAAACCTACATACATAGAGCATAAACCTGCCCCAAAATACAGACAATGAAGACATTAATGCACAAATGTATCAAAGAGACACTATAGCCAATAGCCATCAAGAATGGACAAACGTAGTATCTCTAGATGGGGGAGGGGAGAGAGGAGGTTGGGTCAGTGGGATGCATTATAAGTCTGCAGGGGAGATCCTCAGTACTTTTAGAAACAATAAATGATCGACTATACAGTCAATAAAGACATTCATTGGTTAACTCTCCCATTCTCAGATCATCTTACTCATTCTGGTCTAGATGCAGAAAGTTATCCACTGCCCATTCAAAATGATGGGTTTCTTTTTTGGTGAAAGAATCAGTAGTACTGACAAAAACGTTTTTTTCCAGTCTGTATCCTTCATGACAAATCAGTCAAAATTTACCATCCTTAAACACAAATCCTCTTTTATCCCACTTGACCCAAAAGTAGTACCAGTAGCTTTTATAACTTCTACTGCAAGGTCCCAAGGAACTACTACCTGACTAGAACTAATGAAAATCTTGAAGTTAGTATGTGCATTCTTTCAAATCTCAACAAACAAAACAAACCAGTTGCAGTGGAAGATATAGGGGGTCAGCATAATATAAATATATACATTTTCATGGCAGGTTTCATTCATAAATCCTAATCTATTTTATTTTATTTTATTTTATTTTCCCCAATTACAGTTGATCACGTCTGTTTACTGTGTAATGCACTTATTCATTAAACACAGTTTTCATGAAACAACCTAAGACAAACTTTTTTTTTAACATGTTCAAGGCAATTTTAACGATTTCCTTTCCTTTCAACAACTTGAATGAAAACTTTCTGTCAAATGTGACTGAAAACTGGCCCATGCCATTTTCATAGTCCTCACATAATTTAACAAGTGGCTTCCTGCTCCTTGTTATTACCTCTCTGACTTCCTACACCTCTATACTCTTCCCATCATCTTCACTCTTCATCTGCTGACTGAGGTTTCCAGCTTCCTAATGTAAGAACAAGAATATATGGTCAGTGCACTTTTTCCTATCAAGACCCTGCCATCTGGATCCAGCTCCCAATCTCCATTTAACATTCACAGTCCTTGCAGTCTTTCAAAACCAATTCCAAGACCAATCTATTCCCAAAATAAGGATATCTTGTTAAGTTCTCAACCAATCACAGTTCCCTTCATACTATATCATAGCAGCACCCCCTCCTCCTCCCCCCCCCCCCCCCCCCCCCCCCACGTTCTCTCACACTCTCTCAGTACACACCCCATTCCACCGTCTGCCGCATGTGCATGTTGCATTCATGATGTTTTGTGATGGTGTTCTTGCAGCTAAATTTGCACATTGTGCTTATGAGTGAAATGTAGTGTGTTTTGAATTCAAGATTTAAAGCTGTCCATTGGAGTTAAGTACTTTTGATTGTAGCATATGTCTGCCCATTTTGATTTTGTTGTGTTGAAGATGAAAGTCATAAATGACTGTACAGTCTATTATTTAGTCTTGATTTTGTGCTGTGGCTTGTATTTTGTTTATATTTTTGTGCTGTTTTAAATGATTTTGTACATGACTAGGGCTATTTGATTTGGGATCAATATTCATAATACTCATCACCTGGGTATACACAACTGCATAAACATACAAACTGGCTTACAGTACCTAAAACTGCCACAAGTATTTCACATTTTCTTATAACTAAAAATGCGGTTAACAAATGTTCCCAATTGAACGCCTAATACAAGCATAATGGTACAGAATTTCCAAAAGGATGGGATAATAGGGCAGAGAATCCCCTAATGAAACAATAATATCTGAAACTACACTGAAACAAATTCATAGCCCAAAGGAGGTGTAAAAACTCCATCCATAAAAAATATTTTAACTAAGACATGTCCAGGCAGCACAGCATGATCTGAATCAAAATTGTAAACGAGAGATCATAAATAGTCAGAATATTTCGCACTAATAATCCTACCTTTCTGCACCGCCCTCCACTATCATGGTTTTGCATGCACACACACACACAGACACACGCACACACACCCCAATGCAACAATCTAAAAGATTTACAAACAGATGACAAAAACACAACAAGACAAAAATTTACATCTAAAATGGGCCTAATACTCACTGTAATCAACCAATATTATTCCATTATAATTCATATGCATGGCACATGTGCATGCTAAGACAAACAACATCTATACACTTTCATTTCAGGAGAAAATGATGCAAGAGCACTGGTTATTTGTGCATTCATCTATGCACCACTATATGTGTGAAGTGTGTGGTGTTCAGAGAATAAGACTAATCCTCAAATTTTTCTCAGCTGTTTACCAATGGTTGTCTACCATGTTTCATGAACACACACACACACACACACTTTTCTATCACATTTTAAAAGACAAACTCAATAATGTGCATTTCGGTTAATGTAAAGTCGATGTCACAAGTGTGTACAAATGTGTAAGCATTATCTCTGTTCAGTAACTCCATCAGAAAAAAGTCACAATCTCTGTTCAGTAACTCCATCAGAAAAAAGTCACAATGTCTTTGTACTGACACCTTGTTTTTGATTTTGAGATGATATGTATGCTAATGAAGGAAGAAGAGAAGAAAATGGACAATATCAACCCTATGGTACTTACAGCAGTGTTTATAAAAGGTGAAAGCATTTATGAAAGCATTGTTTATGTGATCAACACTGAAAGTATATCCCATTTCAACAGCAAAGTGAAAGCACATACTTGTAAGCAAACAACAGCTCAGTGAACAAGACATATGGTGTCATGCATCATGATGATGTCAAGGATCACTGTGAAAGACTTTTATCAAAATGTTTTTTTTTAAAAAAGAGACAAAAAAGAAAGTTGATAAACTATAATAACAATCACCAGTATCCTTATCCTGCTCTTTACAACTACTAATAGTGGAAGTATGAAGCAGATAAATTCAACCAAAAATCTATACTAACAGACAAAAACCATAACTGAAGTATATGATTTTTGACAAATGTATACTAGCAATACTACAGTTAATTCAGTAGATTTCTTCTTTTCATGGCGTTTTTTTGTTTTTAATGTAAGAAACGTTTTACAATCCTACTCCACTAATCTAATCTTAGTTGTCTGCTTCTAAAATGATAACATGAATTACAGATGCTGTACATTCCTATGTACTATCGATTCATATAAGCATTCACACATTTAGAAATCCCTGTTTCTATTTACAGCCTTCTCATGTTCCACTGCCATTATTTGCACAGCTTTTGCGCATTATAATAACAATGAGGTTTGAAGAACAAATTGTTTTGTTTCTACTTATATAGAAGTATGAACAGAAATACAATAGGTAGGAAACAAAAGACAAAGATAAAAATGTGTAAAGACAGTGACAAGTTGACCCCTTTGGCATAATGCAAGTTTATAACTTCTTATGGATAAAACAGGTTGTGATAAAGATGATGAACATGTAATCACATGCTGGTTCAGACGTTTTTCCTATAAAACATAGAAATGTTACAATAAGTGTAATGGAATTCAAAATCAAAATGAGGAGATAATGAATGTAATGGAATTCAAAATATAGAGCATGATGTATACAAACCTTTTAATTATACATAGCACTGTCATAAACTAGTTAATTACACATGGTCACAAACTTTGTAAAAAGACTTCAAAACATGTGTCCCAGCCATTCTATAGCATAATAATAGATTGCACAAAAGAAGTGAAGATCTCTGAAGCATTTGGCACAAATATTAAGCAAACAAGTATGTGTGTGTCTGCATACACGTGTGTGCATGCATGCGTGTGTGCATGTGTGTGTGTGTGCACGTGCGCACATGCATGTGTGTATGGTTTAGTCGACAGGGAATTTTCCTTTTTCAAATACATGTTTAACTTCCACAAGAGACAGCTCATGTACACACAAGTGTGTGAACTCAAGTGCACATAATTGTGTGAATAATTAGAGAAAACCAGCATTCATGAAACCAAAAGTAACATCTGTACCATTCAACACTAGATATCACATCTTCGGCTCCTGTTTCAAGCTTTTCAATCAGTTCCATAGTTTACAATCAGTGTAGCTCAATCATGATCAAAACTTTACATAACTACAGATTTGTGATTGTGAAAACATCCGGCATCGAAAAGAAATCATTTAATACAATAAAATGTTGCTCCCACTATAACAGCATACAAAATTATGTAAACTGTCCACAAAGTACTGATCCACTTACAATCAGATAACTGATTCATCAACAGTCACATCAGTTCATCATCAGAACAACAACATATACTTAACCTCTCTAACATACTTCATCAACAGGGCACCAAAGTATGTTTTCCCTGGAATGATACTATACAATGAGACGTTCCCATAATATCAAAAACTAAACAATTTAACACAGTGGTTTGGATATATCCATAATGCCAAGACACTATATCATTAAATGCTGTGCTCTTTTCATTATCATTTGTAGTGCAGTACAGCACAAGAATGCACCAAATGTTAGAATGAAAGGAGTGGAACAGTTACTTCAAACTGGTAACGACTGAAAATAAACATGGAAACTGGGGCTGTGAGAAAGGATGGGAACAAGAAACCGGGACAATAAAGCAGAAAAGTGACATGAAAGAGAAACACAAGATCCTGTGTACATTTCAAGGAAGATAGGCATCACAGAAAAGCAGATCAAGTGGTTTGGCCAGCTGACCAGGATTCTAGTCAACCAGCCAGTCCTTCAAGCCAACAACATCAGATGTTTTGGTTTCGGAGCCAGGTTAAGACTACAGGGACACTGGGTAGATGGAGTAGCAGACATACTCCACATCTACAGTGTGACACTACACCAGATCATGTATCTTCAGACAGATCTTCAGCTTCATCTCCATATGACATCTCCTGGTACAGGCGGACGGAGGAAGTTAAGTAAAATACATGTGGGTCATTCTACAGTGCTGGCCACTCTGAGGGGTCACTCATTTTGATGAATAAATTATACATGAAAAACACGATTTTCTGCTGTTGTGTTTGGGTATGTGTGTGGAGGATAATTTAAAAAACCATGAAAAAATGTAAAAAAAATAAATAATAATAAAACATAAAAATTTTGCAGACTAAAATGCCGTGTGTCACGCAAAAATGGCGGCCAAAAACGGGAAAATCAACCCTGTTACTGTTGATCCCCTACAAATTTATAAAAGATTTAATTAAAGTTGCTTGTATGGGTCTGAACACATTGATAAAACATAATACTTCACCTTGTCATGCATAAAACACACTGACGATTTATTTTGTTGCACAAGACAACAGTTAAACCCTAAATTTTCGACAACAAGACAAACAGATAGAGTCAGACAAACAGAAACACACACACACCACACACACACACAAACACACACACACACACACACACACACACACACACAAACACACACACGTCATGCCTGTCACGAGCGTTCAATAGGCTCGACTCACGCACAAAGTCCATTTTGACTTGGTAGTTGTCATAGTCTGATTCAATTCATTGTTGCAATTAACGTTTGCCGTAAAAAGTTATAGAAATACCAGTAAAACAAATGCAATGCTTGCTTAAATTCCATGTGTCACATGTGTCACGAGCATAACGAACTATGTTTTCCTCTCGAGTCCATTCAATCAAACCATCCGGGAGACCGAAACACCTCGAATATTTTTGCTTCATTGTTATAAAAATAGACCTGATCCTGAAAGAACCCGAATGTTCCTGTGTGTTACTTCCCCTAGGCTTCATTTTGTAAACATTGAAGAGATCGGACACAGGTCACAAGCGTTCATAGTACACCAAATCAAGAAATTTCCTTGCCTTTGAGGGGCCATCGGATGTTGAGGTGAGTAAATTTCATTAAACATTCATCTTTTTATCATAAAATATCATTTAATCAATCGATTTCTGCTGTTTTGTTTAGTAAATTTATCGTTTAAACAGACCTGGTGGTTCTGTGACTTCCGACAAGCATGCCAATATTTTCGTTGATCTTTGATTATTATCGATTAATTAAACTGTTTAAGCCTACTACATTTAATAGACAATGTTTTTTGTGTGCCTTTCTGTTCAAATCATTAGCACTTTATGTTTAACAATGTTAAATGCTGTTTTTTTGGTGATCATAACGTACATGATTTGTGACTTGCTTTCTGCCGGAAATCGTTCAAATTCTTTGCATCACTCATTACGAACGTAATAGTTTTGAAATGTTTTGATGTTTTCTTGATCAATGTTGGTCTATTTCACTGTTTTTATACAGTTTCATCTTCACACATTGTTTCATCGATATGTAATTATATTTAAAAGAAAACTTTAGCAATAATGACTTGTCTCTAATTTTTTTCCCACCACTAAGTGACTAACATGCAAAATTTGAGAAAATGGGCTTTTCATGTTTATAGCCCAACCATATAGTGGCTCATTTCAAAATATATGGTGGTAACATTTTCACGTCTCATCCATCTCTCTTCAGCATTACAGAGCAGACAGTCACCATCCAGAAGTACATGTCTGTAAGCCAACTCCATACATATCATGACTCAAGGCCTGCTCTTGACCAAGAGTAAAAGAAGCCAACAGGACACATGCTTTTGACAGAGCTAGAACAATGAAACCTGGACATAATGGAAAGTTAAGTCATGATATGACATGATCAGCATATGTCCTAACATACAGACTTAGTACAAAGGTTTAACTTAAGTCACATTATCTGCCATTTATTGGAAAAGTATGCCAGGTAAATATATAATATTAATTTACAATTTTTTTTGTATTATCTTTTTGGTCAAACTAAGGAGTGAAAGAATTGTCTGAAGGAATACAACACAAATAGTCAATTCATAAATTAATATAGAATAAGTAATTCAAATAACAAAATTATATTACAGACATGCGTTTAAACAGTCACAAAACTTACACAGAAAAGTAAACTGAACAATCAGTCATTCTAGGCAAAATAAAAGCACACAATAAGGACTTGTGTGCTTTGTTTCAGGTCTACCAGCAGGATGGTGAAACAGAAGTGGAGGTGGATTTCCTCAGGTTCAAAGGCAGCAGCTACACTTGGCCACAAGTTCAGGATGTGGCCTGGATCCTGAAGTCTCAGATAACCAGACTGATGGACAATCCCAAAATATCGGACCGTGGCCACTATAGCTTCTAATGATTGTCCATGAAAACATCAGCTGTGATCAGCAGAGTGTGACTTCAATAAAGATCTGACCTGATATTGGTTGTTCAGTCTGTAATTTAACCATTCCTTTTCACACGTGTCACGTCACAAGCGTTATCCATCTAAAAACTTTGTTCATTAACTTTGAAAATCTGAGTTCATCTTACTTATTAATTATCACTGTGTTTCTTTCCCTTAAAGTGATGTATAAAACACAATTGTTCTACATTATCAAATATTTGTTGAAATGTAACAAACAAATTTACTCAAGATGTAATGCTTGTGTCATGATGTGTGTCACATTTTATTAGCCATACATTAATAAAGTGCCTGCATGAAATCGTGTCACAGCCATATATTATTAATTCCTCAGTGCAATAGATGCTACACAAAAATAATTAACTGCTATTGTCATTTTTTTTACTCTGTATAAAGCACTTTGAGTCACAGTGTCACAAGCATAACAAACACGCACGTCCCTTCATTATCCATACACACCATGGACACGACTAGTTTGTGTATCTTTTCTCCAAGTATGTGTGAAAACATAAATGTTTTGCATTGTTAAACAACCATTTTAAATGGTATAAGACCTTTTTTTTTTTTGCATGCAATTCACACTTTGAGTGACCAGCACTGCAGAATGACCCATGTATAAAACCTCACTTTTCTCCACCAAGTTTTCAATCTAATACCAATTATAATCAAAGTTATAACATGATCAAAACTTAAGTGGTGGTTTTCAGTTTGCAATATTTTAACATGATTATCTTAACAAGACTAAAAAAATCCACAGATCAGTACTTCTTTAATCAACAGTAGTGCATCACTCTCTCACATTGCACTCACATACACACACATTATTCACATCAACTTGAACACATCCAAAACAGTATCATCTTGGCAGAATCAAGAGCTAGTTTACTTGTATGATAAACTATTATCAAATTTTTACTTTATTTGTATGAATAGCTTAGGTATGTATCCAATTCTTTAACTGCAACTGTAAAGTATGAAGAGTAATTACTATACTACAGGGCTTAAAACAGGAGGAAAAAAACACTGAAACTAGGGGGGTCCGGGGGCATGCATCCCCGGGAAAAAAATTTAAAAACCTATGCCATTTCGCGCTTTCTTGACATAATTTCAAGAGATATTTAGTGCATAAAAATTGCTGTAAACACATAATTATTACAGAAAGATAATTTGGGAAAAGGGGAGAAAGGGTTAAAAACATAATAATAGAATGAACACTCATCCTTTAACTTGAGTGTTTTACAAGTGTTCACCAACTGTAGTCTTTGGATGAAATCTCACTTCTTGGATTGCTCAATAAGTTTCACTTTTCAGGTTTAAATGATCACACAATATCAAGTTTGAAGTTGGAGCACACAAAGTCAGTAATTGCATCAAACACTTTAAAGTTCAGTCTCATATAACAGAGATCAACTTGTGGAATCAGCACCGGAAGCTTCTTCCAAGAAAAATCAGGGGCCATAACTTGTGTGCCGTTGCTATGAACGCTTGCAGGCTGATCACAGATGCCTTGCTCCTTTCGTTTTTTTGTTTGTTTGGGTTTTTTGACAAACCGAAATCGCGGAATTCCCCCAGACGCGGAACGTTTTAAGCCCTGATACTACTTTACAAATGAACAAAGACAAGACTAGATAGTTAATAAGCATGATGTGTCTTATAAACTACGGTGCATACATCCATCTTATGAACTACTTGTTACACATGATCTTGTTCACATAATGACACGAGGCTTTTGTGATTTTAGGATGAGGGAGGGGGTGTTTGGTTTATTTTTCAAGTATAACTTTTTTAGCAGGCAGGCCAGCTTAATTAACTGGATACAACTGCAACAATCATAATTTCATGGATATGTGTGTGTGCGTGTTTGAAAACAAACAGCTCTGAAGTTATCATCTCAATAAGAAAACTTCTCTAGTTATGTTTCAGTAGATAAAGAGGTATTGATCAAATTATATTCTCTTTAAAAGTGATGTCACTTTCACTCTACCCTGTTGAGTCTGCCATGACTTGTACTCCACACTGAACTGCATGTTTTCAAGACTATATTTTCTATCATATGTCTCCAAGAAATTTTTGAAAGAGAATGGTAATTTTGTCATCCAGAGCAAAATTTATCAGCATGATGTAAGTAAATCAATCTTATTACCCACTTGGTACACATGATCTCATTATTACCAATCTTTTTTATTCTTAATGTTCTAAATGACTGAAGTAACCTGTCAAGTCTCGAACCAATACCAGACCACCTGACACAATATAAATTCTGTTTTCATCTCTAGCTCTCTCTCCCCTTGGGAAATCTCTGAAAATATCAATTCTTTATTGGTCTTTACACCATGCTTATTTAAATTACAGTACTAACAGAGACCACTTTAGCAGTTCTGTCATTCCATGCCAAGTACTAACATTGTTCATCCTCCAACTCCATTCTGCTCAATGATTATAACACAATTCACTAGAGCTATTGCTGAGATCCTTCACTCTACGCTTCTGCCATCTGCAAGCTTTTTGCTCTTTACCATCGCCATTACTTAGCTCCTTGCCTTATATGAACAGTATCCACAACTGTTTTCCTTATGCCAACATTTTCACTTCAACCATTCCCATCTCCTTGCCAAACCAAATACTAGCAGTGTTCATTTCGGCCATTCTCCGGTTCCTTGGCTACCAAAGGACTTTCTTCATCATCTTCCTTGGCCAGACCCTTATGACCACTGAGGGTAGTCCTCTGATCTCTGACACTCACCAGTGGCACTTTGTCCCCCATATCTTTCCCCACACCCCCTTCTTCAGGAGAAACATCAGATTCCATCCCTGCTGATGGGGCAAATGTATTGCCTCCACCATTTAGATTTCCGGGTGGCTGTGTGGCACCAGCTTCTACACCCTTCTCCTCCACCCTGTTTTCCTTTTCACCAAACTCCACCACCGCTTCAGCAACACTTTCTCCAGATGGCATCTGCAGCTTTGGCTTGTTTTCTGCTGGAAGACTGCTGCTGGACATGAGACTTCCCTTGGAGCTGAGGGTCTTGAGGGAATTGTCACTGGCTTTTTCTTCCACTCTTTCTAAAGCATCTCGGCTGCCTTTCTCATCTAGGTTATCCTTGGAGGCAGGTCGACTAGGAGTGGAGTTGGCCATGGTCTTGTCTTTCAGAGAGCCTTCAGACAGTAGTGCCCGTTTCTGCACCAGTTCAAGGGGAGAGAGGCTGGGTTCCCCAATATCACACATGCCTGCAGCACTGCTATTATTACGCGAGATGGAGGAGGCTGCCAGAGTACTGTGCCATTCCTTATGGAAAGCTTCCTCCTGACATGTGTTCTCACCAGACTTAAAGATCATGCAGGTTGTACGTCGGGCAGCAAGGTAGTGCACTCGCCGAATGCGCAAAAACTGCACAGGAGTGACGGCATGCACAGAAAAGTCAGGGGTGTAAGCTGGCAGAGCACGCAGATCTCTGGAGTCTTTCAGCAATTCGTACTTTATGTCACGCAAACCTGAAAAAAGATGTTTGGCATTATTATGGCATGACACAAATACAGACATTTGTAAAAAGATAATGATTACAGAAGAGTTGTTGCAGGTGGCAGTCCTAAGCCCCAATAGAGGCAGCATAGGTTACCTACATAAAGGACAAACACAGAAACAGACAAACAAGCTCACAAAAAAGACCTAGTTTTAGACAGAATTAAACGGCCGATCAACACAAACAGAAACCTCTGAAGAAAATAACACAGGACCTTACAAAAAAGGAGGGGGGGGGGGGGGAAGGAGGCAGCAAAAGAGAGACAGGCCTTATGCAATCCTCCCAGAATCCTCAGTGTATGTTAAGGTCTCCACAAGGAAGGTCCAGTGAACTCCCATTCATGGCAAGGCAAAACATAAATATCAGGAAGAAGCATGCTGGTCTATGTTTTAAGTTACTATACCAGATTGCTAAACTGACTGACATTTACAAGAATACATTTATGGAACAGATGTTAGAGTTTATTTTGGCACTATCACTGCTTTCAATACATATATATAAGCATGTGACTATGTGCACCCGCATACATGCAGAAGGCTGGGTGTACATGTGAATCGGCATCATCATCATCATCATCATCATGTGCCCATATGGCATTGGTGATCATGGCCCTCTTGGTATTCTTTATAGCAAAGCAAAACTTACTTCTGATATTCTTCATAACAAAGCAAACAAGTTGCTGCCAGATACTCATTACAACAAAGTAAAACAAACTATTTATTGTTCTTTATAACAAAGCACATAAAAATATTTACTACCTGTATTCTTTATAGGTATTCTTCATAACAATGCCCAAAAAAGCTAGCTTCTACTGGCATTCTTTCTAACAAAGCAAAACCAAAAAACTACCTACTACTGTTCTTTACAACAGAGTAAAACAAAAAAGATACTTACTATTGATATTCTTGATTACAAAGCCAAAAAACTTAAGTGACTATCCATATTCTTTACAACAAAGCAAAGAAAAACCTTCAAGGTCTTGCCAGAACATAAGTTTATATGCGAGCCTGTAGCATACATGCCATGGTTATTTTAGAGCTTTCCAATCGCAAAGCATTTGTGGTGGTGGTGAATACTGAATCATCTAAGCACTGCAAAGTCATCTTGAGAAAAATGGAACTGAATTTATTTAATTTTCAAACATAAACCCAGAAATAAGTTTGGAAACATGACTGCATAAACTAAATCTTCTCTACTGACATGTCTTCAAAGAAGCAGTAACCTGTGTCATAAGAAAAACAAGTGATACAGTACATGTGATATAACTGATTTTATGGCAAAGCCGGGCAGAGCAGTTCAAAAAGATGTTCAAGACATGCTTCTTCTCTCCTTTCATCCTATGAAATAAATGTAATGTACAAGCACAAACATACACATGTATGTGCACATGCTTGTGCATGTGCATATATGCACACACACACATCTTTTGGTGCATTCTCTTAATAGGAAAATCTTTACACCAGGGATGTATGTACAGAAAGAATGTGTGCATTTCCATGCAACAACATACCACCTGTACAGTTTGGGCAAAACATGATGCATTTTATCATCCAAGAAAAATCAGAATGCTTAGAAAAATTCTGGACTGGTAGTACTAAAATCTATTCCTCATTTCATGTTATTGTCAAGTTTATTCTTGATGAATTATGTTCATATTGCTTTAATGTATGCATGCAACTAACACCTCATGAATTTATGAACCCAGTGACATCCTCACCTCCCCACCCCCACTTTTCTCTTTGTTTTGTTTGTCTGTTTGTTCAGTATAATCTGTTGTTACTATGTAAAGTGTGATGAGCATGATTTAACATAGACCATTTGTGCTATACAAATGGAATTATTATAATTATTATTCAATAAAAGAAAACTTACAATCCAGGCATTCCACACCAAAGTAGGTGAACGGTCCACTCTCAAACACCAGGTTTTCCTTGCCAATCTCCACCTCTACATGACCTGACCAAAGTAAATGAATAAAATGAAAAAATTAAATGTACACATAAACAATTACTTGAGTACAGTGACTGACAGATCAAAAGACTGACATATGTGACCTTCTACCACCATATCAGTCTTAACTCCCAGTCAAACAGCACTAGGAGCTGAAAAGGTGACTGAGGGTCTATCTGGGGTGTTTTGACTTTTTCTCAAAATTGATTTCTGTAGACTATAATCTATCCCCCTAAGAATTTTTTTCTTGAAAATATGTTACTGATCTATTTAAAATGGTATTTTAATGCACTGATCGCAGCAGAAAGAACGCAATTTCCTACCAAAAGTACCTACTTTTGTCTCTTATTATGAACTGTAACCTGTACAGTATCCCCACATGTAATATACTGACAGAAAGCTCTTTGGTGCACCTTTCAGATAATGACAGCTAAAATTAGAAACAAACTGGGCCAAAGCCACTAAATAAAGAAATTTAAGGAAAATGTGTAGAAGAGTACATAAAAACTTTAGAGGCCATTTTCTCAAAATGGCCATCATATAACTTAATGACTTTAAACATACATAACTTCTACATTTTTTTGAGTACAAGCTTCATTCAAGTACCAAAATAATCAGCAGAATATACAATTTCCAGTGATGTGTATACCTCAAAATACCCAAAACGCTAGTTAAGACTGATTTCGTGCTGGCAGGTCACATATTCTCTCCCTTCCCGGCATCCTCCCAGGCCTACATCAAATACCAATACACACACCTGGCTATGCACACACACACAACACAAACACCAACACAGTACACCCACACCTGGCTACACACACACACCACACACACCAACACAGTACACCCACACCTTGCTACACACACACACACACACACACACACACACACACACACACACACACACACCAAAATGCATGAAGTTTCAACAAACACAATTCTGCACAAACAACACAAAGCAAGCCAAAGCAAGCCAACCTTCTAAAAGCAGAATGAAGAAGTCTGATTCTTTGCCACGCTTGTAGATGTAATTTTTTTCTGTATCATCAGAGCTAGGAGTGAAGGTGATGAAGATGTTCTGACGGATCAGCTGTTTCAGCACACTCCTGGCAATGTACTGTTCTTTGAAAGGCTCCACCGCTGCCCAGTACATCACAAGATGACATGCATGATAAATCAACACTGAACAAATGGAAAATAAAACCTAGAGAATAAATAGGATCCTACTAAATAAGACATTATTATCAAAACAATCACAGTGTTATGATAGTGCAAGGGAAAATCTTGGATACTGCACAACTTTAAGAAAATGGCTAAGAAGAGATATGCTGAAGAAAATGAACAAAAAACAGATTTAGGAAAAAACAGAACTGACTACTCTTTGTTGGCCTCTGAGATAGGCACATCTGAGTCGCTGGATTATCAATTATCTTATTTGTGAAAAATGTGCTGTATGTAAAATTTGGCAACATTCATACTTCTTAAGTTCTGTATCATTTCCCATGAGGAAAAAAAGTAATGTTAAAATCCATATGTTACTGTTAAATTTAACAGACCTGATACTATAGAATTTAAATGCAAAAATTTGTAGAATGTTTATGCACAAAACTAAAAATTTTCGAGCACATTTAAAATTATTAGCCATTCTGACAAACACCAACAATAACAGGCAAAGCAGCAGAAGCAAAAACAACAGCGACAACACATAACATTTAGTGTGTCGCAGAGAGTGAGAGACTGAGCAATATCCTTAATGACACATCCATGAAGTGATGACACTTGACACAATAATGTGGTCCCAGTCTTGTTTTGATTTATCAACTGAACCCATGGTAGTAATAGTACTGTCGTTTCTCCTGGAAGTGAGGGAGCCAATCAGGGCTGAAAAATCACATAAAAATCACAACCCTCAACAATTTCAGACTGTCAGTCATACAGTCATACTAGTCATTCTGCCATGGCAACTAGTATCTTATTCAGAATGCAAACAATAATTATTACATAACCACTACTCTTGCCCAGACAGGATTTCTCAAAACTTCAGATGAAAGATTGTACACACATCCATAATTTAATAACATATATGCATTTATGTAATAGCCAATAAAGCATCCACAGTCCAGACAACATATCTAGCTTCTGTTAAATGCAACCCATTCGCGAAAGTACAGATGGACAACAGCAAACTAAAAAGCAACAGAAAGCAAAACCTGGCATGAGCAGCCTCTGTAAGTAATAACTGACAGGAATGCAACTATCCCCTCGCCATAATATAATGTTTAAATGTTTTCTTCCTCGTTCTGTTTCAATCTTTATAATTATATTCAATCCATACCATTTGTTTTAGGATCAACTACAGATGTGCATGTATGCTATACATGTATTATTTTACATGCATATTCATGTGATAGTGTTTATATTACATTAGCATGATATGTGTTGATTGGAAGAAGTTCCAAACGTCTGTAGTGTATATCATGGACAGATCTTTCAGAAATTGTTCACTTTCAATGATTACTATGGTCCTGAGTTTGATTCCTGAATGATGAATCTTCTCTCATCTAGGCCTTCAGTGGTGGTTCTGCGTTAAACTTCGAATAAGAGGATCAAACTGATTATATCCCTTGTTCAAAATGAGTCTTTGCACACATAAAAATCCACAACATAAAAGAATCTGTCTTAACAAAACAAACAAACAAAACGAAATGAAACTTCAATGTCTCAAAAATCTGCGTATTCATTGTGGGGGGGTAATAAGCCTGCTGCTACTGGGTCTCTGACTAAGAATTTTCAGTGAAAATGAGTATAAATTAACGAAACATTCTCCAGGCTACATTCTTTTCTTAAAAGTATACAAACCATGTTTTTCTGAAAGGAAACTGAATGAGTTTTCCATCCTACTCTTCCTCTAGTTTTGTCTCTCCTCTTGTTCTGTAGCACTTTGATTTGAAATTTGAATAAGTTGAATATCCACATCACATGTTCTTACAGTATCTGAGTCATCCTTGTCCATATATCTAATGAATCTTCACACATGTGGTCCTTTTCACCAAAGGTAGGATCATCCAAAGCACTGCTTCTTCTGAGCAGCTAGCAGTATGTTTTTTTCTCAGTTCTTTAGTTGCCTGGGCTTGGCCCAGCTATTTTGTCCTCTGCTTACACAGTTCAATGATTCACAGGTTAATAAGTCAACACTTTGTATCACAGTGTCATTTACCAATTCAGGACTGTAATCATGTTTTATTCATGATGAAGAGATCATCTACCGGATTGGACAACAGCTACAGCACTATTTTGGACTTAGGGAAAATTCAAGAAAGTTCCAGGACAGATATACCTGTCTTGTATGCGCTGTGGCAGCAACTACAGTAGAACGAGTATACCCATCTTGTAAATAATGAACAGATTAAGGTAAAGAAATGAAGTAGAAAAAGAAATTTATAAAAGGAAAAGATGGTGTTGCATCTTGCAACTTACTAAGAAGAAAACAATTCGTATTTTACTTGGAAAGATTTTGACGTGATGAAACAAACAACATACTACAGTGTATGAAATCCAATACAAATTACAATACTAAATGCATGAAATCCAATACAAATTATAACACTAACCAGTGGACAGGAACTGGTAGGCTGCAAAGGCCACCTGCTGAGAGATCCTAGGACCATGCTCATGTTTCTGATCAAACACATCATATTCCAACTTGCGCTGACGCTGACGAGGCTTTTTGCAACGATTGTCAGCTGCAACAATACAAGACATTCCAATAAGACAAAGCCAGATACAAGACACAAGAGAGTGACCACAACAGAGACAAACAGAAAACATATATATATAAACAGACTTGATATGTAGTACAAACAGAAATGAAATGGAAATATAAAGATGTGTGCATGGCATACAATGAAAAAAAAAACACAAATTTCTTTTTCTTCCACTTTCTTTTCAGTCTCATAACCAGAAACTCTTTATCTCATAGTCTGCAATCCAGCCTGGCTGGCATGACTGTAAATCTCCAAACCTCTAATCTGACTGAGAGGTAAAAACTTTGTGGCATACCTCCAGTTCACTCAGCTGTAAATAGGTATTTGATCTTGTTCAGGGTCGAGAAAAATTAATCAGTAAGGGAGAGGAAATTAGCACTGCCCCTACAGTGTCAGCTTCAAAGCAAGTTCAGGTCTCTACCAGTTCATGTCCTTATGCCTGCAGAGTTATGGAACAATTTTTACATATTTCAATCTGTTTTCATTTTTTAACCCCTGACCAGTCGCAACAGTTCAGCCTCGGATGATCAGGTATACTGCCGATACTGTGTTTACACACAAACTATTTGTTCAAGTCAACAGGAACCATCCTCTATCTCTGTTCCAAATGCCAAAAGCATTAATGTAAAGTCAAAAGCAAAGAAAGGTAATGGTTAATCAGCAATGCCCACATCAGTTTACAATATTAAATTTTATAAGACTGTATTCTAGGGACAGAGCCAATAGAAACCAGAGAGAGACTGAGAGAATGACAACGATGATGAATGATCTTTCTTTTTCAAAAAAGGGGGGCTGGTCTGTTTGTTTTTTCAAACTTGCTACTGCTAATGTACAGGTATACCTTCGAATTCACAATTATACAAAAGAGAGAGACAAGTACTGAACTAATATGAAACTTTATTTTCCCAACAATGCAGACATTAGCGTATTTTTCTATATGCCAACTTATGCTATGTGTCACTGCTAATCTACTTATATGTAAGATACTACTAAAGAATTAGAATTAAAAACAAAAATCAAAGAAAATAAAAACCACACATCCATAAAAAACAGAATTAAAAACAAAAATAAGAGAAAACGAAAACCACACATCCATAAAAAAAAAAATGAAATAAGACATTTCACCATGATATATATTCAAATTATTCAAATGCATGTGTTTGTGTACATCTGTACTATATATATACACGAGTGTGTGTGTGTGCGCGCACATGTATGTATGCGTGTGCATGTATGTACATAAGAGAACATTTAAGAATACAGTGGAATTACATTTAGCTCGAGATACAATTAGCTCGAGATACCATGACAGACGGTGAGGGGGGGGGGGGGGGGGGGGGAAGACAGACAGCTATGCTTTCCATGGTCCTAAAAAATTTGTGGATCATTACAGAATTTTTGTGGGTCATTTTCAAATTTTGGGAGGTACAACATTGGTAAAATTAATACCAGGAACATACTATGTAGACAAAATAAAAAAGATAATAGCATTGTTAAGAGTTTATTCTCTTTCATATTGAGAACCTGTATTAAAATAAGTGGTATAACTTCAACACATAACTACCTGTAATACATAGTATCTGATGTACTTCCACTGCATTGGAATTCACCCTTTTGTACAGACTGCTAGGTAACATTCAAGGCCTTTTAACTCCAGAATAAAAAAAAGAAGAAAATAAAATAAATGGAAAAACTGTAAACAAAAGTAACTTAATTAATGTGGTCCTATATTTGAAGAAAAACAAAATAACTTTAAGTCTTTGACTTCTGCACCCTGTCCACCAGCATCCCGCATTGTCAACCATGCCAGCAAGGCAAAAACTTAACCCTTTGATTCTCTCACCCTATCCACCAGCTTCCTGCATGAAGCTGGTGAAGAGAGTGAATGAGTTAATGGGTTAAATTTTTGCAGTTAATGGATAGGGTGCAGGAGTCAAAGGGTTAAGATGAATTCTAACAAAATACCACAAAGAAATGAAAAAATGTAAAGTCACTGCTGTCAGTGTCAACTCGGGTAACACTAACACTACAGAATAGGAATAATCTCAAACGCCATGATTATGGCTGAAGCTTCACACACTTTTCCTTCCTCACTTCTGTTTATGTAATAAATGAACCACCTTCCTCTTCACATATAAGAATTATGCGAACTTTCTGTGATGACAAAATGTTCATACAAGCACCACTAATTAGTATTCATGAATACAAGCACTACTAATCAATAAGTACTACTACTAAATATCTTAATTCAATTTAGCATTGACAATTTAAACTAATGGTGCAAACTAAATTACATGTCATTAAACCCTCACAAAAGAAAACTTTTTCATTTTTAGGATCATTGCACCCAGGCAGGTTACCTTTGCGCTCACCTTTTTTTCCCCCCGTCCCATTTTCTGTGGCACCTTAATGGCCACAGAAGCTAGCACAGTTTTTACAATGCAATGATGATGATGTCGATGAGGATGATATTGATAATCATGATGCTATGGAGTTCCATCTAGGATTGAGACTGTGTGACAGGGCTGTGCTCTATGCTTACTATCATAATATATCCTGGCATCAACCAGGCCCGAGAGAGACAGACACCTGTGGTGCTGGTCAGACAATTTGAGCAACACCCTCAATGACGCATCCGTGAAGTGGATGAGACTCGACTGTGTGGTCCCAGTCTTCCCAATGAGCCCATAGCACACCCAATTCTGGGTAGGAGCCAGTTAGAGCCGAAAAATCCACAATGATTTTTGAAGGTACTGATGGGGATTCCAACCCACAACCTTCCAGTCAGTAGTCCGTTGCGTTAACCACTACACCATGGCAACTGGTCACAAAAGAAAACATATTTTAAAAACAAGACAGAATCTCACAAGAAAATTTCCACAGAATATCATATGAAAATTTCCACCTATCTGCATAAAAACCAAAATAATAGAACTGCAGTCACCAAGTGTCGGACACTGAAAGTGAAACTGACAACACACTTTAGTTTCATGGACAGTTCATATGAATAAATCATAAAAAAAATAAAAAAACTATATCTTGCAAAATACACTAGCTTTGCAAGATCACATTTTAAACGACCATGCCGGAAAACTATTTTTGTATATGCTCATATACTACTTCTACTACTATTACTACTACTACTACAATCTCCCCCCCCCCCCCCCCCCCCCCCCCCCCCATTCTTTTGCAACAGTATCAATAATCCAATTTTGTATTATGTCTTTACATTATCATAGTTCATTTATATTTATATCAACATAGATTCTCTGTTGGCATTGTAATTTATTTGTATTACTAGCTATGATTCTCCGTGTACAAGAGTTGGTTGTAAAAAAGCATTAAATCATTCTACCTTTTTACAAGTCTTGTATACTCATAAATTTTGATCATCTTACAAGTATACTCATAAATTTTGATCATCCATATCTGACAATTTCCAAGAATATTCGTAATGCTCTCAGTTCTTACTTGGTATGCTCATGCTTCCTTCTTTTTGATGGTTAAGGCATGTAGACCTACAAATGGTTTGCAAACTTGCCACATGGCATTTTGGCTACCAGTCTTTCTTTAACATGGCAAAGCATACGCAGCATATCAGTGGTGATGAAGCAATGCAAGACACTGATGAGCGGGTGATGAACTATGACAGCAAAACAACGATGAATTAGTGGATGCCAACGTCAGTTTGACTGATCAAAGATTTGGAGGTGGATTCTCATTCAGAAATTTTTAATGGCTTTGAAAAAATTTCAATCATAATCTTAAGAAAATACATTTAAGTTTGAATTTCAGGTGTGTTTTTTTTTTAAGCTGTGTTAAAGCATTGTAGGAGGCTTCTGTAAGAGGAGAACAGCTGGCAGCTGGGCGGGCTGCCCAATAGAGGCATGAAGGACCAGAATAAGGCAAGACAGACTCTTTCATTCTGTCTTGGTCTGGTAGCTGGGATGGACCTGGTTGGTGTGCATTGTGTCGCTATGTCCCGGGTTTCTCATCTCCTCATCTTCTCATTTCATTTGTAAGCAAGGTAACGATAACTGGGTCCAAATGGGTCATGTGGCACATGGACAGCCCCCCCTCTTCCCGCTGGCTTGATAGAATGGCTACCATGTGGCATAGGGAACTGAGAGGTGATGTCCTGTCAGTCATGAGTAATGAGACACTATTGCTCTGGATCCCATCCAGCATCCTTGGGTGTTTCTTGTGAACTTAGTTGTTTGCAAGAGTGTTTTTCCCCAATTATTAATACTAATAATAGAATAATGTTGGACATGCTTTGAATATCCAGTTGATATTTTGCTTCAGTGCTATAATAAGAATCGTCTACATTTGTCTTCTTTGTTTTCAAGTTCTCATTTACATAACAATAAATTACGTTAAAGCAAGGTCAAGAAAAGAAAGAAAGAAAAACATAATGAAGGAATTAGCCAACAACATATCAAAATCTGAATTTTTTTTTTTTTTTTTTTACAGTGATTGAGTTTCCACCAGAGTATATCACTGTATACTCTCTGGATGTTATCATGCCTGCCCCCTTCCATCTCACTTCCCCTAGGAGTCAGACAGGGTTGTGTTTTGTCACCAGATCTGTTTTCACTTTACAGCGAAAACATGAGAAACCTAGAGGAAGACCCTGGATTAAAGGTTGGAGGAAAAATGATAAACAACATTCGATACGCAGATGACACCGTGCTAATTGCAGAAAGTGAAAGGGACCTAAAAAACCTTGTGAATATACTTGAAATAGAAAGCAAAGGTAAGGGGTTGGAACTAAACAGCAGGAAGACTGATGTCATGGTGATCAGTAAAAAACATGAAATCCCCTCATGCAAAATAACAGCAAATGGCACAACCTTGAGACAGGTTGATAAGTTTAAATACCTGGGAACGATCATTTCACCAGATGGCAGATGCACAGATGCACATCAGAAATAGCCAGCAGAATCGGCCAAGCCAAAACAACATTCAAGAAGATGGAAAGCATTCTTACCAACAAATGCCTATCAATTAACATCAGGAAGACAGTTCTTAAATGTTATATAGAACCAATACTGTTGTACGGCTGCAAGGCATGGACAGTCAACAAGCAAAGCCAGAACAAGATTGAGGCAGCCGAGATGTGGTTTCTAAGAAGGATGTTGAGAGTTCCATGGACAGCAAAGAAAACAAATGAGAGTCTTGATGGAGCAAAACACAAATAGATCATTCATAAGGAACATTAGGAAAAGGCAGGCAACATTCATAGGTCATTTTATGAGGAAAGGGGAATTGGAACACCTGGTCACAATGGGAAAGCTGGAGGGAAGGAGAGCAGCGGTAGACCCTGGGAGAAGATACTAGACAGACTTGCAGAGTGGCTGAAGACAGGGAGGTGGAAGAGGTGCTTGAGGCAACACGAGTTAGAGACAGATGGAAGTCCATAATCGCCATGCGGCAAGGCACCTGATGATGATGATGATGATGATGACAGTGATTGAAAAGTTACTGGCATTTTGGACGACCGATTCATATTCCTGTGAACAACTTGCTGTACACCTACGGACCTAGGGAAGGGGAGAAATCCCTGGCTGCACACATAGGTTAGAATGAGGAACGTGCTTATGCCATTATCCTTTTAAAAAAAAAATGTTCTTGTGGTCCAAGCCTCTCTCTCTCTCTCCTTCTCTCTCTGATTTACTGATCTAGACACAAACTTGTTTTTCCTCTTGCCAATCGTACTTCATGTTCTGCTGTAATTTTAGATAAGTTCTGCTGTAGCTAATTAGATTAAAAAAGACCTTTCCACAGCGAAACCCGCACCAGTCAAATCCTTTCCGCCATCTGCGGTTGAACTTTCGTTTGACTCCTTCATATGGTACAACAGTAACAGTACCGCCTATCGCGATTCCTTTTGATTTCGCCGCCGAATCGGTATTATCGCTGTCGGTCATAACTAGGCTAAAGGTAAACAGGCTTCGTTATTACACGTAGAAACAGCGAGTGTGCATGAGCACGTTTTTACCGCTAAGGCCCTAGTAAGGGCAAATATTCTGCCTGAAACTGCCGACTGCCCCAGATTATAATGTGTCGTCTGCTCGCCTGAACTGCTCGCATGAACAATGTGCTTACTGTTCGTTTTCAGTCGGATGGGTTGGATTTGGAAAACCTGTAAGTTTGGTGTACCAACCAAGCAAAAATAGTATTCAAATAACAACAAGAGTAAGACGGGCAACCCTCTTATAGTTATTATCAATTTCATCTGCCTGAATGAGTGAATCCAAGATCAAGATGCATTCAACTTTTGCGATTTGCCATCTAAATGTGGAAAAAAAAACTTCATTTAACAAACTCAAAAGGCTGTTCTGTCTTCACTTCTGAATTGTTAGCCAACTTGATGAGCATGAATTTTGTAGCTGATTGCCGGATTCGAAACAGTTTTGATGACATTTATTTTTACCAGTCATGGTAAGATAGGTCTGTGGAGAAAAAATGTTTGTCAGGCTGTATTTATCATTTTTAACTCATCAATTAATCCTGTGTGGCCCTACCATAACACCGTTTTGGATGCCTGCTCATTCAAGTCTTTATGGCAATCCAAACAATCAGCCTGTGTGGCCCTACCATAACACCATTTTGGATACCTGCTCATTCAAGTCTTTATGGCAATCCAAACAATCATCCAAGAATCCAGTCTCTTAGTGGAAAAAGAAGAAGAAGAGGTAAACTGAACTTTGTAAAATTTCTACTCAGTGCAACAGTGAATAGTTTAAAATGACTAAACATTGTAACATTTTGACATTGGTTTCTGAAGTGTAAACATTCTAACACCTGCATTTGGAAATTGGTGCAAACATTTTTTTTGAAAAAGCAACTAAAAAAAAACAAAGATGGGACTGTCTGTTCAGCTGGAAAAAAAAAGCATTTTATCCTCAAGGCTGTGTTTGACTCACACTCAGACATGGCATATGACAACTGACACACTGCGAGGTTGTTAATCCCAAACAGAAATAATGCCGAAACAAGCGCTTTTCAGGCACATATCTTGTTTTTTTCTGACAAGATTAAGTTTATATTTTCCTAAGCAGAAAAATTATCTGGATACACAAAAGTACTCAACAACCCTCAAATGTGCCAAATTTTGGCAGCCATATCCCAGTAGCTTCCAACACTTCATCCTGAAAACCATTCAAAACATATTCTAGGAAGCCTTTCATAGTATAAATAAACTTATAAAGTTAATTTAAAAATACAAATGAATTTTGGGGGCACAGATAATTTGACAGTTGGGTAACTGTCAAACCAAGCATATTCTGTAACATTCTCATGTAGTATTTTTCACTTTGCTATGATATTCATGAAATCAAAACATTTTTTTAAAAATCTACATGTATTTCTTTACCATGGTATACGGTTGGCAATTTTGTTTCAGCAGGAATACAGTTGCAATTATGCACACATATATTTGAGAATCTGTTTGTTTGTTTGTTTCCAATCAGAGTACAGAAAAAGTAGATTTCCCTGGGAGGAAGGAAGAATTTTTTTAAAACATAAATTCATATTACATTAATCATGCATGCATAATTTTGGGTTTGCTGTGGGATAATTTGTTAAGGGAGTGTGTGTGTTAAAATTCAGTTCAAGGTTTTGATAATTTGTTAAGGGAGTATGTGTGTGTGTTAAAATTCAGTTCAAGGTTTAAATTACAGTTAACAGTAAAATCAGTTAAATCATTTTGTAATTTCCTCAGTAGATGATTGTATTTAACAGTTTTAAACAAGTCTCTTCAGTTTCATTCATGGTGCGTTTGATTTAATTATTGCCAAGTTGAGTTAAATACTTATTTTGTATATATTATGTCAGTATAATACTTACGTTATATGTAACTGATATAAATGGTACATGATATAATCTGTGCATCAGACGATGAACAATGCATCGCAGTGATGTACAAATTTTTGTGTATCAAAGTTGAACATATATATATGTCATTTATGTTATGTATGTTTTATATAACAGAGATAGATAATAAATGTGTGTGTGTGTGTGTGCACGTGCGTTTTCAGGAACACTGAGACAGAGGAGATTGAAGTTAGAAAGACTGATACTCTAGAGACAAGGGCACGGAGACAGACTTGTAAGACTAAGACTAGAGGCTTCGTTACAAACATGGAAGAAGGATACAGAAACAGAGACTTCATGACAAACATGTAATACTCACTCAAGATATCTGTTTCATCAACGATCTCTGACTGGATAATTTCTTCAATAACATCTTCCAAGGTGACAACACCAATGTTCTCAAAGTATGGGTCGTGATCACCTTCGTTCTGCAAACGCTGTACTATTGCCATGTGAGAATTGCCTGACCAAAATTCAAAGCAAACACACAAATATAATCAGTCTGATTCTAAATGTACACAAGTCTTTATAGTAATATAGTAATGGTACAGATTCATTATTTCTGATATATCAGAAAAAAAATATATATATATAACTGACATTCACTATTTTCCAACAAAGGTCTACAGTTTCACTTTATCAAAATTAACTCGCCCACCCCATTTTTTTTAACTGGCTCAAATTTGGCAAATATGAACAGTAACTAAGCACTCCTAAACTGTAAAGGTCCCTTGCATTTCCATCCTACCACTTAAACTGAGAAAACAGTTCAAGAAAAACATATGCCAGCTGATAACACACTGACTAGTACAACTGCCACAAGAATAAAGAATAGTTCTTTTTCATTTAAATCAATATCATGTGTTTAAATAGTGTATACAAAAATCTAGTCCTATCACACACTGTGACACAGTATGAATGATATCATATGTTTTTGTTCCTTCCAAGAGGATATTACTGACTCTCCCCACCCCTCAAGAAAAAGAAAGTACACATGTATAGTACATAATCATAATGTGTCACAAAATACAGTTTTAAGATTCAGATTCAATTACAGAACGGCAAAAATTGAAATACTGAAAGAACTTTTTCCTGTTGGTTTACAACTTTATGTCGTTTATTTCTTACTATTTTTTAGCTGGTGAATTTTCTCACTTACAGATAGTTAAGTACTTAGCTTGATTTAATGAAATGAAAGTTTCACTGACAGATATAAAGTTTACTTGACTTACCAGTAACTTGAAGTTATCATTGTGGTAGCCAACGACCCATTCAATCTGACCATGACTACTCATTAATATGAAAAATTATCTTTTTTCTAATGTTCAGTAAATCCCATTATCAACAATTAATAAATCTACTCAACTCAGTGAAGCATATAAAATTAGTCAGTCCACTGTCAATACAGACAGTGATATGACGTGCATACATGTCGTAACGTAATGATTGTGGTAACTGATCATACAATGATACATGCATAGTTTTAATTGCATGGGTGCAACTTTTTCCATTTGACGACGGAATCCGTTTTTTCAAAAGAGTCAGAAACGGAAAATACGTTTTTTTTAAAAAGCTTCAGCGTCGGGGGGTGGGGGTGGGGGCACAATATGGGGCGCTGCCGGCCCCTGGACCCCTTTCAGTTTTTTTACTTTTTCTGAGTTGCACCCTTGTAGTTGTATTTAAACATTTCTTTTTTCTTTTGCTTTGTGTGTGTGTGCTTGTTTCTGTTATGCCATAATGTTCTATTTTCAAATTACACAATTGTTAATACTATTTAATTATACACACACACACACACACACACACACACACACACACACACACACGCATGCACAAATACCTTGCAAAAAATCTTGCAGCATGACATCCAGTCTCATGTCAAAATCCACGTACAAGGGCTGGTGGTCATAAAAACGACACACGGTTTTCAAGGGTGTGTTATTGTCAGGATCTATAAGAGCTAGCTCCTTTGTGTTGAGTAAGTGTACAATATTGGTCTTGTCTCCATCATGCACTGGTACACGTGTGTAACCAGATTTAAGGATCTCAGACATCATTTCAAAATCCAAGACTGTGTTTACATCAAGCATATACACATCTTCTATCTTGGTCATCACATCTTCCACACGTTTGTTGGCAAGCTGCAAAGCACCCGCAATAATGTTTGCTTCGTCATTTTGCAGCATTTTATGGTCAGCTGTCATTCTAATCAATTCCTGAAGCTTTTCTTTGTCATACACCTGGCCGATTTCTTCACCCAAAATTTTATCCAGCAGCAAGCTAATTGGAAAGGAGAGGGGGAACGTGACAATCATAAAGAAACGAGTGATGTATGCAGTTCTGGCACCAACTGCCAAACCATGACGAGAACACACAGCTTGTGGGATGATCTCTCCAAATACCACAATACACATTGTTGACACAACTACAGCCACAACTCCATTTGACAGGTCATCAAGCAAGATGGTTGCTGTACTGTTTACCATCACATTTCCTAGAAGTAATGTACAAAGAAGAAAATTGCCTCTTTTGCGGAGTGGGGTAATACTTTTTGCATACTTCTTTTCATTCGCTGAACCACATCTTTCAATTATCTGTAACTCCGTTTTATCCAGTGCCATAAGACCAAGATTAAGACCACTGAATAAACCTGACAGAAACAGAAGAAAAACGATCAGCGATACCTGAATTGGCAATGGCAAAAGAGTGGCACTTTCATCTACCACCTCTTTGATGGCAATCTGTTGCCAAGGTTCTGAACCCTGGAATTGCCATGTTTGGGATTGTTTCACACACAAATGGTATCTTTCTTCTCCTGGGTCTAATTCATCTAGATTTACTTCAAACACAGCAGAAGTCCCCCTGCCATTTACGGATATCGCTTTAAACGCCCCTGTCCGTTTACTTGTATCGCAGTTTCCTCTATTTTCTGGAGTGAATGCGATTTCCGATTCATTGCTGAAATTGATGCCAATCAGTTGAAGTGTTTGCGGAACATTCGGGAAAAGTTTCAACAATCCTGTTTCCGTGCGATCGACCAGCGTTTCTCTGGAGAGAATGGTGAACACTTTCGTATTATTGTAGCAAGTAGCACACGTCGCTGCCACTAAAAACCCCAAGGAAATGATCAGAAAAGTAGCTGCAGTAGACGACTGCACAGCCATGTCTTGATCCAAAGTTTCCGGAAGAGCACTTTCGGACAGATCCGCCCACCTTCGGAGAAGATAAGGGAAGCAACTATTGTGTACCAAATTAAAATCAGACGTTTATTTAAAGCTCTCTCTCTCTCTCTCTCTCTCTCTCTCTCTCTCTCTCTCTCTCTCTCTCTCTCTCTCGATATAATATATATATATAAGTATATATATATGCATGTAATGCCTCGCCACTCTCCGGGCAATCACCTCCCAAGCCCCGACGCCACTCGATTGTCATTTCATCAAGCAAAGGGAGGGAAGGCTATCCATGCGTTGTATGATCCATTTGGACCCAGTCATCAGTTACCTTGTTTACAAACCGAATGTCAAGATGGGAGATGACAAAACCCGGGACATAGCCACACAACGCGCACCAACCAGGTCCAGCCCAGCATAGCCTCCAGACTTACCATTTCAGTCTTTCCTGTGAGCTCTGTGCACGTGCAACTCTGGGTGGGAGCCAGTCAGGGCAGAAAAGCCCACAATAATTTTTTCATAACCGATCAGGATTCGAACCCAAGATCTCTCAGTCAGGAGTCTTTTGTGAAAACACTTTGCTCTCTGGTTTTCATCTCTCTGTCGGGCAGCTCGCACAGCTGCCAGCCCCTTCCCAAGTTGATTATGGCCAGCCAAAATAGTACACATGTCGTATGAATATTGCAGTTAATATGGAGAAATCCAAATTTCACAGCCAGTTAAATTAAGAGTTATAGAAACTTCACTTCTCAACCTCTTACTCTGGTAAACTTACAATCGTTTCTTGTCTGCTGTGTTGTGTGCAGGTCGTGTGAACAAAGTGACTGTCGCACAGACTGTGGGTTCATCTGTCAAGCCTGGACTACTGCGTTTACCTTCTGCTCTTTATTTACCTTGCCGTCTTCATACATAACCTCCCAGCACCCACGCACCTGGACCTCTGGAGTTAGATGAGGAAACAGTAGGATGTAAGTAGTACAAGTTGCCGTATACATGGTGGGGCCACGTCTAGCATTAAATGTGGCCTTTTCTCCCCACTTCCTGCTGACTGCCATGGAGATTGGTGTCCAGAGTTGTAGCTAGTCATGTCTTCTGTCGTTTTACTTGATCCTGTTCAGGCACAGTGCACGGGCGCCATTCTCACCCGATGTAGATCACTGCAAACATTTGCGTTATATTTGTGTGGTACCGTGGTTTGTTATGAGGCGCCTGCTGGAGGTTTTCTGTAAGGGTTACCCGATTCTTATGGAAAAATACCGAGGCTTACTGTGTGAACTCGAGGGGATAGGGCTTCAGGCAAACCCTAAAAGTTGGATGGCACCGCCATAGGACATGAAAGGCATTTTCTAGGTGTGGCCTTGCCAAGTGCCGCCTCTTCCCGTCCTGATAGAAATCATCGCAATTTGGTCTGGAACTCCTATTCGTCCAGGCAAGTCTGGCTTATTTTGTGGCTAACCTCCATATCTGAAGACTATCCACCATCCGCTACCTGCGATCTGTTGATTAGGGTTGATCAACTATTGCTAAGTTGGCAGTAGCCTTTCCCAGCTATGGCCTGATGACTGGAATGTTGAGAGTTCCAGTCCCATCGATCTACGTAAATTGTTTTGAGATTTAAAAACAATTGTTCTGCCATAACTGTTCCTACTAGAGCTGAGTATGTTATGAACTCATTGGGAAGACGGCGGCCACACAGCCGAGTTTCATCCACCTCATGAATGTGTCATTAATAGTAACGTTGATAACTCTAACTTACTTACCATTTCAGTCTTTCCTGTGAGCCCTGTGCACGTTCAACTTTGGGTGGGAGCCAGTCAAGGCAGAAAAGCCCACAATAATTTTTTTCGTAACCGATCGGGATTTGAACCCAAAATCCAATCGGGAATCGAACCCAAGATCTCTCAGTCAGGAGTCTTTTATGAAAACACTTCGCCACATTGACTGGTAACAGTCTAATAATATTAAAATAATTGTTTGCAAGAATTTCTGTTCTGTCACTTTAAGGGAAAAGAATATATCCATGCCGACATTTGCAATATCAGTTGTTTAGTTACACGATAGCGTTTACACATCGTAAAAAAAATCTGACCAATGCCACCGGCTAGGCGTCTGTATCTTTTGGGACTGGTTGACCCAAGCTTACATTACGAAAAAGAGCTTAGTAACATGTATACCAGTTGAATGTTGGGGAAGAATAACTGTCTTAGTCACAGATCTGGAATGTTAGACTGGAAAGGCTACGAGATATGGATACAGGAGAAAGAATCGTATCTTCATATATGTCTTCGCCGTGTAGTCAACATTGCATAATAAAAGGACAAGGTGTCTAACAAAGAGGTGATAGAGTAGGGATATCGTCCTTGGTCGCATTCCTGAAGCAGAGATGTCTCCAATAGCTTAGCCATGTGTGTCGCACAGAGGACGGCAGAATCTCGAAAGACATTCACTGCGGTCAGTTTGTATACAGGAAAAATCTGTCTGGTTTCTAACAGTTGTGCTTCAGAGACATTTGCAAGAGGGACCTCAAGGCATTGACATCGACGACACCAACACCTTGGAAGCCTACGCTCAAAACAGGAGCGCCTTGAGGCAGATGGTGCGCAAGGGACTCTGCCACTTTTAGGAAAAAGACCTGCTCTTTGCAAAAGAGAATTGGAAGTGCAGAAAGGCTAGACTTCAAGCGAACATGTTTCATATGTGATCACCGCCAAAGGGACTGCCTGTCCCATGTGGGATTATTTAATTTTTTGGACACGCTCTTCACTATTGCAGAGCCATATGTAATAATATAATAATATATTTTATTTATATAGCGCAAAATCTTGATAAAATCAAATCTAAGCGCTGAGCGTATACATGCATACATACCTACATACATATGAGCGTATACATGCATACATACATGCATACATACTTACATACATAAATCTAAGCTGAGCGTATACATGCATATATACATACATACATAAATCTAAGCGTATACATACATACATACATACATACATACATACATACATACATACATACATACATACATACATACATACATACATACATACGTACGTACGCACATGCATACATAATAATTACAACATTTATACAGCGCAAAATCTCGACAAAATCAAATCCAAGCGCCGAAAAGACACACACGCACGCACGCACGCACGCACACACACGCACACGCACACGCACACACACGCGCACACACACACACACACACACACGCATGGCCACAAATGGGGAGAAAGAATAAAAGCAATGGAAAACCACAGAGAGCACATCATATACAATTATATATTAAAACAAAGTGATTCCCCTCCGAGCGGAGACAGGCTGCAGAGGGGGGTTGAGTGAGGTTAGGATTTTATGCAGAGGAGAAAAGGTGAGTTTTGAGAGCGGACTTGAAGGAGACAAAAGTAGGTTGCTGACGGACTGAGAGAGGAAGTTTGTTCCAGGAAAGTGGACCAGAGACAGAGAAGGCTCGTGGACCATAGGTATTGAGCTTAGTGCGTGGAAAGCGAAAAGTCAGAGGATCGGAGGCAGAGCGGAGGGTACGTGAGGGAACATAGATCTCAAGTAGGCTTGACAGGTAATCGGGGGCTGCGTTATTGAGGCTTTTGTAGCACATGGTGTCTAGTTTGTACTGTATGCGCTTTGATACAGGGAGCCAGTGAAGTTGTGCCAGGAGAGGAGATATGTGGTCAGCTTTTTTCTTTTTGAGTACAAGGCGTACAGCATTGTTTTGAATGCGCTGTAGGATGTGAATGGTGGAGGCAGGAAGACCAGACAGGAGTGAATTGCAATAGTCAATGCGAGACATTATGAAGGAGAGAACGAGTTTTGCAGTTGTTTCGACAGAGAGATACTTCCTGATCAGGCTTATACGATGGAGATGATAGTAGCAAGATCTGGCAGTTTGAGAAACAAAGTTGTTCATGGACAGGGTAGAGTCAATGCAGACACCAAGGTTTTTAGCTGAATCAGAAATTGGGACTGATGTGTTACATAATGGGAGAGAAAGAGGAGGCAGCTGGGAAAGTTTCTGATGGGTGCCAATGAGGATAGCTTCTGTCTTGTCGTCATTAAGCTGAAGTCTATTGTGTGTCATCCAGTTCTTAATGTCCGAGTAACACTCAGTGGTGCGAGTCAACAGGCGCTGTATATTATCAGGTGAGTCACTGTCTTGAAGTTGGGTGTCATCAGCATAGAAGTGGTGTTTTATAGAGTGGGAGTTGATGATGGTGGACAGGGGGGAGGTATAAAGAGTGAAAAGAACAGGGCCAAGGACAGATCCTTGTGGAACACCACAGGTTAGGTATGCAGGTTGAGAGAAAGTGCCATTGATGAGAACGGTTTGTTTTCTGTTTGATAGGTATGAAGTGAACCAAGACAGAGCAATTGTCAGAGATGCCAAAAGTATGATGAAGTCTAGAAAGGAGAATACCATGATCAATGGTATCAAAGGCTGCAGACAGATCAAGGAGTGTGAGGAGAGAGACTTTGCCAGTATCAGTTGCAAGGAGGAGATTGTTGAGAATGTGTAGTAGGGCAGTTTCAGTGCTATGGCACTGGCGGTAGGCTGACTGGAAAGGATTGAGGAGATTGTTGGCAGACAGATGAGAGTTCAGCTGGTTGAGGACGACCTTTTCAAGGAGTTTTGACAAGAAAGAGAGATTAGAGATAGGCCGGTAATTTTTCAGTTCATTTGGGTCTAAATTGTGTTTCTTGAGGAGAGGGTGAACAATAGCAGACTTGAAAGAATCTGGGACAGTTCCAGTTTGAAAAGAAGTGTTGATGATGTCAGTGATGAATGGGAGGAGAGTAGGGAGACAGTCGGAGTAGAGAGAACCTGGAAGAGGATCCAGTTCGCAGGTTTTGAACGACATGGATCTGATTGTGTTGAAAATTTCTTCTTGTGAGACTGGGGTAAAAGTAGTGAGAGGTATGCCAGAGAAGGAAAGGTCAGGTGGGCATGGTTGACAGGGTGTCCTGTCAAGCCTGTCACGAAGAGTTTGTATTTTGGTGGTGAAATACTTGGAGAATACCGATGGGAGTTCTTCATTTGTATGTTTTGTTGGGAGAGGTAAATCTTTTCGTGTGCCAAGGAGATGATTCATGGTTGTAAAGAGTTCTTTTGAAGAAGAGGCATTCAGGATTTTGGTTTGGAAATAGCTTGTTTTTGCAGATGCAATGAGGGTGGATACTTTTGTTTTAGAGGCTTGGAAAAGTTGCCTGTGTACAGTGAGTTTGGATTTGCGCCAGCGGCGCTCTGCTCTGCGGCGGGCACGTTTTGCACAGGCAATCTCATGAGTGAGCCAGGGGGTAGGGGGGCGGTCAGGTAAAAGACAGGTTGTGGCTGGAGCATGAGTGTCCAGAAGATGGTGGAGAGTAGTATAGAATTCATCGGCAAGGTTATGTGACTTTTCAGAAAGGAGACGGGAGGCATCAGATGAAAATGTGGAGAGGTCGATAGATTTGAGATTGCGTCGAGTCACTGTGCGCGTGGTACGGGAAGGAGGAGAAATGTCAAGAGAACAGAGAATTGCAGAGTGGTCAGATGGAAGGGCTGAAGTTAGACGGGTAGAAAGAACTAAGCAGTTGTCAGTAGCTGAATTGTGGTGATCACGAGAAATGATCCAGTCAAGAATGTGACCTTTTTGGTGGGTTGGTTCAGAAATGTGTTGAGTCATATTGTGATTGGACAGAGAGTTGATGATATGTCTTGTGTCATAACGGTGAGTGTTGTCATAGTGGACATTGATGTCACGTAGAATGATGAGATTTCCAGGTAAGAGGCAGTAGTGGTCACGCAGTTGGTCAAAGTCAGAGAGAAACGTGGATGTGGTGAGTTTGTTGGCAGAGCTAGGTGGAGGTCGATAGACACAGGAGAAGGTGATGGGGTGAGGGGTGGATTGGAAGGATACTTCAACGTGCTCGAAAGAAGGATGGGAGAAAGGCAGAGACTGCGAGAAAGATAGGCGGGAATGGAGTGAGTCGTTGTAGAGGATGGCGAGTGAAGACTCTGACCGTTTCTCTGACTTTGTCTTTGGTGTTATTGTCGTCGTCGTCATCATCATCATCTCCTTCTTCTTCGGCAACAGAAGCAGCAGCAAAATCTATATGTACATTAAGACCGTAGCTATATACCTACCTCTGTGGTGTTGTCATCATCATCATCATTATCTTCATCACCATCGTCATCGTCATCATCATTGTCATCATCAACACTATATTGCAGAGCCATGTGTACCTGAAAGCCCTGGCTCTGTCCCTGACTCGGTCCGTGGTATTATTAGCAGTAGCAGCAGCAGCAACTTTGCAGAGCCATATGTACCTGAAGACTCTAGTTGTGTCCCTCGCTCTATATTATTATTATTGTTATTATTATTATTGTTGTTGTTGTTATTGTTATTATCATCGTTGTTGTTGCTGTTGTTATTATTATTATTATTATTATTTATTATTATTATTATTATTATCATCATCATCATCATTTATTATTATATCGTCTCAGTAGCAACAGTAGCAGCATCACTATCATATATATGTGAAAATGATCTCGAAAGCCAAACCTGTTTATTTTACCCAGGTCCTTGAACCTATTCCTATAACACGCTTGTTCCTTTGCACGTCTGCCCTTGTGGGTACTCCCATATCATCTCCACTTGCTTCAGACCAGATCTCCCAGAGGTTTATAATGATCTTCGGACCAAACTTAACAAACCCCTTTTTCTTCCATCCCTTCCGGATCCTCCTTTCGTGTGCTTCTCATCGAATTCAACCCATCTCTAAAAGTATGATCGCCATCATTCTGAAATAAATGTCTCGTGAACTTGACCCCGTATATGCCTCTCTCACCTCACAAATACTTTCTGAGCTTCTTCCATTCAGTACGCATATTATACTAACACCTCTTTTTTCAATGGGTCTGTCCCATCTTATTTCAAAACAGCCATTGTTCGACCGTTTAGTGCTAGAAAAGAATTATCTCGATCCCAACTCTGTCAGAAACTATCGTCCCATCTACAGTTTGCCATTCCTTTCAAAGCCCCTCGAGAAAGTAGTATTGAAACAGCTGATTTGTTGCTTTCAGCTGACTATGGTTGAACTTCGCTGCTCCTTCTTTTGGAACTTTCTGCCACTTTTGATACCATTGACTACCTGAGTATCGTTTTCTCTCGTCTGCAGCATACATTTAGAATCCAACGTTATCTTTCTAGGGTTTTGTCATTCCTGTTTGACCACTTTAAGTTAGTCACGGTACACGAGTCCAAGTCCCTGTCGCATAGTTTTACATACCAGGTCATCCAAAGCTCTGTACTCGGGTCAGTTCTCTTTACGCGCCCCACCTCACAGCTTGCCAATGTCATCCGTCAGTAAAACGTCGAATATTGTTTCTGTGCAGATGATTCCCAGCTATCCAACAGTGCATCTCCTGAAAATCTTTCAGCTCTTCTTTCTTAAGCTTCCTGATGCTGTATTGAAAATCAGAACTGGATGACTCAGAATATGCTTCACCTGATTGGAAATAAGACAATCAAAGCTCATTGTCATCAAGCACAAGCTGTCAACAGTAACAGTTTGTTCTATCCGGCTAGATAACAACACTAGTATACTTTCTGGTTTAGTTAAGGACCTAGATGTTGTTTTTGATCCTCAACTCTCAATGCAGAATATTCTTTAGCCAAAGCTGTCAGTCTTGTTACTGTTATCTGCAGCGTTTCAAATTCGTCTGCCAGTATCTTTCAACTGAAGCAACATCTAAACTCGTGACTTTTCTGATCTTGTCTCGTATCAGTTATTGTAACTCTCTGCTCTCTGGCTTGTCTGCTTCTTCTGTTACTTGTCTCTAGCATGTCCAGTATTCAGCAGACTGTCTAGTTCTTCGTAAAAAAAAGCACGATTATGTCACTCCCTTTCTTCAATTCATCGACTGGTTACTTGTTACTCAAAGAGCCGCAGGCAAAACCAATACGTTCTGGTAGACGTATCAGCGGTTTTGCACCTGCTTATCTCCGCAACTGCCTCTGAATGCGCACCGGTGCCTGACGTCTACATCTTTTTTCTGATACTGTTTGCAGATTCCTCAGATGTTGTACAGTTAGTATCCTTTCATTTTCTGTGTCTGGTCCATACTTTCACAGTCACAAACTCTTTCTGCCTTCAAGTGTAACTTGAAGACATTAGTCCGGCAGTGATTCCCTCTTTACTCATCCATCCGCTCCTTCGTCCCATTCCCTTTCTGCCCTTCCACGCCTGTCTTTGTGAGTGAATGTTTTTGAGTGGACGGTGAGAGTGTGTGCTTTGATTTGATTTAAACATCAAGATTAAGTGCCTTACAAATACTGTTTTTATTATCATCATCATCATCATTGCAGAGCCATATGACCTGAAGACCCTAGTTGTGTACCTGACACTGTAGTGTGAGGTAGAGTTTGCCTGCACAAGGTTTGAGAACACTGCTAGTTGAAACACTGGCTTCTTCACGCTCCAGGTCAGAAAAATACAGAATAAAACGGAAATTGTGTAAAAGACGTTGAGGAGAGGCCGAGTTGGGGGAGGCTTAGGAGGTAGAATGGAAAATGGGAGGTGGGGGGTTAGAACGTAAGCATTTGGTTGGCAAGAAATGGGTTTTATTTTATTTTCAATGGAAGTATTCATGAAATTCGGGTTACTGTTCCCGAGAAAAGCTCGTCGCCGTATAGGGGCGCCACTTTCTTTTCTTCCTTTCTGTTTACATGCCTTCTAATATTTTTGTTTATCAGTATCAGTGAAAAGTGAATTTTTCAACAGAATTTTACCAGATAGAGCTCTTTTCTTGCCATAGGATTTTTACATGCTCTAAATGCATGCTGCATACAGAATCTTGGTTTACAGTGTCGTCTGAAAGACTGGC
Source organism: Monoplex corrugatus (assembly GCA_030674185.1). Classification (NCBI taxonomy): domain Eukaryota; kingdom Metazoa; phylum Mollusca; class Gastropoda; order Littorinimorpha; family Ranellidae; genus Monoplex; species Monoplex corrugatus. The sequence continues at coordinate 27,088,875 of CM060309.1, forward strand.
ATCCAAACCGTCACTCAAAAATCTAGTGGAGGGAGAGGGAAATCCCTGTGTGACAGTGGATTGAGCCTGGGCCTCTTGCTCCTTGGGCAGGAGCTTTACCAGCTAGGCATCGCTTCCCTGTGTGTCAAAAGTGTTGCAGGAAGGAGAGGAGCAAAGGCTATCCTCATGAAAGAGCAGAGGGGGAAATGGGCATTGCTTTGATGTTCAGTTTATTGAAATAATGAGGCTCAGGTTGACAAGATGACTTGTAGGGGAGAAGACATGTACAAAACTTTTTTTCTGTGTGAGCAATGTACTTATCTCCCTTTGAATTGTTTTAAAACGTTGGTTCCCCGATTAGTCGGTTGCTGGTTTGGGGGGGGGGGGGGGGGGGGGGGGCTTGAGAGCGGGTTCTGCTGCGGAAGAACTCCTTCATTTGCAAAATGGCTTAAAATTAAATCTTACGTTGTTTTTATTGAACGAATTTCCTTAATTTAAGAATGAAAGATCTGAGGAGTCACTGTCACTCTCAGGGGAGGCGATACCTTTGAGACACATTTTCTTCCAAGTTGACCTGGCTTGCCTCCCTAGCTTCCGTATGGTCTCGATGAGTGGAGTGATGGCTCAGGTGGTTTATTAAAGCACCTGCTGGTTTCGATCCCAGGTCAGACAGGGATCCCTTCCCCCTCCACTAGATCTTAAGTGGTGGTCTGGGTGCTTTTCTTTTGGATGAAACGATAAAATGAAGTCCCGTGTGCAATAAGCACTTAACACAAGTTAAAAAAGAAAAACGGCAACGAATGAATTGTCCTCCGCGAAATTCTGTTGAAAAATCCACTCTCCTAGGCAAACAATAATGTATGCAGTAAACAGCAACAGTTACAAAGAACAGGACAGAATGTAGCACAATAAGTGTGTTGTGAGAAATAAATTTTCAAGGTACACATTTTTTTTAAAAAGCCAAATTAACCAACGATAGAACCTGTACGTAAGCTAGGTCTCAAAACTTCTCCAGCGCATAGGTTTTATGCAACTTTTAATGTGCTGTGTTTAATTTTAACCCTTTCACAACATCCCATTTGTGATGTGACGTTAGTGCATATGAAGTCATTCGAGTGCTGGATAAATGAAAAATGAAACTGTCTTCTTTTTCTACTTTTTCTTCATCTTCATCATCATCATCATCATCATCTTTTTCTTCTTCTTCTTCTTTACTTGTTGTATGAATGTGGCCTCTTTTCATATTATTACCCGATGCGAAGGAGCTTTGGTTACAACGGATTAATGTGTTCGGCTGTTTGGTTCTTGCAGGGTGAAGGTGTCAGTTTGTACATGCAGTTCATGTGTGCGTATAGCTGGTTTGGCTGGTGCATATCCTCGTCAGGACCACTTAAGTGTCCCTTTCTCTGTTTCTGTATGTGGTTTAGAGAGTGTTTCATGGTGCTTCTTTTTTCGCTGTGGCTGACGCGGTTGTCTGGACTTCCTGGGCTCTTCATTTTACAAGCTGATATACCGTCTTGTTTTCTGGTATCCCACAATGAGTGGAGATCCATTCTTCAGATTTATTGGAATGCCTTCGTCAGACGGAGGAGCTTGTCATTCTTCATGTCATGAAGAACAGAGAGGGCGTCTGAGAGGAAGACTACTTCATGGCATGTGGGTCTCTGTAGTCTGAATCATGGAGGCTGCTTCCATGAGTACCTCTGTTTCTGCTCGGTAGTTGATGCAACTGAAACTGTCGACGTTTCTCCTTGAAGTGTTTGTTTCTACAAGTAGATTGGCTGATTGGACCTTTTGTCGTTTCATTCTTCAACCAAATCACTATAGTAGCAGTAGTAGTGGTGGCAAGTACCAGTATTACGAGAATTGGTACCAGTACCAGTATTAGTAGTAGTTGGGGAAGTAATATTTGTAGCTGTAGTATTGATAGCAGTATTTGTTCTGTAGTAGAAAATGGGTAGCAGCAGTGGCAGTAGTAGCCCAGCACTAGTAGAAGGATCGGGATTCCCATTTTAAATCAACTGAAATAGAATACACAGATTTGTATTTATTCATTCGTTTTATTTATTTATTTATTTAATCTATTTATTCATTCATCCATTTATTTATTTATTTGATTGTTTGTTTAGTTAGTTCGTTAGTTAGTTAGTTAGTCATTCATTCTTTTTTTTTTGGGGGGGGGGGGGGGGGCTGGTGGTTGCCTTGTATTGGATGTGTGTGTGTATGTATGTGTGTGGTTTGTCTTACTCTTTGTATTTCATTTTCTTCTGTACGTCTTTGTTTTTATTGTTATGTAACAGAAGGCTCTGCCACTCTCCCTATCACAGTTGAGTTGAAGTTCTGCATGTCTTTTTAGAAACAGTGATGCGTGGTTTATTTATTTATTTATTTATTTCATTTGCTTATTTATTTATTTATATTTATTTATTCATTCGTTTGTTTATTTATTTATTCATTCATTTATTAGATTAGTGTATTTGATCGACTTTATTTGGTAGAATTTTTACCACCATGTTTTATCCTAAATTCATGGTGGTGAGCGTGGAACACGCAAACACAGGAAAGGGTATAATGTATGCTGTCAATTTACACACAAAAATACACACACTCGCGCGTGCACACACACACATACACACAAACGCATACACGCACGCGCACACACATACACTCTCACACACACAAACGCCACACACGCATGCACGCACGCACACACACACACACACACACACACACACACACACACACACACACACAGGCACACAGGCACACACACACACACACACACACACACACACACACACACACACACACACACACACACACACACACACCACGAACAACACATACGCATCAAAACAGGCAGCAGCAAGAAAGAGGAAAAAGATTGTGGACGCGGTAATCGTAGAATATGTTCACTGCCACCAAGATTGGGCTCTCTTTGTCAGAACTGACAAATGGAGCCATGGAATATACGGGAGTTGGCAGCTCGAAACAGTCGTGAGATCGAGGGCAACCGACTAGAGTTACTTTAGTTTGATGGAATTCAGTAGTGCCAGCTCTGATCGAACATTCTTGTGACACCAGACACTAAGTTAACTACTTAAAATAATAACCACAATCAAAGAGCCAGTAAACACTGGATTCAATTCGTTTCTTAGTCACAATGGAATTTTCCTCATGAATGCAGGTCACTCTCACTGGGGATGCACATCACTATAGGACAGCGCCACCTCTTTTTCTGTGCGTATATTTTTATTTCTCTGTTGCATTGGCTCTATCTACAGAATTTTGCCAAGGACAACTTGTTTTGTTGCCGTGGGCTTTTTAAAGTGCATGCTGCACATTGGACGTCGATTTATCATCTCATCCAAAAGAGGCTGCCGGTAAAGAGACTGTCATTAGGTCCCCCCACCGTCTGTTCCTATGAACTTCCAACACGACAGCGTTTGACTTAAAAATGATCTCTGGCACGAAAGCGGCAGAAAAGGGAAAAAAAAAAACACACATTGAAATTAAGGTCATCATGAGATCAAGGAGTGAATGGCCACAGACCACCGACTTTGCTATGCTTCACGCGGTGTTCAGGCATGCGATGTCTATTGTTTGTAGTAGACGCAGTGGGCAGTGTCCCTCGTATGTTAGATCAGAACACTGTCGAACTCCACCGAAGTGATAGAGTGCCAAGTCACCCCTGATGAGTGGCCTCACAGTTGCTTATGAATTATGAATGTGCATTATGAATTTCCTGAAACTAGAAATTCGATCAAATAAACTTCAATTGATATGTTGAGAAATAGAATGAGCGGCATGAGATCAGCGCTACTAGAGCAGTGCAAAAGATGGGACAGAAAAAAAAATCTGTCTCCTGGAAATGTCATGACGACAGAAATTGCTGTTTTGTGCTTGTTGTTCATGAGACTTTTGCCCGTCCTGTGCTTTTGTGTCAGCATCCGTTTGAAGACCAATTGTTTAAAATTGGAGGTGAACGAACATTAAACCACATGCTTAATTGGTAATAGTTATGATGTATCTTCTTTTGGTGTCAGTGATAGTTCGGGTGACTTCAAAATGCAAAGGCTACACGTGCAAAGTTGATGAACCCGCCAAATCACGCTAGTTTTCAGTGCCCCCATGCATTGACATGTGTACTTAATTTTTTCTAGATGTTTTTTAACGAGGAGTTGTGTACGTTTTGAAACGGTTTTAGCCCTGATATGGCTCTGTGGAGTCGGCTGGGCTTTTTAAACAATTTCAGTAAGTATAACAAGAATCTTCTTTTCATCAGGTGAAATGTTCTGTTGTGATGTGGGCTCTCCTTTGTCAGTTGGCTGTTCGAAACTTACTTGGTTTAGAAGTAGATCTCCCGACCTCCTGTGTGACTGCAGGAGTTTACACAGGTGCAAAGAAACTGCTCAAGGGAAAAATGTGTGCGCATCCTCCAGCTGTGAAAGAGTACGTGATTGTGTTAATGACCAGGGAAGGTAAAGCAGCGAAGGAGATAGATGAGCACTGCCCTCATAATGCTAGCTCAGAGAGAACTTGAGGTCCCCACCACCTTATTTCCCTACAACCTCAGGGTTCTTAAACAACCTTTATTTGAACTTTTCCTTGTGTTCATGCCGGGTGAAGACTATGTTGATAGATCTGATCCTGTATACTACTCGGTGATACTTTGCTTATCTTAATGCAGCGTGTCAAAGGCAGAAGCAACATGGTAATACTCATCCTGTCCAGGCCTGACCACGGTCTATTTCTTCCAGTAATGTGGGTCGCCTTGTTTACAAACAATAGGCCATTGAAGCCCATACAGGCACTCTCCAACCTGATCAGTTACTCCATTCATTGAGTTCCTTGCCAGTTGAACAGTTAACATCGCCCCCGTATATTCTGTAGCCTGCAACTGAAGCTGTCCAAGAAAGAAATGAGCTGAGACGTTGCTAAATGGACTAGAGAGAGTTTTGTGATGGCTCAGATACTAGCTTATAATCGCCAGAAATGGGAGTCAGTTGGAACATTTGTCATTGATGCAGTGGCCCATGACGTCGCGGGTTACTTGACTGGTAGGCAGTAAGCAGGTGGGAGATATTTTGTTTCAAACATCTGTTGATTTGTTTGTTGCTATTTGTTTACCATCCCAGAGATTCCTCGATTTTTTCTCTTTGCTGTAATTTTGATCATGCTTTATCTTGAATCTGGTGTCTTGTTTCCTCGCAGTGATCTGCCCCTGCTGTCAGTGAAGCCTTTATGATGTTGAGAGGCTTTCTTTCCCTTCTGACCTTGCGAAGCTATATCCTTCCAAAACCTTAACCAACTCCGGTTACTCCATCACAACAAATTCAGACATTTTGAAACATTTGTGAATCTGTACGGTGAAGAGTGGGATAGCTATTAATTCGTTGTGGGAAAAGATAAGTTCTGTCTTTTCTACAAGAACACTATGGGTTATTGTGTAGCGTGGAATGGTTGGACTGGACAGAAATCATTCAATAATTTTCTTTTTTCTTTTGTTTCTTTTTAATCTATTTGTTTATTTATTGATTTCTTTCTTTATTTCTTTATGTGTTTGTTTGTTTGTTTTTGCTTACTTGTCACAAAAGAAAGTTCTTGAGTGAAATGCGGGTCGCGAAAGTACATCACAACTGTTTTTTCTTCTGTATATGTATTTCTGTTATCTTTGACAGTGAAATTTTTCAACAGAATTTTATCGGAGATAAATCTGTTGTTGTGATGGGAACTTCATGTGCGAAAGATGTGTGTAACACACAGGATCTCTGTGCACCTACACCACCACTCAAGGTCTTGTGGGTGGTGAGAAAATTTCTCTCCAACTTAGGATCGAAGCTGCGACATTTGGCATCCCAAAAAAGTGCTGAAATAATTCCAACAAGCATCGAATATAGAATGTGCTGTGTTCACAAAATGAGAATAGAGCCACGAAGTATCGAATGTGAATGAAAAACAAGACAAAAAGGTGTAGTATGTGGTTCTTTTATTTATCTTCTGGAACATGTGTAACAACGGAGATCGTTTCTCACTGAATTTGTATTTACAATCTCCACGCACAGTACATTGTCTGTTCTACAGCACATGTGTCATGGTTCTGGCATCAATAACTATATTATATCACGGTGAGAAAATAATATCTTTACAACAGTCAGTTGTTTGAACCACGAACAATGTTCATTCACAGCTTTCGTGTCTTTTTAATCAGCAAATCCACAGGACTCTTGTTCGATTTGAGGACTACGATAAATCAGTGTTCGTCTTCCTTCAACACGAGTGTTTCTCCACGTTAAATCGTCAACAGTAACTGAATGATTATTTTCACAGAACTTTAACAGATTTTTTATTTCTTAATAGCACTACTGTCTTGTGGAATTCTGTTCACACTAAAAACAAAAAAACAAAAACAAAAGTTTCATATCGCTAATATTCCACCTTCAAGCACACTGACACACACATTAAAAGACTTTCTGTAACTGAATATGATTGTAATGACACATGTGAAAGCTGATTTCAGTCTGAGTGTTTTGTAGTATCTCTTTCTGGTGGTGGTGGTTGGTATTGTGAATGTTTGTATCAGAACTATCCTTTCAACTAACGATGCATCTATTTCGATCGTCGTCGATTTGGGGATAAAATATCAGCACATTCAGAATGGAACCAGGAAAATGAAAAAGATAACGGATAACAAATGGTTTAGTCTTCAAATTCAGTTCATCTTGTCCTAGCCCAGAAGAGCATCCGCCGAACGGAGGGATACCGACGTATGATCCTCTTCTCAGGAAAGGAACATTAACTTTCAAGTTTGTTTTCAAACTTGTAGACAAAAAGTGGTTCTAAATATTCATCTATTTCTATCCTTCTTTCTCTCTTTTTTTCTTTGTCTGCAGCACGACAAAGCGTTATCACCCGAACAAGGTTCTGAATCGTTCCTGCACTTGAATGTCACTCAGCCAACAACTCGATGAAATAAATATGGGGTACAGGAAATATGCAACTTCACAGTGATCATGGTTACCATCCCAATCAACTTCCATGACTGTCAAAACATGGAAACTCAATACCCACTAATTAGCTGCCCCAAATCCCGTACATTCGAACACTCGGACACTCAAACACAGAGATAGCACACACACACGTTGGGCAATGGTCAGTGTTAGTCAGGAAGCGAGCATGCACAGCTGTTGGTGACGAGCCGTTGGATGGTAGCGCGCACCAGGGTATTGTGGTCACTGAAGTACATCACAGTTAACGATGACTGCTCTTTGGGATGACACATTTCCCTTTGTCGGTCCTCTGTCATCCTGGAATCATCGTCACTGTATTTGGCTGACTTGTCACCAAATCGTTGTCCACTGAACAGAGCCTTTGGCTCCTTTCCTTTTAGTTTTCGTTCAGACAAATAACTTGCGTCAGATTCTGTGTCTTGATCATTCGACACAGTTTTGCACACACCACAAACAACGGTGGTAAATCCTTCAGGGTGAGCAATCCAATGGTCCCAGCCTAGATCTTCAAACGTCACCTGCACATGCTCAGCACAGCATGAAAACTCGGGATGTGATTGGCTAGGACACACTCTGTCCACGTGACGGACAGAACGGGGAAGGGGTGCGGGGGCTACTGTGGTAAGGGGGTTGTCGGCAGTACAGATGACCATATAGGGCCGGTTGGGATTCAGGTTGAGGAAAGAGCTGCTGTCCGCATCGGACTTACGGCTCTTCTTTCTGGGCAGGGCATTGTCAATAGACACGCCGCTCTTGGCACAGCGTTTGCACCGGACCCGCAGCACCAGAGAGTGATCAGAGGACTGGGCTGCGCGGGATACATATGACACCGGGATAGGAACTTTGATCCAGTTAAACTTTTTACTGATACTAACACGTTGTACTACTACACGTTTGAACTTCCCTTTTCTTTCAGTTCTCGCTTGCACCAGGATCTTGACGCGTCGAGACTTTTTTCGGCGAGACTTGGAAATGTTTTTCTTTCGTTTGGAACCTGCTTTTTTCCTGCCCCGGCTCTTTCGACCATCGTTTTGAGCACTGTGGTCTTTGACGTTGGACGTCTTGATTTTGTCACCCCCGTCTCTGGTTCTCTTTTTACCTCTCACTTTGTTCTTCCGCTTGGTTTTGGAGTAGTGCTTGAAGCGGAGTCTGACGAGCAGCGTGACACGGTTTATGACGGCCGATTTGTCCTTCTGGCTATTCACTCGGAACAGCAGCTGGTCCGCTTTTGCCTTGTTGACTGCTGAAACATATCAGTCCAAAAAACAGATACACTATACAATGTTCTTCCTCCTCACAAATTATACTATGTATGATGTTAAACATATTACTTTACACACTGTTTGTTTGAAATGATTCTCAGGTATCTCTCAAGAAGCGTGAGATGCAATGAATAACATTTCAAATCCATCACAGTACTTTTTTGGAATATGTATCATCAGTTAAAATCTATATCAAAAAAGCAGTACAGACGTTACAAAAATAAAGCGATACAAACAATACTTGCTATGATTATACCCTGCTTTGTGCAGAAAGGTACTTGACTCCATTATGATTCGATATCAGATGACAGCAACATGAAATATTATTTTAATATGGAAAGAAAAACTTCAGTCTATAGTTTCATACATAGACGTAATGTTAATTTTATTTCATTCACGCCTGATCTAGATTGTATCCATTTGACAACTTATTTTTGTTCTTATTCTTTTCCTTTCAGACTGTGCGTTCTTTCCTAGGATTGAAAAGTATGTTTGATGTTATGGAATATAATACGCCAAATAATGCTGTGCAATTCAAGTACATTAAGGAAAGAGGTTACAAAACCCATTGTTGTTATTATAATATTATCATGTGACGTACACGTATTTGCTTTGAGGTCGTAACGATCTTAAAAAAGCTTTCTTGCTTTCCAACCCCTAGGCGGTGTGTGTTTGTGTGTGTGTGCATGCGTGCGTGCGTGCGTGCGTGTGTGTGTGTGTGTGTGTGTGTGTGTGTGTGTGTGTGTGTGTGTGTGTGCGTGTAGCGTTGTCTTCCTCAGAGGTTTCTGTTTCGTTTGTGTTACTTCAGATCAGACAATTAATTATGTCAAGTAAAAGGTCGTCTTTCGGAAGGGGACGAAAAACGAGTCGGACCCATGTGGCTAAAGAGCAAGGCATTCGTGTAGCTTCCCTGGTAAAAAAAATATTGGCGAGAAAGGTTCATTTGCCAGGTGCATCACCTTGAAGCCCATTTAGCTTTCTTGCCTTTCTGACATTTTGGTTAAAAAAGAATGACAGCTTGGGTCAGAGGTCAGTCATCAAACAGACTTGAATGTACCCTAGCTCATCATCCTCTGTGTGTATATGTGTGTGTGTGTGTGTGTGAGAGAGAGAGAGAGAGAGAGAGAGAGAGAGAGAGAGAGAGAGATGATGACGGCATGAATCAGAGGTCACACTCTCTACTCCCTTTCCATCTCCCCCCTCCCAGTTTGCGTGTGCTTTGTGCCCTGGAGATTTGGCCTTTGTTAATGATTGCTTTGGTGATTGATGAGAATGTGTGCCTTGGTTTGATACTTGAATCAAGATTTGGCGCCTTGTTATTATTGTCATTATCATTATTATTGTTATTATTATTATTATTGTTGTTATTATTATCATTATTTTGCTTGCTTGGATTTCTGCACTTCTGTTCGTGTTTACCATAGCAAAGAATACAACTCTACTTTCCCTGTCGTGGGGCTGAGAATGCCTATTTGTCTTTTGTCTCTGTAACCAGTGTAGTTGTTGCGGAAACTGATGAGATGTGGCAGATCACAGGGTTTTCCATCTCTGTTTCATGGGCGCGGCAACAGGCAGGATCAGACATGTTAACGTTGATCGAGTCTCGTTTTTGTCACCCACCTCTTTCTCTGTTGATCTCGGCGACAGCCTTCGTCCAGTGTATTCCGAGGGAATGCCTCTGAAATTGTAATGGCTTCTGTCATGACCTCTTCTTCTTCTTCTTCTTCTTCTTCTTCTTCTTCTTCTTCTTCTTCTTCTTCTTCTTCTTTTTCTTCTATCTGTCCTCTTGTATCGCCATGGGTATCCATTGGTATGTCGAAGAGAAAGAGCTGATCAGAAACGAGCCGGAGAATCTGATGTGGAGAAATGCCGTGTAACATCATCTATTTCATGCCATCCATCCAGGTCTTCCTTGATCTGCCTCTCGCTTTAAATTCAGATTTTGTTGTTGTTATTGTTAATTTCTTGTTGAGCCAGCTGGTGTGATTGCATTCTGATCAGACGACCAAACCGCTTAAATTTTCTGTTGATTGATAGGATGATGGACTGGTGTTTTTCCTTCCATTTTTCCAGTCTTTTTTCTGATCATGTCCCGTCTGGTCTTGTGACCAAACCGAGCAGGTTGTGTCGTTTGACGGTTTTCAGCAACGGTTCCTGTGAGCTTAACTAGTAAGAAACAAGGTACATTCAGGTAAATTAAAAGCCATCCACCTACCCACTGGTTCGGACCAAACGATGGTGTCGGGTACGGTTGAACGGGCACGGGTTCGATTCCGTGGCAAAGGCAGGCGATTGAGAACACTACTAAAGGGCTGTACGGGTTTCTTGGTCGGGGGTTCAGGCTCGGCTGTCAGGTTCAGTCCTCGTAAGATCTTGACTTTCAGTTTCTCCACTTGTATCATGTTGTTGTACTGAAATTATCAATCAGTTGATAAATCGACTAATCAGACTAATCAATCAGCCAGTCGGTCAAACATATCAGTTATCATTCGCTCAGTCTCTCAACCAGTCGATCACTCAACGCAATAACAGTCAGTAATCGACCAGTCAAGCCAAACAGTTTCAGTCGATCAAGGCAATCAGTCAGTCAGTCAGTCAGTGTTTTAATCAATATGAGTCTCAATCTACAGTGTCTCGATCGGTAAATCACGTTATTTCAAAGAGTCACAAAATAGGAACAAAACAACAAAATAAATCACCAAGCTAACGAAAAATATACAACCAAGTAAATGAATACATGAATAAATGAATAAAAGGACGGGTCTTTGGAAATCAATATAAGAGGTAGGACAATATCCACTCGGTAGTACCTGACAAGCAAACTTTCTGCTTTGCTGTTGTTCATTTAAAATCTGGAATTCGAGTTATTTCAAGAGGGAATCATCATGCTTGAGCAGTTTCATATGAGCTCATGCCAGATCTACCAGCAAATACCTGGCAGGCTTTTTAAGCCTGCGCAAAGATTTAAAAATGGAACCTGGGGAGAAGGGTTAGAGGGGGTATTGTGAAACACCGAGCAGACTAATTTGAGCATTCAGAGGTAATTTGTAATAACCGTTTCATCTGTAGGAGGAGGATTAACATCAGAGGTACCAGGTCTGCGAGCGCCTGCTGCAAACCATGATTCCATGCAGTATACAGCAAATGACTTCATGGTCATCTATGTCAGACGAGACTGGCGATCGCCCATCGAGTTCTCTTCAGGGTGGACAACGCCGGGTTCTGTGCTTCAACCGTATCCATCTTAACTACTGGATGCCCATCAATCTATTGTGTCACGCCAGAAGACGTGTGGGAAAGCTGCTGGCTACTACAACTCATCTGACCAACAAGCACCATGGCGGGCGGCAGGAACTGTATGACATTGGTGCTTTCACCGCCATGTGTGGCCTGACCATATGGACAGCGAACAAAAGAAAAAGAAGAATCTACAGGTGAACTGGCCTGAACTGTGGGACATCATTCTGTGAGTATTGACTATGTTTTGTAATGTCTATTGTTGATTTTGCCCGACTTTATAGCTCAGTATTTTTCAAAGCCCTCTCTAGTGACTTCAGCTCAGTAGGGGACAGAGTTCAGCAGAATAAAGAAAATATAACACAAACTGTCTTACAGTTTTCGGGAGGAAAACGTGGTGATAAACATGGAGGAACAGTTCCTTCTGATTGATGTTATATAAAGCGTTAAGACTGTGTTTCCACAAAACACCATTTCAACCTACATAGTTCAGAGTTCGAAAATATGTCGCAAAAATTGATTGAAAGAATGGACAAAATGGAAAGTTGATTATTTGATACAGACAAAGGCGAGAATATACTGGACAGGGACATTATACAGGTAAAAAAGAATTCAAAGCATAGAGATAAATCAAAACAATAGGAACAAAATTGTTGAAACTTCAGTTTGATTAAAATGATGAGCAGCAGTACAACTGTCAGTGGAATGTCAGGATGTATGCTACAGCGGACAAACAAGGGGAGAGTACTGCAGACTATTTCATGGCGTCTTATAAGATGTTTACTGACTTGGTTGGTGTGTCAGTGTATGACGATGACCTGGAAGCAGCACACAGGACGGGGCGCAATATTTGCGATTAAAAATACCCGTTCATTGTGCGCGTTAAGACCATAAATCTGAAGGAGAGCTTGATCATCGCAGGAATCTTAAAAAATAAAGGGGTGTCTGTGGGGAAGGACTTGATTCCAGCGATGGATCGGCTCCTTTAGGATGCTTAAATACACTGCTCCACTAACGACATGGTCGTCCCAGGACAAAGCCCGTGCAAAACTAAATACGTAAAGACTCTTCATTTTGAATATGGAAGAAACAATTAACTCTTTCAAAAGGAAATGAGTTATGGACACAACTTACACTAATGTGACAATAGAGTTTGTTTGTTTTGTTTTTCGTTGGTGTCGTTTCTTTCACATACTTTTATTCTCCAAATTGTTTAATTACAACAGTTCATAATTATATGGGTAATATGTATCGTATTAAGCTTTATGCAGATTTCATCTACATTTGTTACATTTCCGTTTGAGTTACTTGACGGCTACTTTAGATAATATAAACTCCCTTCTCCACAGTGGTCTCTCCCCTCCTCCCCCTAATGAATACTGCCAAAATATGGACCTATGTGAAGTCGTAAATGGATTATATTCGCCACAGTACCTAGGGAATGCTATAGTGGATGAGAAAATCACTGTCGTGTAATGGGACAAGCCATTGAATGTTAAAGAGAATTTCTTTTACTGTGCCGAGAAGGGGAGCGTTTCTCATAAGCTAAAGGGGCAAATTAGTTTGGGAAAAAGAAACAGGAGATGGTAAAAAATGATAATGGGAGAAAGGAAGAGAGAGCGACTTTGGATCAACACTGGATCCCTGTTTTCCGGAGAACTTTGTTATATTAGCAAATGATCAATAGAAAACAAAAGGAGAAGCCACGAATCATTTAGGAAAGCAGCGACAATACCCGGCTGTGATGTACAGTTCAGTCATGTTATCACTGTCATAAAACGGTGACATAATGTTGCTAAACATTGACTATGATTGAAATGTCTGTAATGTGCTAATGTATACGTGTGTGTATGTTTTGTACATAACTATCTTTATGCTGATTAAGTGAGAAAGAAATCCGTGGATTTTAAAACTACCAATACCCATCGCGCGCGCGCGCACACACACACACACACACACACACACACACACACACACACACACACACACAACATACAACACACACACACACACACACACACACACACACACACACACACACACACACACACACACACACACACACACACACACACACACACACACACCAGTGTATTTTATTCTTCTCTTGTTGATGTCTGCTAGTAGTTTTCTGGTGGTATCAAGTTCTTCCAGGACACTTTCATTAGTTCTTCTATTTGTCCATTTGAAACGTAGTAGTCTCCGATAAAACCACATCTCTGCTACCTCAATTCTCCTGCAGTCAGTTTTTCTCAGAGTCCAGGCTTCGCCGCCATAAATCATGACTGGCCAAATCAGACATTTTAAAAGTCTAATTTTTAAGCGATTTGGTATGCCCATGTCTTTCCAGATGTTGTTGAGTTAGACCATTTTTTGCTTTGCCATTCCAGTTCTTATTTTGATGTCTTTGGAGCAGGTTCCATCATCAGTTTTTACAGAACCAAGATATTTGAAATCCCTAACATTTTCTAAAGGAACTTGTTGATTAAGGTGCCATGATTGTTTTCAATGTCTTTGCGTTTGATATGTAGCACTTTGGTTTTCTTGGCGCGCAGGTGCTTGTATACAAAATGAATGTACACACGTAGCGCATAAACACACATTCGTACATACATACACGCACGCGCGGGAGCGCTCATATGCAGATTCACACACATGTGCACACATGTTTCTTCACCTCTGTCACTGCCACTAAAATCTACAGTTCATGAACCAAATACATACATGCGCGTAGGAGGGTGGATTTGCTCTCTCACGTTATTGTTCATTTGCTCGCTCACATGTTATTGTTCATTTGCTCGCTCACATGTTATTGTTCATTTGCTCGCTCACATGTTATTGTTCATTTGCTCGCTCACATGTTATTGTTCATTTGTTCGCTCACATGTTATTGTTCATTTGCTCGCTCACATGTTATTGTTCATAGCTCCAAGCCCGGTGTCAACACAGTAGGGGGGGGGGGGGGGTTCTTTCCATTGGTAGTTCGTTTTTGCACGTGTTTTCCTGATGATGACACTTTCCCTTTATATGTAATATTTCTGATAAATTCCATCCTTTTCTGACTGAAAAAGGAAAACTTTAGCTATGCATTGCATAAAGTAAATAATGACTTGTTTTGGGAAATACATCTGAAGTATACATATTTTTCTTGCAAAATGCAAAACCGTCACTGCCGATAAATTTCCTTTCAGGACTGATCTCATACAATGAAAGAAAATTGGAAATTGGAAGTGATATACTGAAATTCAGTAGACGACTTGTATAAAGTCTTTGATACAGACGATTCTGCTTAGCTGATAATTATCAGTGTAGTTTGTCATTGTGTCTTATCAAAACGAATAAACAGAAGTTTGAGGAAAAACAAGAATAAGTTCAGAGACTTACTTGTGGCCGAAAATCTGTTGTGGGACCAGGTTTTCCGTTCCGTTTGAAGGAAGAGGAACTTTTCGCCAAGCACGTGAGAATAGAAGCTGCTGATGTCACCAACAGCAATGACATCAGGGAGACTCCAAGTTGTGGCTTGCGGTGACTCTGTGACGTCATGTCCGCCGCCTTGAAAACAAAATGAGTTGTTAGTGAAAAGTTTCACAAAAAAGTAGCATTCATTCATATTTTTACGGTTTCGAAAAAATAAACAAATAAATAAATAAATAATAGTTTAAAAAATGGAAGGAAGAAAGAAAGAAAGAAAAGCGGATTATTCAGATCGATTTGTGTGTGTGTGTGTGTGTGTGTGTGTGTGTGTGTGTGTGTGTGTGTGTGTGTGTGTGTGTGTGTGTGTGTGTGTGTGTGTGTGTGTGTGTGTGTGTGTAAATTGTATCAGCACAGATTTCAAAACTGCCAAAGTCTCTTTGAATGCAATCCATTCCAGTAAAATTACTGGAAGGAAAAAAGTTGCTATACTTTATGTTTGAAGTACAGCAAAATCATTGTGATCGTTTTAATCTACATGCGAACGAGCGCGTGTGTGTAAGTAAATGTGTGTGCGGGAGAGGAGGGTAGGGGCTGATAGTCGGACATGTACTTTTCTACTCTCTTTTACAATCTGGTGTGATTTCAATTCGTACCTCAAAAAAAACCTTTCGAAATAAACAAGATAGAATGATAACTGCAGGAAAGATGTGGCTGAAGGAGAACATTAAAAAAAAAAGAAGAAGAAGAAGGGGTGGGGGTGGGGCTTCAAATTTCAATTAAAAAATATGAAGCGGATGGAAAGTGAGATTCTGGGTTTTAGTTCCGAGTTTGTTCAGGAAGATTTATTGCACTGAGATAATTCCATGTGCGCTTGATCCAAGTCTGCAACAAAACAGTATGTTCTGGTAAGGTCCTGAAATTAGGAAGACAGGGTGGAAGGGGCTGGGGGATCAGGACTTCTGAAACACTAAGCTGATTGCCAGAATGGTTGAAGCATTACGATGGGCAGCAAACAATCCAGTTGCAGGCTGGTATTGAACTCGAGACTTCTAATAATCTCGAGTCCACGATTCTGTCGATAAAGCCAGTCATTCTGGGGAAAGATGGTGCGGCGATAGACGATTTTACTTTTGAGACTATTTTTTCTGTCCCAACGTTTCCCACGCCAGAATGGGGTCGATCCCACGAGACTCACTCCGGTGCTATGGAGTACCATCTAAGTATTGAGGCTTCCTGACAGGACAGTATTCCACAGTCAGTATACTAATATATCCTGGTGTCAACCAGGCCCGAGAGATATAGACACCTGCAGTGTTGGTCACGAAATTTAGGGGACGCATCTGTAATGTAGATGAGGCTCGAGTGTGTGGTCCCAGCCTTCCCAATGACCCTATAGCTTACCTTTTTTTTTCTTTCTGTCTGATGGGGTTTCGAACCTGTGAGTTTCCTGTCAGTAATCACTTCACTAGCCAAACCCCATGTTGACTCACGTGTTCCCCTTTCTTCCCTCATTGCTTTACCCTCTGTACCCCTGACGGAGACAGATTTCCATTCACAAACTGTATGGACTAGAAGCCGCAAGCACAAAATAAGAATCAGAATACATCTTGTGACTAAAATTACAGGGTCGGTACACACATCAATTATCATAAACGCGTATTGATACAATAGGTTAATAGTTATAACATAAAGGAGGAGATAGAAATTGACGAGATGGCAATCGGAGAAACATGACGATCTATGTCATCAGAAATCGTGGACTGATAAGCAGGACTTCATTTTGTGGCGGAGGAGCAAGGAGAAGCGGCTAATTAGTACGCCCGACTGTCGCCCCCAGGATCAAAAGTAGTCCACTTTCAGACCGACTTCACGAGCCCTTCTCTTCGGTATTTTGTAATGGGAGACAAGAACGCGTGTTTTACGATGATGGTAACCTTTGAAGAACCTTTCAAGTTTCATGATACTTTTCGTGTTTAATTCCTTGTTAGTGGTACATTGTCTGCCTGCCGTCTCAGGTAATCCATGTTCGTGTCATTTTTGTGACATTAATGACTTAATTAAACACAAAACACCAAAAATGTCTAGCAAAGAAGAAAGCAGACAGAAGCTCCTGAATCAGTCTGCTGTCTCTCTAATTGTGTTTATGGAACCACCAGGGATTTTTTCGTTGTTCCGTTGGAATAAGCAGGGTCTGTGCTAATCTTTTCTTAGAGCACATGCTGCTTTAGAGAAAATCTGGAAGCCGCCCACTCAAAATTGTAAGCAAGGAACCAAACGAATGAGTCAATACATAAACAGAGTAAATCATTAAATAGAAATAAACCAGATACCCCTGATTCGGTTGTGTTTTCCATAATAAGCTAAGCAAGTAGCCTACATTTTATTTTGCATACCTATACCTTGTTTGTTATTATTCATTTGTGTAGGTGTACTTCTTCTCGATAGTTTTAGGTACATTTTATTCAAAATTGCCTCCATGATAAAGTCTTCCGAAAACATATTTCTCTCAGCAGCTTCACTCGTCTGAAACCCTCCTTCCCCTCACACTGGGGTGCTTTTGACTGTCACTTGGCGCAAGCTTTTTTAATGATGGCCCTCTGGATTAATTTATCCTCGCTCTCAGGTATGGCGTGTTCGTGGGGTGCATGCGAGTGTAATAGGCTGTCTCTTTTTGGGTTGACAAAATTGAAATCGGTAATCGGTGTAACGTTCACTGCTTCTTTTATTGCTTTTGTTTTCCTGTCCCATCTTCTACGCCATTTCAGTGGCCACAGACTCTGGGACAATCTTTTTTACAGTGCTATGATGATGCATGACGTTGGGGATGATAATCATGATGCCATGAAGTTCCATTATGGAGTGAGACACCGTGACAAAACTGTACTTTACGCTTCCTTTCATAATATATCTTGACGTTAACCAGGCCCAACAGGTATATACATCTGCGGCGCTGGTCAGGACATTTTGAGCTACAACTGCAATAATGCATCCCACGATGTGGATGAGACTATGAGGTCCTAGTCGTCCAAATAAGCTCAGTCTTTTTATTAGCACACTCAACTGTGAATGGGGGCTGGTTGGAGTAATTAAATGAACAGGCACAAAACCGACTTTGGAAGGAAAATCAGGAGCCATCACCAATCGGACAAACATTGGTATTGTCTATAAAATAGCACTGCGCAGACTTTTGGGGCGCAGAAATGAAAGTGTTTAGGGCATTTCCTAAATCAGAAATCAAAGAATTATTTTGTAAATGGACAAGATGAGGCAGAATGAGGAAGAATGTGGCTGGCAGAATATAAGTGATTTGTTGTTGTTGTTTTTGTTAACGATCGAGGGTAGAAGATGGGTGAGGGAATTAGGGTAATGGGGACAATAAATCGTGTTGGTAAGCAGATGGGGGCTGTATGTCGTGTTGTTCGAGGGTAGATTTCTGTGATATGGTTATGTATGACGTTGATACACTCAAGTCATACTGGGCTCGAAAGAGATGTTGGTAATGAATGTATTTTTTTCTCGTCCATTTCCACGGGATAGATGTGGAACATTGCAGATGAAGATCGCCTAAGTTATTTCATTGACAGAACGATAGACAAATAACCGATACGCTCAGAGGGACCTCAAGATTTGCCAATACATACAAATTCAAATAACTATAATGCATGCAGACAAAAAATCATGTAAAATTGGAATATTAATAAGAGGAGAGAGAGAGAGAGAGAGAGAGAGAGAGAGAGACTTTCTTTTGGACGTTGATATCGTTCTCGTATGTTCTAAACGTATGCTTTTGCGACTCGTTACTTGTCCACATCTTTGACAAAAATGTAGTGAAGACCCACCCATAAAGAGCTGAGAAATGTGTTCACACATTTTTGTTATTAATACACACGCGCGTGCGCACACACACAACACACACACACACACACACACACACACACACACACACACACACACACACACACACACACACACACACACACACACACACACACACACACACACACACACACACACACACACGAGGTATGTGAAATAATCTCTTTTTTTTTACACATTAAAGGGAAACTTAAAGAAAGGAGAAAGAGAAACCTCGCCCGCCTCTCTCTCTATTAAACAATATTTCCATTCTCTCTCTCTCTCTCTCTCTCTCTCTCTCTCTCTCTCTCTCTCTCTCTCTCTCTCTCTCTCTCTCTCTTCTCTCTCTCTCTCTTACTATTCCAGTTTTACATGATTTTATGTCTGTATGCATTATAGTTTATTTGAATTTGTATAGAGCCTCCCTAGACTGGATGTTAAAAACGAAGGGAATTATTTTGCTTATGCCACTACCCTCGAAGAAAGAAATTTTCTTGATCTGCTTGTTCTCTGTCCCTGTCTCGCTCTCTCTGTCTCTGTGTCTGTCTGTCTGTCTGTCTGTCTGTCTGTCTGTTTGACTGTCTGTCTGTCTGTCTGTTCTCTCTCTCTCTCTCTCTCTCTCTCTCTCTCTCTCTCTCTCTCTCTCTCTCTCCGGTATCTGTCATTCTTTCTCTCATGCTGTCAGGATTGATTCTAATTTTACGTTGTGATCTGCTATTATTTTCTATTGTTATTTTTTATGAACTATATTAATGTGTATATATCCGACTATGTTGATACTATATTTATGTATAGACCTGACACGCGTGCACACACGTGCGCGCGCACACACACACATGCGCGAGCGCGTGCCCGCGCGCGCGCACACACACACACACATTTGTAATCTCCCTTTTATGTAAAGTGTAACGAGCATGCATTGACATGGACTCTATGCGCTGTACACAAACTGACAAAGAATTATTATCACTAGTAGTAGTAGTAGTATCATTAGTATTATCATTTATTAGATATAATTCAGTTTATGTGTGTGTATGTATGAATTTATGTGTGCTAGTGCAGGTCGGATAGATGTATCCGCTACTGGTAACCTGGAACCCAGTACTACCTGTCACAGGATCGAATTGCTGGCGACTAAACCAGCAACCCCACCAGTCCTCTCAGGAGGATGGTGAGGAGGGTGGCTAGAAACCCTGGTGGAAATAAATTAGATCCATCAAAGGGCGCCAGCTCTAGAGAGCTACCCGCGGCCATCTAGCTAAGGGAGTGAACCCTGACAGTAAATCCGGGGTGGGGCCCTAAGGCGGTTGGATGGCAAACTTTGTCACTTTCCGGCAGCTCCTGCGGCCGCGTTGGCACCAAAACGTAACAGCCCTGCTGTTCCTTTGGATCTGTCAGCGAGGTGGAGAGGGGGGACAAGTTGCATGGGCAACAGCCTGTCTTCCATATTACACTGCCCAGGCCTACATCCGTCCATTCATCCACACACAGAGGTCGACAAGAGGATCGGGAAGGCAGCCACAACACTAGCCCGCCTCACACAAAGGGTGTGGACAAATCCCAAGTTGACCACAAAGACAAAGAAGGCTGTATACAACGCCTGTGTCCTCAGCACCTTGCTGTATGGCAGCGAGGCGTGGACCACGCATGCTCATCAGGAGAAAAGGCTCAATACCTTCCACCTGAGAATCCTACGGCGCATACTTGGCATTTCCTGGCAAGACAAGGTGACCAACACCGAAGTCCTAACCTGCGCTGGCCTCCCAACCATGCATACCATGCTGAGACAGCGTCGGCTGCGCTGGTTGGGCCACTTTCGCCGCATGGAAGATGGTCGCATCCCAAAAGACATCCTTTATGGTGAGCTTGCCACAGGGCAGAGAAACATTGGCCGCCCACAGCTGAGATACAAAGACGTTTGCAAGCGTGACATGAAGGCGCTTGAGATCAACACTGAGTCCTGGGAGGACCTCGCAGACGACCGCAACAGCTGGAGAACTACTCTCAAGAAACAGCTGCGGATTGGCGAGGACAAACTGTCAGCTGCTGCAGCAGAAAAGCGAGTTCGCAGAAAAGGGATGACAGCCAACAGACCAGCATCAGCATACACATGCGACCGCTGCGACAGAGACTGCCTCTCTCGCATTGGTCTGTACAGTCACAGGCGACGCTGCTTGGACCAAGCAGACAGCCCATCTAGACATTAGAACGGATGTACTTTGTCCATGGTCAGTCATGACCGAAGGAGGCCTACTACTACTACTAGTGCATGCATGCTGTTTTTACTGGAAATATCATTATTCTTGTTTGTATTACCATTATCACAGCTATCAGATGATGATTCTTTGTGGAAAATATAATATTGACATGATTTTCTTTCAGTTTTATTTTGTTCATTTGATTTATTATATTCTCCAAAATCATTTCCTCTCTAGCTCTTGATTTAGTTAAACGTGCATGTTTGATTTGGTGTCTTTCCCTAGATTTGCCAATTTAACTTATCGCATCATCACTAGAGATAGCAACACACACACACACACACACACACACACACACACACACACACACACACACACACACACACACACACACACACACACACACATACACACATGCACACATAAATATGTGTGTCTGTGTCTGTGTCTGTGTCTTTGTCTGTGTCTCTGTGTGTGAGACTTCAGGAAAATATTTTCGTAAAACTGATAGATTCATAGTCATTCATACATTGGTGTTCCCTTTTATGATGATGATCGTGATGGTGATGGTGATGGTGATGACAAAGTGAAACGTGAAATCATTAACTGTTATGTCAACTTATTACAACCAGTCTGTTTCTTGTGGTTATTAAATGTGTTCTGAATTCACACACACATCACCACCACACCACACAACATCACACCACACCACACCACACCACACCACACCACACCACACCACACCACACCACACCACACCACAATATGAACGATAGTAGTAGTAACCTAAGCACCATGCACGAGTTGTCCACTCCGTGTTATAGTAATACTAATATAGGGCAAGCAAACAACCTTGAGTGGCAGCATCAAAGACTGGGCTGGCACCTATGTCTACCTGAGACACAGTATCGGCCAGCACAAACACTCGCAGACAAGGAGGGCGGTGGGAGAAGTTGGAGGAGAGAGAGAGGTCAATGCTTTTGGGTGTCAGGTACTGCAGGATGTAGACTCGTAGCTACAGACAGCCTCGGGGCCGATGCCAAGTGAAATACTTTTCCTATCAAAAGAAGATAACCGAAAAAGTGCATTATATTGTACTCATGACGAGCAACTGTGTCGCATCGGATGTCCATTTCACTTTTAATCTACACAGCGTGCATATTTTCCGTCCAATTTTTTTTTACCCTCCTCAATGGCTACAGAGTCAGTGACAATTTTCACACAGTTGTGATGATGATGAAGACGATGGGGATAATACCGTAGAGTTCCATTCCGGATTGAAACCGTGTGACAGGGCTGAACTCAATGCTTCCTTTCACGGTATTTTCTGGCGTCAACCAGGCTCGCGAGATGGAAACGCCTGCTATGTTGACAGGAAATTTGAGCAACACGCATCCGCGAAGTGGATGAGACTGGACTGTCTGGTTCCAGTCTTCCCAATGAGCCCATCGCACACTCAAGTCTTAATGACAACCAGTTGGGGCCGAAAAATCCCACAGTAATTTTGATACAGCTGAGGACATTCGTAGCCACAACTTTCCCGTCGCTAGTTTGTTGCGCTCGATACTGCACCACGGCGACTGGTTCGCCACTCATTTCTTATTCTCCCTTTTTTTTTTTTTTTTTTGAAAAGGGGAAGATATTTTATATCGTCCGCAGATGTGTGTGCGTGCGTGCGCCCGTGCGTGTGTGTGTGTGTGTGTGTGTGT
The DNA here is from genome assembly GCA_030674185.1 of Monoplex corrugatus. Lineage (NCBI taxonomy): Eukaryota > Metazoa > Mollusca > Gastropoda > Littorinimorpha > Ranellidae > Monoplex > Monoplex corrugatus. The sequence goes on from CM060309.1 coordinate 27,111,539, forward strand.
GTGTGTGTGTGTGTGTGTGTGTGTGTGTGTGTGTGTGTGTGTGTGTGTGTGTGTGTGATATCAAAGTTTTCCCTGCACTTTACAGGCGGATTTTACCTAAAATTGTTCAAAGCAGTGCACCGCTGAAGAATAGATAAGCCATAATTCTGAAATGTAATCCAAAAGAATGCCTAAAATAAACCTTTTTTTCAGGAAGGTGTGTGAACAGCATTTCCTCGTGAACTTCTGAAAATATTAAAAATCTCTTTTCATTGTTGTGACAGTCTGCCATTGTCCTCGATGCACGTCTAGATTTTACTTGAACTACTACAGTGTTCAAGGTCAAGGTGACCTTGAGAAGTATGAAGTCTGTATTTTTGATAATAATCTGTGTATAAAAGGGGCATTGTTAGAATGGCTTTACCATCTTGTTCTTAAAAATATCATGTCACGTGGGTCGGTGCGCAAGGCGGTCAGTAGCAAAACCTGTATACAGTAGCTATTGTAAATTGAGTTGGCCGGCTTCTTCAGGGATTGGCGATGTAGAAGAGTGCGATCCTCCCACGGTACATTTGATTCCTTACTCCCCTCTTCCTCCCCCCCCCCCCCCCCCCCCCGATTCTTCATTCTGTCTCCCCTCGCAACGTCTCCTCGCTTCCTACATGCCATCATGTCATGTCTTGTCCCGATATTTGGTACATGATGTGGGATGTCTTTTTATAATGATGATGATGATGGTGGTGGTGGTGGTGGCAAGGGTGGTGGGGTAAGGGTGGTGGTGATGATAGTGGTGGTATTAGTGATGATAGCAGCAGCAATGATGACAACAGCAGCTGCAGCACAAAGCAAGTAAAAACAGAAGTAGTAGTAATGAGGGTGATTGCGATTTTTTTCTTCTAATCCTTGCTTAGAAGGTGCTTTTCTTCGAATGTAAATATATGAAAGTAACAAAAGATGCAGCAATGGTTCAATGTATAAACTATCAAATATACAATGAATGTATATCGTAAGTGAACAATCTGAATTACGGAAAATTAAGATGAGTGACTGTTAAACACACACACACACACACATACACACACACACACACACACACACACACACACACACACACACACACACATATATATATATATATATATATATATATATATATATATATATATTATACATGTGTGTGTATATGTGTGTATATATATATATATATATGTGTGTATGTGTGTGTGTGTGTGTGTGTGTGTGTGTGTGTGTGTGTGTGTGTGTGAGACCTCCCAGCACGAAATAAGTCTTAACCAGCATTTTGGGTATTTTGAGATACATATATCACACTGGAAAGTGTACATTCTGCTGATTATTTTGGAACTGGAATAAAGCTTGTACTCAAAAAAATGTAGATGTTATGTATGTTTAAAATCATTACATTGTATGACGGCCATTTTGAGATAACAGCCTCTAAAGTTTTTATGTACTCTCCTACACATTTTCCTTAAATTTCTTTATTTGGTGGCTTTGACCCGGTTTGTTTCTAATTTTAGCTGTCATTATCCAAATGGTACACCAAAGAGCTTTCTGTCAGTATATTACATGTGGGGGTTCTGTACAGGTTACGGTTCGCAATAAGAGACAAAAATAGGTACATTTGGTAAGAAATTGTATTCTTTCTGCTATGATCAGTGCATTGAAATACCATTCACAATTGATTAATGATATTTTTTCAAGACAGAAACTTCTGTGGGGAATAGATTATAGTCCACAGAAATCGAGTTTGAGAAAAAGTCAAAAACCCCAGACACACCCTCATTCACCTTTTCAGCTCGACTGACTGCGAGTTAAGACTGAATTGGTGGTGGGAGGTCACATATATATATATGTATATATTATATTAATCTATGTGTACATATATGTATATACTTATATATATGTATAGATACACACATACATGTATCTACATATACACATATACATGTATGTATATAAAATCATAGCAGTATATGTAATATACGTAATGATTTTGTCATGGGTATGGAATGATTGTAGCCGTGATGGTGGTGGAAGAGGAGGAAAAGGGGCAGGTAGTACATTTGATATAAGGAGAGGATGTTTTGATTGTCTGCGAAGGACTCTCACTCGGTCTAGATAAGACATTAAACAGCTATGAAAAGAAATGACTGCCAAAACATACGCTTTCAAGAAGAGTAACTACAGATTGTAGACCTCAGCCCCAGGAGAGGGAAAGCAGGGCCACCTGCCTTGGTAATATGAAGACAAATAAGCAGAAAAACGAAAAAGCAAGCGACAAAAACAAACAAACAAAATAGATATTGCGTCAGTACGTGTTTCAAACTACGCAGGCCATGAAATCTTTTCTTCACTTTCACGTTTCACTCCATTCAGTTGCAGGACATGTTAGTGCAAGTATGTGTGTGCTCTTGTCGTTTTTACTGCTGTTGCCGTTGTTGGCGTTGATGTGTGCATTTAAAAACAAAGTAAGTCTAATAATCTCGCTAAATAAATATAAAGAAAAGTTGGTGGGGAATTGCCTTTCGGCTCATCTATCATGAGCCTGGTTAAGCACACGAGAAAATTCTTTGGTGAACAAGGTCCTTACGAAGGTAAAGATCATCTTAAGAGGCACGGAGGGGCTAAACATAAACAAAGATCGGTCTGGGATCATTTTGCAATGAACACCAGACACTGAGCGAATGAGGTGGCTCACCAAGCGGCAAGCCAAGGCCACGTTCGTCCTAAAACAAACACACACGAAACAAACAAGTTTAGTAAACGCCACTATGCAAAAGACTTACAATGTCCGCACGAAATCACTGCCTGTCTAGCGTATCGTTAAGCACCATTTCTCTAGACAAAAACAGGTACTATCAGGAGAAGTATGACAGATCCAACAGAGATCTAAGGAGGGGAATGAGCAGATAGAGACGAGTGTGTGTGATAGTGAGCAAAAGATGAAAAGCAGTTTAGCCAGTTTTGTAGACAAGACAAGTTGTACGGTCTGTGGGTTGATCCATTTTGAGTTTCTGGTGCTTCGTCCAGTTCTGGTCTGACCTTGCTTGACAACTGCAGCTGCTTGTCTGATACACGTACAGGACACCATCCATTCATCAGCCATTCACAACATTTAACATTTTAAGTTCAGATTCTCTCTCTCTCTCTCTCTCTCTCTCTCCTCTCTCTCTCTCTCTCTCTCTCTCTCTCTCCTCTCTCTCTCTCTCTCTCTCTCCCCTCTCTTATACTACACAGCCTCATAAAATGTTGCTGTGTTGTTTGTTGAATCAGAAGTTAATGTCACCAGTAATGGAAACAAGCAAATTCTAGTTTCTCCCTTAAATCTTCAATATTGCGCTTAAATCAGTATGAGTTCTCCCTGATACGTACCTTTTCAGTCAAGAAAATGAATAATCAGACTGTTCTTCTAATATTAGATAAAATAGAAGCTCCGACAACAGTTGACCAACCAAGGATGCTGATAATATCGTTCTGGATGCTTCCTCACTGTTCACTAATACTGTATACTGTGTATGTTAAAATATAATGTAAACTGATCACATTTGCTCACGCTGACAAAAACACACACACACACACACACACACACACACACACACACACACACACACACACACACACACACACACACACACACACACACACACACACACACACACACACACACACACACACACACAAAAGCATCCGTCTAGTCTTTAATGCTCAAAGAATCGAAGATACTGTAAGGCTAAGGTCAAGTGGCAATGGCGAATTATCTGGTTTTATCATAACTGCGCGGTTAAATGTTGTTTTTCTAATTTTTTCTTCTGATGATATTGTTTATTATACACTTAGTGATGTTTTTCCATGCATGTGGATGATGACTACATTGTCATGTTTCACTGAGAGATGAGTAACGTTTACTTGACATGATTTTTTCTAGTTTCTAGCTTTTAAAAGGCAAAAGATGAGAAGCAGTTTAGCCCTTATGATAATGTTCATTGCGTTGATACCTGAAACAGTGTTCGCTGATAGTTTCTAGCATTTGTTAAAGACAAAAACGCGTTTGGAGAACATTCACCAGTTGTGCTGCCATGAACAGTTAGTGATTTCACATGCTTCGTATGGAGACGACGCATGACGTAAGGATAAGATGAAGGCATCTGTAGTATGTCATGTACAACTAACCTTTTCTCCACAAACTGCAGGTTTTTAGAAACGCAACTTAGCACATTTTGAACCTTTGACCCTCTACAAACAAACAAAACAGACAGACAAATGGGGCAGAAAAAGACGAGAGGGCAAAGAAGGATACTTTCACCGCACAAGTGTTGTCGGGTTCTTCGTCATCAGAAGAGTCTCTCCGCGAATATTGTCAGTTTGCGTACACACAGTCATATCTTGTGCTCTGCGTCAGTTTTTAGGCTACAGAGTGCAAGTCTTGACGGCGTTCACAGTTGCGTATGAGGAATATCCTTGCTCCATTGGTGTAACTGCTGACGAAGATGGCTTCCTTTCAGAATTATGTTTGTTAGATGTTTTTCTTGCTTACTGCCAATTATGCCATTGGCATGCAACAAAGATCCTGTACTCCCGTCTGTTCTGGGCCAGCCTTTGTATGGTAAACTAGGTGTATGTCAGTACGTTGATTTCCCCATTTATATTAGTTCGTCGCCAGGTTTCTTGGGTCTTTCTCTCTCTGATGTCCAGTGAAGGGCAGTCAGGATAATGTTATCCTATTCTTGTCTTTTCATGATGATGGTGTCCATAGTCTCCTGATTGCATCGGACAAGTAGATGCTGATTGGAGATGTTTTAGGCCAGAAAATGTTTTTTGATTCTTTGGAATTTTTGTTTGTTGTGTATGTGTTTTATGTTTTGTGGAAGACTTGTCATCCTCTAGAATTGTTAGACCTAAGGTTGGGTTGTAAGTCAGAATCTCTGGTATACAATCTCAGTTTGGTGTTGATACTGTACTAGGATGGGGAGGGAAAGTGGGGGTCTCCAAAAGTTTTTCGGCATTTTCTTCCTCTGTCGTGTCTTACAGTGCTGCCTATGTTGGAGAACTCTATGTGTATTGCTGGTGTTTAAATTAATTATCATGAACTTGTTGTTTGCAAGTGTTCACTCGAGTCTGTCTTGTAAAATGCAATCTGACTGGCTGTTTTAAAACGGTTTAATCATAACCAGTTTTGACCATTATACAGTATCTATAATATTGCAATACATAACCTTGATTTAGATTTATCAAGGTAGAAAGGCAGTGGCTTCAAGACTGAACTTGACTGAACTTGAAACAGCATTTCATTGTTCGCAATGCTGGTAGGACTAACCAGTTAAAGAAAATAATTCTCTATTACAACTCTACTTCTACTACTGCTACTACTACTATTACTACTACTACTACTACTACCATACCACCAGCACTACATCAACTACTACTACTACCACTACTGCCACCACCACCACTACTACTACTACTACTAATGATAATAATTTAATAATACAACGATGATGAATCAATAAAGACTTCTTGAAAGTCAAACCCTAAAGCCACGACCAATATGATGGGAACAAAATTAGTAAAACCTCTAAAGATACATAGTGCACGAACAGTGAACTGCATTGGGTAAAATGAAAAGAGCCGTAGAGCAAGTGTAGGTCACTGAAGGCAAATCGATCGTTTAATTACAGAGCTAATGACTATATACGAGGTGCTCATTGGTTTCTCTGTCTCCCATCAGTCAGTATGGATAACTAATCAGCCCTTCACGGTCATAGTGTCGCCAGTCCGCCCATCACGCCAGAAATTGTTCACGAGAATGATGTTGACTGCGCGTTCTTTTGACAAACATAAAAGACTAAAAGAGACAAAGGCAACCCTTCCCGTTTGGGAAACAAGAGTCAGTATACTTCGACAAGGAGATGGTTTGACGGGTGCTATAATCAAGTGGATGAGACGTCGGATTTCAAATCGGAAGGTCTGGGTTTGATCCAGCCTGGGTACTTCCCTCTTGGTGAGCAAAGGGTGGAGATTTTTCTGATCTCCCTGGTCAACATATGTGCAGACCTGTTAAGCCTGATTCCCTTTCTGTGTGTATGCACTTAAAGATACTGTATGTCATGTCATTGAGTGGCTTAGGCAACACACGAAAACACCCAGCACACATGCCCATCAAAAACGAAGTATACAGACTGTACAGCAACATACCGCCTGCTCATTGTTGATAAAATAGTGCGCACACAGGCATCCGCGAGAAATGGGAACACTGAAAAAGCCAAAAATATATTGAAGTTAGTTTTATTCAAACGTCACAAAGAGAACCTTCAATGTGAACACAGCATGGGTAATGTTACAGACAAAAGGTGTCAAGAAGCACATAAAAGAAAATAACACAGAACAATACATGCTCACAATGTTATGATGGACTCTTCCTTTGATCCGATGAATAAATAGTAGGCATATATCCCCTGACATGGGTCTACATGTGGAATATAATACATCCGGAAGGCATACTCTTCCGCAGATGCTGCATGGGAAGGGGTAATGTGGTGTTTGGTTCTGTTTCTGCCGGTCCCCTTTCTGTTGAACAGCAGTTGTTTTGCGCTGCTCAAATTGATTGTGTCCTGCATGCTCTGCTGTCGCCAGTTTATTATGTTGCGGGCTCTGATTTCCCACTTCGTGGTGCTGATGCCACATCTGATGAGATTGTGCTTTAATACCATTGAATCGCTTTAGTGGTCTTCCTTGATCACAATGTCCTTGCTTCAGCTGTCCTTACAGAAGTATCTTTATGATGCAGTTGTGTTCCATATAGACAGTGTGTGGTGTCCAACGAAGCTGGCATCTGATGAGTAGAAACTCTCTACTTGGCGATTCACCCTTCTTCAGTACTTGATGGTGCCACGCGATATTGCAGATCTTGCGCAGACAATTTTGGTGGAACCGTTCCAGCTGTTGAATGTGCTCCTTGAAGGTGGTCCATGGTTGACGAGACACTTTAGGCTACTGCTCTGTACACAGCAATCTTTGTGGCGATCCTGATGCACTGGTCTTACTATAACCTCTTGGTCAACCTTACAAAGGTAGTGCTAGCGAGATGCACAGTGCCACCTCAGCAATAAAAAGATCCAAGAAATGATGAGCACACTTTACTGCAGTATTTGTCTACACTCGTAATCTCCTGGTTGTCGATGATAATCGGAGGTGATGAATCGGAAAAACATGAGATGACGCTGGTTGAAACGTGGCCTCCGTCTCGCTGAGAGTAAGTTGAAGGCCGAAGCGTTTGCAGGCCGCGGCAAATTGGTCGGTGATGCACGAATGTCCTCGTGTCAGTATGTAGCCCGTGCAATTATCTGCGCAGAGAAATTCCCACAGGACAGCTTTAAGCAGTTGATTTTGATCTGAAGTCTCCGCAGGTTGAAAAACTTGATATGCACATCCGCGGTAATCTCGGCGCTGTAGGGTGGATCAGCCAGAGATTCCTTTATTAGCCACTGGAAAAGTGCTGCAGTGACGTACTGTAGTGACTCCATGTTCAGCAATGTGTTAACGTACTCAGCTCAACGTGATTAAATGCCGGCTTTCTCTGTCAGCAAAATGGAATGGTCGGAGGTATGGATCTATGTTGAGCTGGGAGCCTTTGGTCTGTAATCTGCGGGTATGTCACTGTGCATTGACTTGATGTCATTGACATCAGCCACAGCCCGGAGTTCTGCAACTTTTGTCTCCCATTATTGGTTCTTCATCTGCCGCAGTTTCTGTTGAATGAGTTGCTTTTGTTTCCTGGTATTTTTGCTTGGTGTTCTCACAAGTTTTGTCGTTGAGGTGTTCCTTGTGAGTCAGAGTAGCGTGGAGTTTATCAGTGAGATTGCTGATCTCTTCATCATTTTCATCAAACAAGTCTCTGTGTTTACGTTGTAGAAAACTCAAGGTATCAACCGCAGTGCTGTAGACAGCTTCTTGGAAGGATTTCCGTTATGCCTCTACATTATCTTGCTCAAGCTCTATGACAGATAATTTTTTCCTGGAGATTTTCTTGAAGGGTGTCTTTGCTGTTTTGTAGATCGGTGATATTCAAGTTTGTTCCGCAGATGTTCCTGGCTGTCTTAGTTTTCCGAGTTAGCAGAATATTCATCTTTCTGCGTAGTTTTAGTGATCAGACCAGTAATCAGCTCCTGCCATGCAGCGTGTAATGTGCACGTCTCTTCTGTCGTTCTGCGGGCATGATGACATATTCCAGAATGTGTCACTGCCTGGAGCGTTGGTGCATCTACATGTGCTTGAACTTGTCCTTCAGCTGGTAGATGGTGTTGGTGATAGTGAACACATGTTGAGTGCACAAGACAGCAGTATCAGTCCATTGGAGTTGAACTTTTTTAGATAATAGCGTCGAAGGACTTTTGGCCCATTGCAGTGATCCTCACTCACACGAGCGGTAAAGTCTCCAAGAATGATGAGCTTGTTTTTGTGGATGGCTATGGCGCTGAGACAGTTGAGCTTTTTATAAAAGTTTTCTTGGTGCCATCTGGGTTTGTCATCGTTAGGGCGTAAGTACTGATAACTGTAGAGGAAGAGTTTCTGAGCCGAAGAAACAAGGTCATCAGGTGATCCTTGATTCAGCAGGGTAATCTTTTCCGCGACCTTGCGAACTTAGCGCGTATGGCGAATCCGACATCAGAGTTGCTTTGATCATCTTTGGGCTTTCCAGTGCAGTTGAAAGTGTAATATTTGGGCTTTCCAGTGCAGTTGAAAGTAATCTTTGGGCTTTCTAGCGCAGTTGAAAGTGTGATCTTTGGGCTTTCCTCTGCAGTTGAAAGTGTAATCTTTGTGCTTCCAGCGCAATTGAAAGTGTAATATTTGGGCTTTCCAGTGCAGTTGAAAGTGTAATGTTTGGGCTTTCCACTGCAGTTGAAAGTGTAATCTTTGCGCTCTCCACTGCACTTGAAAGTGTAATCTTTGCGCTTTCCACTGCACTTGAAAGTGTAATCTCCTTGAACTTTCTTGAGCTGAGAAGTGTAGGCAAATCTCGTCTGCCACAGGGCTTAGGGCAGATACGTCAATCTTATAGCGACCCAACATTCTGACGATCAAGGTTGTATGCTGTTCTGGTTTGTCATCTTTGTCTTGTAGGCATTGGACATTCCATGCACTAAAGGCTTGAGCTGTGTTCTTCCTATTGTTGATTATACTATTTTGATCGCAAGTGTGGATGATCAGGCAGACGCATCTGTCTGCCATGTACATATGAGACAAGCTTTGTTCAGAGGTTCGTTTTAGTCAAGCCCTCCCCATTAGGGAGAGCAGTGCTGTCTCTGGAAAAGACTGCTGTGTTGCTGTGGAAGGATTCGAACACCGCATCTGCCTCAGATCTGCGGTGGACAACCATCACCCCACAATGGCCTAAGTGCAGCCATAGCTAGAGACTAACAGCAGTATCTTTGCCTGGCTTGCCTGTATGCCTGATCAGCACATGAGCTTTTTTGAAGTGTGGAGTGGGTGTGTAATCCTCTCCCTTCTGTCTCGGCTACTGACGCTCGTAGTGCCACATGTACAGTGACTGCCATGTGTAGAGCGGTGCCTCAGCAGGTGCAGCTGTGTTGTTCGGGGTATGTCTCCTACTTTCTGGCTCAAGAACCCTCGTTGAAGGCACTGGAATATTAACTCAAGGCTAGACCACCTCGTGAAACCGAAATTATCGCACTTTTAGACTGGGTGCATTGACAGGGCCAATGAACTCCAGGTACCCGAGTTTGATTTGAATCCTTTCTACAGGTATAGTGCAAACTTGGCTGCTTCTTTCTCCTTTCCAAGAACCGTGAAACTGCACTTGGACCACTGCTGACAGATCCACGGAAAGGCAGGCGGGGGGGGGGGGGGGGGGGGAGAGAAGAGAAATTTTGACCTTTTGTTGTGGACCGGTCGGGAGTTGAACCCGCGCGTTTGAATTTCTCAGTCTCTAGGACCAGTGCTGTATCCATCATGCCGCACCTCCCCCCTTTCTTTATATAGTACACAGTAAACAACAACTGCACTCACTTTCACTCTTTACATTTGTTATGCCCCAGTGTCACTCCATATCTACCTGTCGATACTTGGAGCTTTGTGTGTCTGTGCCAACGTGATTGTTGGTAAATGCGCAATTTACATCAGTGGCATGGTTGAACAGTTAAGGAGAAGGAAGCTGATTTGGTCATGCCATGCATCAGAATATGATGTTCAAGACGATTTTACAGGAAGTTGGAGTTCGGAGTTTGTTAATTTAAAGAGGGATTCATCGCATTTGGACAGCGGAAAGGTCAATTTTAATATTGCTGAGCGAAAAGGTCAGTATTCATGATAAAGAACGGGACCGAAAACATCAAAGAATGGACAGATCTGGTGATACCAAGAACAATACTCAAAGAGAAGATAAGGCCTATTAAATCAAATATTGAACTGTTGATGATGATGTTAACGGTTATGATGATGACGATGAATATGGTTTTGATCTTGAATGTAAGAAACGTTGATTAACAAATAACTGTTCCTGTACTCATTCTTATGTGTTTTGCGCATATGTGCGAGGATGCATCTATATATTTGTCTATGTGTCTGTCTGCGCTGCATGTTTTGTCTTCTCAGTGCAAACTGTGCCCGCAATAGAAGCTGACCGACATTCAGCCTGGTGTCTGTGAAGGAGTAAACAGCACACCTGTTCTTTATCGGAGACATGACGGCCCTTAGTTGTTGGGAGTGACGAAGCATCCAGGCAGGGAGCAGGTTGGACAAGGTTTACGACCGTCTCCCCTTCATACAACGCCCATCACTCACCTCTTTTACCGCACCCAAAACAGATTATAGTGCGTAAGTTCAGTGCAGCTACTTGCGCGGAAGCACGCGCGGTATGCACGCACGTTCTCGCGGACAAACGAACTTATCTCCCACGCACACACAACGTTTGTAAACATAACACGCACGCGTGCAGCAGGCGAATACATCATGTTCCTGTACCAGCGAACGTGATACGTCTCTAATAAAATTCCGATATCACATAATGTATAGTATTTATATACATGTACGAATATAACCCCATTTAGACAGAGCATCATATTACATAATTTATCAGATTTGAATATGCCCTATTTTAATTATGTGGTAACATCAAGATTGATCGCATAACTCGTGTGACAGTTCTGCTCTTTCATATTGTGTACGATAGTACATAACTTATCACATTCGAACGACAGCACTACCTTATTTTGATTACGTGTCCTGAAACACGATTGATTGCAAACAGAGGCACTACTCTGAGCGTATTTGGACTATGTCCGTTTATACCATCTTTGGTGTCGCATGGAGAAACAGTTGACCGTCAGCGGCAAGCTGGAAGGCCTAAAGTGGAGAAATGCTGTGTGATATCAAGGTCTCTTTCACTCCATCGATTCAGGTCTTACTTGGTCTGGCTCTCGCTTTACATCTAGTTATATTTATCATTACTATTATTATTATCATTATTATTATTATAGACTTGTTGAATCAGCTAGTGGGGTTGCATTCTGGTCAGATGACCAAGACACTTAATTCTCTGTTGATAACTGTGATGGTGGACTGATGTTGTTCCCATCATTTCTTTATGTTTCTGATCATTTCGCATCTGGTCTTGTTGACATCTCTTCTCACACAAAGCATCTTAAAGATGGTGATCTTATGCTCTAGTGGCTTTTGTCAGATCCAGATGGGTCAGGATGAAACTAGAATTGATGAGCTTTTTCTTTCTTTCTTTCTTTACTTTTTTTTCCCAGAAGGAATGTTGGGGTGTTTCGGGAGTTGGGCAGATTAACAATTAACATTGTTTGCCTTCTCGATGCTGGTTTCAATGTCTTTGTTTAGTTTTCCGTCTTCTGCGCAATATCTCGTTCATCAAATTCAAACAGGACCAAATGACAGATTCTTAAAGTTTGGAGTTTGTGCAAGAGGGGAACGTCGCGCTCGGACAATTCCATGTGCGCTCCACCCGAAGCTGCCAACGATTAGCAGACAAATTTATTGAGCCTGCGCAAAACGCTACGCGCTAGGGGTTTAGTAAGCAATGGCATCACCAGAGAGATTGGAGCATTACGGTGGGTAGCAAACAAGATCAACTAACATTGCATGGACTCAGTTTGAGGCATGAGATTTTGAGTCATTGGCTCAGAAAGCACATGGACAAATTACCAGTCACAAACGTGGCCGTTGAACTCTGTGTGGATACAGAGGTCATAGCCTGGAAACACCTGTGTGCCCCACAAAACACTACTAGTACTTTTCCAAGCGACCACATTTGTCTTTGTGACGAATTTGCCACTTAAGAATGTGCCGGGGCGGGGAAAGGGGGAGACGTAGAGCGTGCGAGAAAGAGGGAAGGGCAGAGAGGAAGAGAGAGAGAGAGAGAGTGAGAGAGAAAGGGAGAGAGAGAGAGAGTGCAGAACCTCGTAATAAGCACGGAGATGCAAAGGCAACGCTTTAAAAAATGTTTTTTTCATTTACGTGGATGACAGAAAAAATTGCATGGTATTTCAGCCCTCATACTAAAGAGGGGTTATTCTGTGAATTAAAAAACCCACACTTAAGAAACAAAAGCAGAACAAAAACAACATAATCAAGCCTTTTTGTAATATCCCTTTTTAGACAAAAATTACCCATTAATTGTCTTTTAAAACACGCACTGCTCATTGCAAATATCCGTGCAACTGAGGAACTAAAAGAGCTATCAAAATGACCAATATTGTAATATTATTTTGATTTGGGTGCTGTGTTGTATTTACGCCTATAAAAAGGAATAAAAGCATGAGAAAATAACGGGGGAAAGTTGATATAAGTGACAATGATTGTTAAGTTGTTAGGCAGTGAATCGGTTATTGTGATCTAATTATAGGTCACAACGTCAGAGTTATTTAAATTCAGTTTATGGCTATTTCTACACAAAATTGTTTCAGTTATGAAAACATGGAATGTATTCCCGGAAATTGGAGGATACGAATTTTGATACAACTGTAAGAGCAATAGTGTTTTATTTAATTAATCACTCTTTTCATTGATGATTGCATAATACGTGCGGCATATTTCATTCTAAACAGACAGATGTTTCTTTTTATGATGGTATCCGCCTCTCTGACGGAGATGGGGTTTACTGCTGTCGACAGATGTTTCAAAACTGCTGCCTCTTGATGTTTCATTTTTCGAAAAGTAGTCAACAGAAAATCACCTGCTTGGTTTTGTGTCATTTCACAGAAGAAGAAAAAACAATCAATCCCAGTTACTTACATAACTTCAGCCTCTTAAATGGTTTGTTTTGTGGCGTTTCAGTTACCACCGCAGAACCAATATTTTGCTACAGGAAACGCTACAAACGTTCCAAAAAGGTTGCAACTTGGAAAAGCACTGCAGGAGTCAGCGCATCTATGAGAGGGCCAAAGCAGAAAACAGTCATAGAACTCCCAGCCGTAGTTCACTTCCGTCCCTCTTCTCAGCTACCTAGCGTGACATCATCCTGACCTTCTCTCTGTTGTTCCACATATCTCAGGGCATAAACAAGGTCGCCAAGCCATGCTCATGTTCTTCATTTCCAGCCAGTGGTATGTTGAGCGAGGGTGGATATCAAGAAACGGATTTGTCTGTCAAAGGGCGTTTCAGAATAGATGCTTCTTGGCAATCAATTTTTCAAGAAGTAGGTCTGCAGAAAATCGTTGACATAAGTTGGGACAATTGATGCAGCATTTTTTCTCGAGTCTAAAAAGAAAAGGGTAGAGCGGATCTAACTAAACTATCCAAGCACCCATATTCCCCACCTGGCTGCATTTCTATCAAAAGTCTAATTAACAAATTGCAGTTGATGCTTAGACTGGTCGGTCTCATCCTAAAAAGTTGAATGTGTTTGTGGAAACTGCCCTGACTTACATTTTGTGCTTAAATCTTCAGAAATAAGAATTTATTTCAAACCTTCATTTAAAAACTATGATTATTGACACTATCATCTACACTATCTAAAGAAACAATACACCATTTTTAAACCGTTACTGGGATCTTTGTGTGTTACTGAGTGATCTGATTGAGACGACTGATTTAATCATTCCTGATTATAACATTCAGGTTTTGTTTAAAGTTGACGCCTTTCACCACAGTTTCTATCACCTATAACATTACTCACCTGGTGTGTGTGTGAGAGAGAGACAGACAGACAGACAGACAGAGAGACAGAGATAGAGACAGAGACAGAGAGAGAGAGAGCGTATGATGTTACCACATGGACTTAAAAAGCTGCGTGTTTCACCAGTTTGTGGGTGTTTGTTTTGTGAGTGCGTATGTGTGTGAATAATTTGTGTATTTCGTCATACCTTCTATAAGGTAGGGCTATGATAAACATCGTATCGCAAGACATACATCATATTACACGATTTAAGTTAAATCTGTAATTGTAATACATATAACAGTTTTTCTTCAGTGAATATGTGAAACTAAGTGGAGTTTTGTTGTTGTTGTTGGTTTGTATGTGTGTGTGTGTGTGTGTGTGTGTGTGTGTGTGTGTGTGTGTGTGTGTGTGTGTGTGTGTTACATACATACATACACACGCGCGCGCAAACACATTTGCATGTACACACACACTTTCAAATACACACGTACGCATACATGTACACACAGACGTACACACACAGTCACGTACGCACGCACACACACATAGCTGACAATATACCAGCACGCGTATGAATCTGAATCCTTCTTTTTCTCGGAAATAATCGGATCATGGAAAAGTTAAGTACGTGAAACTGCAAAAGAAAAAGGATATCAACGGTAAAGAACACAACTTCCTTTTCACCCCTGTGTTCCCGAGACATTCCTCACAACCTCCCGTAAACGTGCATTCTGTTTATGCAGTTTGGAGGCTTGGGGGGGAGGTATGCGTGTGTGTGTATGTGTGTGTGTGTGTGTGGTGTTGTGTGTGTGTGTGTGTGTGTGTGCGTGCGTGCGTGCGTGCGTGCATGTGTGTGTGTATACCTGTGTGTGTATATACCTGCGTGTGTGTATGTGCGTACGTGTTTGTGTGTTGTGTATATGTGTGTATACGTGTATGTGTGTGCGCACGTGTATGTTTGAGAGAGTGAGTGTGTGTACACGTGTGTGAGTGCGTTTGTGTGTGTTTATATATGCTTCGGCTTGAGTGTGTGTGCGTGCGCGTGAGAGAGAGAGAAAAACAGAGAGAGAGAAGGGGATTTAAATGGTGCAGGAATGTGAGTGCACACACATACACACTGTCAGAAATCCTCACCATCGTCAAACCATCATACCCAGACTCTACGCCTAAACTTGACAGTCCAGAACCAGTTTGCAGAGAGGTCATTTGTTTCCAAGAACGTGCAAGATCAAACACACACACGCGCACACACACACACACGCACGTGCGCGCACACACACATACACACACGCGCACACACGCACGCACGCACGCACACACACACACACACATGTAGAGAGAGAGACTTCTGAGTCTAACGCACGTAGCATGAAGTGCGCTGTTTAGTACTTTATAACTGATTGGTTTAATTAAAACTGCCAGTTGAGCTACTCAGAGTCATACAGTACGCGTGATGAAAAGTTTCAAGACAACAATGAAAACAACAGGATAATAACGCCATTCTAACAATGTCCTTTTTTTACACCAACATTTAGCACAGAAAATCCACTGTGACCTTGAAGAGGTTCCAGTTGAAATAACACTTG
Organism: Monoplex corrugatus; assembly: GCA_030674185.1. Taxonomy (NCBI): domain Eukaryota; kingdom Metazoa; phylum Mollusca; class Gastropoda; order Littorinimorpha; family Ranellidae; genus Monoplex; species Monoplex corrugatus. Next base: position 27,127,256 of record CM060309.1, read on the forward strand.
CCAGTGCAGCGAGGTTAATGAAAATTGTCACGACAGCGACAGCAGAATTTAGATACTATGATAATATTTTTCATAAAAAGGACTGTTCATACACCTTACTCAAAAAGTGCTGATATTATGCACTTACATTTTTTTTCCGTGTCACCTTGATTCTGACATCATGTCCTTCAAACTTACGCATACATTTTCTCAAGATGGCGTCTCAACCCTTTCAATGCATTGCACATGCACTGACGCCAAAGATGCCGTGGGATGGATGGTGTCAGTACACATGGAATGTATTCTGAGTGTGGTGGAAACGCAAGCTTTAGAAACTAAAGCTGAAATTAACTAAACAAGTATGGAGGACATAGCGTCAGCATCAAGGGTACATGAGGGAAAAAGTGCCTAGAATTTGCACTATTTGAAGAAAGTGCATTAACAGCCTTTTCATACAACAGTATCACAAATTCTTCTCACAAAAGTGCCTAGAATTTGCACTGTTTGAAGAAAGTGCGTTAACAGCCTTTTCATACGACAGTATAACACATTCTTCGCTTTCTTGCGTTAATTTTCATTGACCTCGCTTACGCTTTCGTGACTGTCCGTGCTTTGAACAATATAGATTACAAACTAAAAGATCCATCCAGAAACAGCTGAGAAAAATCTTGCTTGCGCATTGTAGGGTCTCTCACAAATGCACGCGCGCGCGTGCGTGCACACACACACAAACACACACACACACACACACACGCACGTGCACACACACACACACACACACACACACCACGCACGTGCACACACACACACACACACACACACACACACACACACACACACACACACACACACACTTCACTGTCGTGAGGAAATATTATTCCTCCCTCCCAAAATTTTTTCATTCTGTTAAGGTGAGATTTTTTTTTTTAACGAAATTTTTCAAAAAGCCACTGTATTGACACAACTACTCTCCGTATACATTGGTGGGGCCGTCCCGCGGGTTGTGATCTTGCTTGGAAGCAGTTATCTCCATTGGAAGCTGGAGAAAATACGTCTCATACAATGAGGAATGTGCATTCCGATTGGTCATTTTCCTTCCTCAGCCTGCCTCTGTCAGACAGTAGATAAACGCTTCCCACTTCTGTCTCTGATAGCTTGTTGCAGAAACACTGCTCCTGGTCGGGTATGCTGAGTTTGTGCAGCAATTGGAAGGTTGGAAACTTGAATTTAAACATACTATTTAGGTGTTCCTCACTCTGAAACGCTTTGCGGGAAGATAGGCGGCTGGACTTTTGGAGGTTTTTTTTTTTTTTTATGTATATAATTTCTTACTTTAACTTTTGCACTACCCCTACCCTTCATCGTCTTTGTCGGTAGTCCAGTCAGGGAGGCAATGAATTGATGGTCAGAGCAAGGTTTAGGGTTGGGACCGATTAGAATCAGCTATAATACGCTTTTTAAAAACTTGTTTTAATTCAGAAACACATGAAAATAGAACAAGAACGCGTGTTTGATGATAAAAGGCGTAAATTTTCAGCTAAGTGGTCTTTGCCACCAAAATCAAACAAACAGAAAACAGAAACAAATTCACAAGTTAAGACAAAAATGACAGCAACAGATGTTTCGTTTCAGCTGGAAAAATATATTTTTGTTCATTTTCAGTAATATACAGGTACAAATTACAACAACAAAATAGAATCATTTGTATGAAAGACAAAGTTCAAAACATTTTCATGTGTTTTCTTGTTTTAGCCAATCAAAACGCTGCCATTTTCATGGATGAAATAGGATCACATGTCCATCCGAACTGAAAGTGACGTTGTTCGGGTGGTAGTGGCGGTGGTCTTTTTTGCTTTATCCTTTCTGATATCATGAATTAACTCGTCGATATTCTAGTCAGGACACATCAGTTAATCTGACACTATTTTGTCAGGACACTTCAGTTAATCTGATAATGAATAGTTGTTGAATAGAATTAAATTGGGAAGTACCTTCGTATTACGTTATTGGCAGTCACTGTCGTTTTGGGCAGGTACTATCGTTTGAGTGACGGTGACTAAAACACGTAAACATGCTCAACACGTAAACATGCTCCACCGATGATCTTTCAGTTAGTACAAACTGGTTTAGCAAATTTAATCTGATTCAGTATTTGCATAAAAAAAAGAGACAGAGACACTGCAGATTTGACTACCGTTGGTCAGTTTTGAATTGTGAGTGCAATTCTTCACCTGAAGGTTGCTGGGTCATTACTAATGATTTCTTACAAGTCACCGTCACGGTCACTTTAATACCTCTGTTAGACTTATCAGTTACCCTACTTTGTACCCTTGTTGAAATTGTTTGAGACTGTATACTTTATTTTTAACAATGCCTGTCTAATATGGCTAAGGTTACCACCTGTTAGTTTCGTTGACCTAAGATTCAAGCGAGTGGTTGCTCATACCTCGAGCTAAGAAACGTTGCTGGTGTTTGATACCCCACAAAACAAGAGATGGTGATGTACTATCCCCACTTCAAATACCTCTTTTGTCAAAGGCAGCGCCTCCGAGAATGGTGTTACAGCTTTGTCAATGCAGATGGTTTTCCCGTTCTCTGCTCTTGAATGCAATTGGATTTTGTTGTTGATACGAGGTATTTTCAGATAAAGGCCAGGCTGTTCTTCTTCTTATGTGTGGCGTGCCCCTTTCAGGGCGTAGCCGATCATACGCCACTATTCACTACTGTCCTCCGTTCTTCTGACAATAGCGTTGTTGCTGGAATCGCTGCTTGTTGTTGCACGTAGACTCGAGATGTAGTTCTTTGTCTTCCTCGGTCTCTAGCGCCCTCTGTTGTTCTACTGACTGCAAACGTTTCAAGAGTGTCATGCCTATATACGTGACCAAAAAAATTCATTTGTCTTTCTCTTATCGTCCTTAAAAGATTTTCCCCCCAGCTTTCCTGAGTACATCTTCAGCTTAGCCGCCCACGGAATTTTAAGCAGTCTTTTGTATATCCACATCTAGCTCCATAGCTTCCAATTTGTCCTGATTCCTTTAGCACTTTCCAGTTTAACAACCACACAACAAGATGGAGTAGACAGAAGTGTTTACTAGAAACATGTTGGTGCGCCTGGATAATCTGGAGTTCATTAGTACATTCTTTAGTGATCCGAAGGTTGCTTCGGATTTTGCTATCTGTATCTTTATCGTATGATCTCTCTGGCATCTGAGGTGATCATATTTCCAAGATATTTGAATTTATCTACTTGCTTGATGGTTTCTTCATTAATAGTTAGGTTTAGAGGTGTATTTTCTTCCTTATGTTTGGATATTACCAAGCATTCTGTCTTTTTCACATTCAGACGTAATCCTTTGATTCTTTTTCTGTCTGGTCCAGTAGGATTTGTAAGTCTTCAGGGAAGTGTGCCATCAATACTGCATTGTCAGCATATCGGTTTTTTAACATGTTTTTCACAATTCATTTTTACACGTCTGTCATCCTCTGTTGTTTTAAATATATTTTCACAGTACAAATTTAAAAAAATCTGGAGTCGTAAAGTTTCTTGCCCCACTCCCATTTCTATGTTGAAAAAATTCTCCATCAACTCTCATACCTGCTGTTTGTTTGTAATGTAAGTTTTGGACTGTGCAGATTCAGTATCAGTGACGTGCAGCTTCCTAAAAGTTTCATTAATTTCATTACGCTTTTGAGTAATTTATGAAACATAAGTAAAGGTCATTTTTTTCCCTTGATCTCTCCATTATCATCTTCAACGTGAAGATTGCATTGACTGTTCCTTCACCGTTCACAAATCCAAACTGTCCTCTGCCTATCTGTGGAGACAATTTATTTCTTATACGCTTCATGATGATTCGAAAGAGAATTTATGTTATCTGACTCATTATACTGATTGTTCGATGTTGCCCACAATCTGTTGTTCCTGATTTCTTTTACAAGAAGATGAAGATGGATCTGCACAATTCCTTTGGCACGATCCCAGTGTCATAAATCGCATTTGTATGCTTAGTCAACATATCAGTACCATATTCCACAAGCGCTGTTATCATCTCAACTGCCACCTTATTCTAATCTATGGCTTTCCCTTTTTTTCAACTCTGAAATAGCTGCCTTTATTTATTCTTTCAATATACTAGGTAATAATAATAATAATAATAATAATTACAATATTTATATAGCGCAAAATCTTGATAAAATCAAATCTAAGCGCTGAAGCAGACACACACGCACGCACGCACGCACGCACGCACACACACGCACACACACACACACACACACACACACACACACACACACACACACACACACACACACACACACACACGCATGGCTATAAATGGGGAGAAAGAATAAAAGCAATAAAAGCAAGAATAAAAGCAATGGAAAATTATAGAGAGCATAGCATATACAATTATATATTATAACCATGTGATTCCCCTCCGAGCGGAGACAGGCTGCAGAGGGGGGAGGGGGGGGGGGTTGAGTGAGGTTAGGATTTTATGCAGAGGAGAAAAGGTGGGTTTTGAGAGCGGACTTGAAGGAGACAAAAGTAGGTTGCTGACGGACTGAGAGAGGAAGTTTGTTCCAGGAGAGTGGACCAGAAACAGAGAAGGCTCGTGGACCATAGGTATTGAGCTTAGTGCGTGGAAAGCGAAAAGTCAGAGGATCGGAGGCAGAGCGGAGGGTACGTGAGGGAACATAGATCTCAAGTAGGTCCTACTATCTCACTGTATAATGTTGAGGGGTCTTATTTCCTGCTCGAATCAGAATACAGATCACTACCGTATTCTGTCCATCTCTTCATTATATCTTCATTGCTCATCAGAATGTTTCATTCTTTATCATTTATACAATTTCCTTTGCTTGGCCAACTTTTTCCACTTATTTCTTTCAATGCTGAATAAAAATTCTTGTTGAACCAGTTTTTCTTTGCTCTGTTGCAGTCTGACTTGATGATTTTCTACATGTTCTTACAATCCTCAAGACTGTTCTTTAAATGTTTACATTTAAAGTACATTTTTTTAAAGAAAGCCAGGCTGTATGATCAGCTAAGTCATATGTGGGTGAGACGAGTATAAACAGGCATTTTATTTTAACGTAAATTGTGTTTTTTCTCTCGGTTAGATCTATCCCCTGTCCCCTCTTTCGTTGAATTTCATTATTTTATCTCCTGGTTGTTTTTGTTTTTTTTATCTTACCCTGTCTCACCCTACCCCTTTCTTTTTAACATTGATTTGCTGGACCTGCTCTGTCTTACCGCTAATCGCTATAAGCGACAGTCAGCTCTCATAGTTTGTATTTTTCAGTTTATGCAAGTCAGTAACACGGTAATATCCAGAACAGAAATTGGGGTTTTATTTCATTTCATTCTACTCTGTTCTCCAAAGTGATGAAAAGTTTGCCTCTTGTAAAGGACAATTAACATCAGTTCTGTATTTAAAAAGAAGAAGAAAACTAGCTGTGTTACTACCGGCTGTCGCTATAACAGTCTGGAAAACGTCCTAACATACAGCTGCCTAGCTTCCGAAATCTGTTGCCGCAGTAAGTACGGAGGTTTGTTTCTCTTTAACGTGGATAAATTTGCATTATTTCGGGCAACTGATGCAGCAGTGTATATTCTGGCCTGTAAAGATACCTAATTCAGTACGTACCAGACCTTAGCCCATAGTGGATCGATCCTCTGACAGCCATCTATTGGACTGCATGCCCTTAATATGGAAAAGAACCATGCAGATTCTGGTTGCTATTCACAATTTAGATTATATTGGTACTTGCTTAAAAAGGAGGGGAAAAGTCGATCGTTTGGGTCAGTCCATCTTTGCACATCTCTCTCTGTCTGACTCTCTCTCTCTCTCTCTCTCTCTCTCTCTCTCTCTCTCTCTCTCTCTCTCTCTTCTCTCTCTCTCTCTCTGTCTCTCTGTCTCTGTCTCTCTCTCTCCCTTCCTCTCCCTCCCTCCCTCTGACTTTGCGCAGTGCATTAAAAGATTTAGTTTGCCAGATCTGGTGGTGGGAGATTTAAGAGACAATATCACATATTGCAGACACTGCGAGATAGTTCCTAGAAACATTCGGAAACATTTCTAGTAAAAGGAGACAGGAACACGGTCTACTTTAAATAAACAAAATAGAGACACCACCAGAAGGAATGATGTGTGTTAAGGACAGCGAACAGGCCGAATTCTATATTGCGGACGGTGGTTGAATACAAGCCGTCAGACCCTTTTATCCATTTAGCCAGCCAGATCCACCTGAAGTACAAAGAGTACGTTAGAGATCTGCTGGAAAGACTGGGAGCACAAAGACGAATCTCTCCCACGCCAGGTGTGTGCAGTTCAGGATGCCACGCAAATGTCCATCACCAACACTGTTGATGTCTTTATCTCTTGGACCTGCTTGATGCCAGGATATCGTACGAACGGAAGCGTGCAGTACAGCCCTTTCAGGCAGTCTCAGTCCAAAAATGGAACTCCATAGCGTCACCGTTATCATCCCTATCCCCATGAATCATTACATTGTAAACTAAACTTGCCATGTTCTGTGGTCTTTCATGATCTAAGCCCATGGTTCCCCAAGTGTGTTTGTCTGCCGCTTTCGTCCCGGGTGTAAACTGACCTACGTCGAATTCTGGAGTGTTGGTGGTTCGTGGAACTGCCTTACAGGGATATGGTAACGGTCTCCTTTCTGTCTCCT
>CM060309.1:27138924-27148924 GCA_030674185.1 Monoplex corrugatus
TGATTTCGTTGGACAGACTGGGCCCACACAGTCGAATCTCACCGTCTCTACAGATGAGCTCGTGAGAGTGTATTCACTCGGATTCCCTGACCAACACTTCCAGTGTCTGCATCTCTCAAACAATCTTGGTGTCAGGATACATTATGATAGTAAGCGTAGAGTACACCCCTATTACGCAGTCTCAACCCTAGACGGAACTCCAATTCATCATGATTATCATCCCCATTACCATGAAATCATTAATGATAGCATCTTGAAAATTGTCTCAGATATTTTTCAAGCCCTGATCTCGTGGTGACCTCAACATTGGTTTCATCGACTTCTTCCGCGGGCCGGAGTCAACTCGAATTTGGGTCTTGGGAATCAGTGGTTCATGGGGACTGTCGACAGAGAGCCGCGGTGGTGATCTGCTTACTGATGGTCTCTCGATTGGTCTGGCTCCACAACTGAACAATTACTGTCGTAATGGAGGGTTAGTATTAGCGTTCTTAGTAAGCTGGATCATAAAAGGTATTGTTGAACTCCATGGACGTGACCTAGAAGCAGTCGAGAATCTTCTCTCGTGGGCAGTCACACGACGGGCTTGATATCACTGGCTAACGTGGGCTTCTTGACACAGGGACTTCAACTGAATGAACTTGGGGTTGGTTTTGTGTTGAGGAACCGGAATGAATTGCTTGAGATCAACACAACTGTGCCAGGGACAACAATAGCTTATCAAAAATAAAAATGAATGAATGAATGAATGAATGAATGAATGAATGAACAATTAATAAGTAAAATAACACACACACATATACGCATATGTATATGCAATATATTTACATATATATAAATGTGTGTGTGTGTGCGCGCGCGTGCGTGCGTGTGTGCGCGCGCGCGTGTGTGTGTGTGTGTGTGTATAATTGCAGTATTTATTTGGCGCCAAATCTTGACAATTCAAATCAAGGCGCACCCACGCGCTAGACATACGCATGCGATCAACGCAGACCACCTTACAACACGCGAAAAAAAAAAAACGCATACAAACTGATGAAAAGAGGCAGTTGCAGAATTCATTGTCGGGAAAAGAGGTGGGTTTTTTTAAACTCGATTTAAAAGGAGAAAGGGTGGGTGATAGACGAAGGGAGAATGGAAGTTTATTCCAGGCAGATAGATGGTCCTGAAACAGCAAAAGAATGCTGGTCGACAGTTGATAATTTAAATCTAGGAACCTGAAGGGAAAGAGTGTCTGAAGCTGAGCGCAAGGCGCGAGTTGGCTTATGAATATTGATGTTGTCAAAATCGTATGATGGGACAGACCGGTGAATAGTTTCGTAACACAAGGTAACCAGCTTATATTCAGTTCTGTTCAAAACAGGTAACCAGTACAAAGAGCAAAGAGGAGGACTGACATTATCAGACTTTTCCTTTCTGAGGATAAGACGAGCAGCTGAATTTTGTATGCGTTGCAGACAGAGGAGAGAAGAAGCTGGTAGCTGGTACTAGTGATAGTCCAGAAACAAGAGCGTTGCAGTAATGTATACATATATACATCCAGTAATTTGTATATATATATATATATATATATATATATATATATATACACATATACATATATGTATACATATATGTCTATATATATATGTATGTATATATAATATATATACATACATACATATAATATATTGCAGATAAACCAAAAAACAAGACAACAAACTAGAATGTTGAACCCAATACTTCGGCCAGTGGCCTTCCTCGGGGGACTGTTTATTCAGGAATGAACACACACAAACATTTTTGAATGAAAACTGTTCACAGAGTGATCCAATCTTTTTTCTTTTCAACCACACGAAATATTTGTCCCATCCCTCACTCTCCCACCCCCAATCTTAACGTTGAATACCAAATCTTCATCCTTCCACCACAGCGTGTTCCACTTGTATGAACACAACCGCACGCGCACGCGCGTTTATACAACATTAAACACACAAAAACACTCATTTATATGCACACCCGCACGCACGTACAAAAACAACACACGCACACATACGTACACACACACACGCACACGCACACGCACACGCACACACACATACACACACACACACACACACACACACACACACACACACACACACACACACACACACACACACACACACCACACCACACACACACACACAACTGCACTACTTTAGATTCAAACAGCCTCGAGGTAAACAAACTTACACATTATTACTCTAAATGCTAAGATAGATGTGCCATAATATGTGACACTGGTAGTTGTAGCCAAGAGAACAGCAATCATGTTAACCACCATCATCACACCACAATGACAACAACGACAACGACAGCAACAACAACGATGAAGACGACTAAGACAACAACAGCTTCAACCACAACAACAACAACAACGACAGCAATCATCCTCACCATCATCCTCACCATCATCGCTGCCATCACATTCACCACCATTTCCATCACTATCATCCCCATCGCCACCATTGTCGCTGCCATCCTCATCATCACCATTATGTGCCCCACTGCATGGCGCCGATGACCAGACCCCACGCGAATCCATCTCCTGTCCACCATCACCACAAACACATCGCCCACCCCCTATGTCCCCAGCCACCCCACAAGCCGGTCCAATAACAATGATGGTAAAACAAAGAATAATACTATTGATAATATGAATGATAGTATTAACCACAACAATGACGATGATGATAACACCTATGATAACACCAACACCACCACCAATAATAAATAATAGTACGTAGTAAATAATAAATGATAATACCAACAACAACGGTAGTAGTGGCATTCCCAACGTGTCAAATCCCAACACCAAAATCAAACACAAACGCACACCCCACCAGTCACCAAGGTAGCAAGCCAACATTGACCAAGACTCCAAATGGTGTGCAAACAGCACACGCAAATGGCGATGGGGAGGACAGGTGGGAAAAACGGCGAGGGGGGGGGGGGCACGCGGAGGGTGAAACCACCGCCGGACAAAAAGGCACGGCCCCAAGCCAGACCACAAGGAAGATGGAGCATGTGACTGCCAAAAAGACGGGGAATGTCGTGCAAGTTATATCATGAGACACCAAGAAGGAGAGGGGATTGCTAGTGCAACATTCTTGAAGAGGAACCCACAGATAACCCGCACCAGAAGTAGAAAAGAGAGGTGGGGAATAGGTGTACACCTGGAGGTGATCACGAACATGCCAGGCACCAGCGACCCACCTATGATACAATGCCTCAGCCACCATTGGAACTCCTCGCAAAACAGACAGCCAGGGGAGAAAACGAGGTAAGGGAGCGACTTGACCATGTCTAACACTAAGAAGAACAAGATGGGTTGTGGAACTCTGAACACACCACGGGAATGGAACGGTAGAAGGCGGCGATCCAGAGCGTGGTGTCACAACAATCAACGCAAGACAAGATAGAATGAAAAATGAAAGATGTAAAAAAAAAATTCGGGTGCCACGGAAGTTGAAAGTCTAGCAGAACAATTTGCAATTTTTCACACAAAGATGGTTAGGTTGCAGCTTTTCAAAGAAAATCATTTTGTTTCGAATGGATCACCATCCACACTTTAACTGTTGGCTAGGTGTGCGAGTGTGTGTGTGTGCATGTTCTTGATTTCAGTAGTTCAGTGTGAAGGGAAAATGCTTTGAAAATATTTCATCCACCCTAACTGAAATTTTTTCCTGAGAGACAAGTAATAATAATAATAATAATGTTTATTTGTATAGCGCATATTCTATATAAAAACATGCTCACCAGCGCTTTACATTTCGCAAGAAAGGCAAAAAGGTGATAAAAAATGTTCACAATTACATACACAATAAGATAACAACAAACAAAGCTATACAAGTAAGAAGACACATAAGAAACCACAGAATATTAAAATTTAAACACTGACTTATGTAATGAAGAAAGATTAACAGATTTTTCATATGAATAAAGAGGCATACTGTGTTTATATATTTCTGCGTGTGTGTGCTTGCGTACGTGTGTGTGTGTGTGTGCGTTGCTGTGCGCGTGTGTGTTTGTAAGAGTGTGTGTGTGTGTGTGAGTGTGTGCGTGTGCTATGTTTGCATGCGTGTGTGTGTGTTTATGCATGCAATAATTGTACATAAAATTATAATCAATATTTTGAATGAAGATAAAAACAGAAAAATTCTAATCCATATACAGGAAAAACATTTTAACTTCAGTATTACAGCATTAACACCTTGACAATCAAAATTACCTCACAAATTATAAACTATTCGCATATCATACATCACAATTTACATACAAACAAAGATTTTAAAAAGTTTCTTAAAGTATTTCAGTCTCTTTCCCACTGAATTTCTACCCTATCCCCTCCTCAACTGTACACATACAGTGATACACACACATGCTCACTCAAGCACACACACACACGCACACCACACACACACACACACACACACACACACACACACACACACACACACACACATACACACATGCACGCACACACACACCTTGCTCTATAGGCCCTTATACAAAATACTGTTATACAGGCAGAAAAGATTAGTCTGATGACAGACTTGCAAACTAAGGCTCTTCCGGTTAGATGAGTTTGAAAGAGGTGGGTTTTCAGATGCCGTTTGAAGGTTGAGAAACACTTAGTTTTTCTGAGAGGCAGTGGTAGAGAGTTCCATACATTTGGGCCAAAGACAGAGAAAGATTTTTTACCAAAGGTGTCTAGAGAGAAGCGAAGAACAGTCAACAGTGAGGTAATAATAATAATAATTACAATATTTATATAGCGCAAAATCTTGATAAAATCAAATCTAAGCGCTGAAACAGACGCACGCACGCACACACACGCACGCACGCACACACACGCACGCACGCACGCACGCACACACACACACGCACACACACACACACACACACGCGCGCGCGCGCACACACACACACACACGCACACGGCTATAAATGGGGAGAAAGAATAAAAGCAATGGAAAATTATAGAGAGCATATTATATACAATTATATATTACAATGTGATTCCCCTCCGAGTGGAGACAGGCTGCAGAGGGGATTGAGTGAAGTCAGGATTTTATGCAGAGGAGAAAAGGTGAGTTTTGAGAGCGGACTTGAAGGAGACAAAAGTAGGTTGCTGACGGACTGAGAGAGGAAGTTTGTTCCAGGAGAGCGGACCAGAAACAGAGAAGGCTCGTGGACCATAGGTATTGAGCTTAGTGCGTGGAAAGCGAAAAGTCAGAGGATCGGAGGCAGAGCGGAGGGTACGTGAGGGAACATAGATCTCAAGTAGGCTTGACAGGTAATCGGGGGCTGCGTTATTGAGGCTTTTGTAGCACATGGTGTCTAGTTTGTACTGTATGCGCTTTGATACAGGGAGCCAGTGAAGTTGTGCCAGGAGAGGAGATATGTGGTCAGCTTTTTTCTTTTTGAGTACAAGGCGTGCAGCATTGTTTTGAATGCGCTGTAGGATGTGAATGGTGGAGACAGGAAGACCGGACAGGAGTGAATTGCAATAGTCAATGCGAGACATTATGAAGGAGAGAACGAGTTTTGCAGTTGTTTCCACAGAGAGATACTTCCTGATCAGGCTTATACGATGGAGGTGATAGTTGCAAGATCTGGCAGTTTGAGAAACAAAGTTGTTCATGGAGAGGGTAGAGTCATTGCAGACACCAAGGTTTTTAGCTGAATCAGAAATTGGGACTGATGTGTTACATAATGGGAGAGAAAGAGGAGGCAGCTGAGAAAGTTTCTGACTGGTGCCAATGAGGATAGCTTCTGTCTTGTCATCATTTAGCTGAAGTTTGTTGTATGTCATCCAATTTTTAATGTCCGAGTAACACTCAGTGGTGCGAGTCAGGAGGCGCTGTATATTGTCAGGTGAGTCACTGTCTTGAAGTTGGGTGTCATCAGCATAGAAGTGGTGTTTTATAGAGTGGGAGTTGATGATGATGGACAGGGGGGAGGTGTAAAGAGTGAAAAGAACAGGGCCAAGGACAGATCCTTGTGGAACACCACAGGTCAGGTATGCAGGTTGAGAGTAAGTGCCATTGATGAGAACAGTTTGTTTTCTGTTTGATAGATATGAAGTGAACCAGGAGAGAGCAATGTCAGAGATGCCAAAAGTATGATGAAGTCTAGAAAGGAGAATACCATGATCAATGGTATCAAAGGCTGCAGACAGATCAAGGAGTGTGAGGAGGGAGACTTTGCCAGTATCAGTTGCAAGGAGGAGATTGTTGAGAATGTGTAGCAAGGCAGTTTCAGTGCTATGGCACTGGCGGTAGGCTGACTGGAAAGGATTGAGGAGATTGTTGGCAGACAGGTGAGAGTTCAGTTGGTTGAGGACAACTTTTTCAAGCAGTTTTGACAAGAAAGAGAGATTAGAGATAGGCAGGTAATTTTTCAGTTCATTTGGGTCTAAATTGTATTTCTTGAGGAGAGGGTGAACAATAGCAGACTTGAAAGAATCTGGGACAGTTCCAGTTTGGAGAGAAATGTTGATGATGTCAATGATGAATGGGAGGAGCGTAGGGAGACAGTCGGAGTAGAGAGAACCTGGAAGAGGATCCAGTTCGCAGGTTTTGAACGACATGGATCTGATTGTGTTGAGAATTTCTTCTTGTGAGACTGGGGTAAAAGTAGTAAGAGGTGTGCCAGAGAAGGAAGAGTCAAGTGGGCATGGTTGACAGGGTGTCCTGTCAAGCCTGTCACGAAGAGTTTGTATTTTGGTGGTGAAATACTTGGAGAATACAGATGGGAGTTCTTCATTTGTGTGTTTTGTTGGGAGAGGTAAATCTTTTCGTGTGCCAAGGAGATGATTCATGGTTGTAAAGAGTTCTTTTGAAGAAGAGGCATTCAGGATTTTGGTTTGGAAATAGCTTGTTTTTGCAGATGCAATGAGGGTGGATACTTTTGTTTTAGAGGCTTGGAAAAGTTGCCTATATACAGTGAGTTTGGATTTGCGCCAGCGGCGCTCTGCTCTGCAGCGGGCACGTTTTGCACAGGCAATCTCATAAGTGAGCCAGGGGGTAGGGGGGCGGTCAGGTAAACGACGGGACGTGGCTGGAGCATGAGTGTCCAGAAGATGGTGGAGAGTAGTATAGAATTCATCGGCAAGGTTATGTGACTTTTCAGAAAGGAGACGGAAGGCATCAGATGAAAATGTGGAGAGGTCGATAGATTTGAGATTGCGTCGAGGTGTCAGAAGAGCGGAGCGTTCGAGAAGGTTTGTAACCCTGCAGGAGGTTGGCAAGATAGGATGGCATGTTCTCGTGATAGATACACTGAAAGCAGAGACAGGCAACTTTATATTGAATCCTAGCCTTTACCGGGAGCCAATGAAGTGTTCTAAGCAGAGATTTTGCACTCTCACGCCTGGGCTTGCGGAGAACAAGGCGAGCCGCGTGGTTCTGTATGCGCTGAAGTTTAAATAGTTGATTGTCATGGAGACCTGCGAATAGAGAGTTACAATAGTCCAGTCTAGATAGTATGAAAGAGACAGCAAGCTTGTTGGTAGCATCAGTGGAAAGGAAAGGGCGAATCTTACCTATTCTGCGTAGCTGATAGTACAGAGTACGGCACAACTGTTTGACATGGGCTTCCATAGACAGTGTTTCATCCAGGTAGAAGCCAAGGTTTCTAACAGTTTGTGAGAAAGATACATCACAACCAGAGATAGACATGGGGGCATGAGTAACCTGATTGACCTTTGACGTAGTACGAGTAACAATAAGCTCAGTTTTATCATCATTCATCTTCAGCTTGTTTTCACGCATCCACTTGGAGACATCCTCTATACAATCTCTCAGACTGCACGCAAGAGCATCAAAATCTGATGGGGCAGAGGAGCTATGCAGCTGTGAGTCATCCGCAAAGAAGTGGTATGAGTGACCTGACTGATGAATGATAGCGCTGAGAGGTTGTGTATACATAGTGAACAGGACAGGTCCCAAGACAGAACCTTGTGGGACACCACATTTCAGCACAGATGGATTTGATTTGTGGCCAATGACAACAGACTGGGTACGGCCAGTCAAATAGGAGGTAAACCAGTCCAGAACTGTTCCAGAACAGCCAAAAGTGGTAAGCAACCGCGTTATGATGATGCTATGGTCTATGGTGTCAAATGCTGCTGACAAGTCAAGCAGTGACAAGATAGACACACTCGCATTGTCAGTGAAGATAATGCGAGAAAAATCGTCAAGTTGCGTCTGTGTTTTAGTTTCTTTGACGTATCATCTTATCAAGTGATGCATCAAATTTGGTTTTGTCTCTCGAATTTCCATGCCAATAGCATACACATTCTCATTCACTCCACATCCCTTGATCTCGATAAGACATATGTTGTATTATGTTTCTGTGGTTTCCTACTTAATTAGAAGCTTCTAACCGTTCGACCAAAACTGACACACTGGGCAGACGGTCGTTGATCTGTTAACACTCGATTGTATCGCACCGACTCCCTTCACTGACAGGCCTGCGGGAAGCAAGAGTTGCCTTTCCCTGGATAGCCTCGTTTTCGCGCGAACGTAAGGAGACTCGATCATTATTGCCGACGAAAGCAGTCGGCAGATCGGAAAGTTTGAAAAATCGAAATAAATTATAACTGCAAGGGCCAGAATTGTCACTCGCCCAACGGACTAGTAGTTTTTGATTTTGACTCGCCCGACAAGATTTTTAATTTAATTTAACTCGCCTCGTGTGTGCATGTGCGTGCGTGTGCCCTGCAGCTCTTTCCACGCCCTCACCGTTTAGAAACAGAATATAGTTATCTTCATCCATATTTGAAACTCACAGTTCTTGTCAACCACCCATCAACATATCAGGAGATGCCGAAAACACTGTTAAGTGCCGCACAGAACAATAAACATCAAATATGGAATGTCACTCCAATTTCTCTCTTTCAAAAATGCAAGACTCGTGTCACCCTCAAAAAAAAAAAAAAAAAAAAACCATTAATAAATAAGTAAAGTAAAATACAAGACAGTACAAATAATGAAATCATCATAAAATTGGCCAATACTTTGGAGTTTGTTCAAGGGGGATTTATCGTTCTCGGACAGTTTCATATGCGCTCCACCCAAATCTGACGGGAATTATCTGGTAGATTCCTTGGGCCTGTGCAAAATGGGCTGGCAAGATTCTTATGTCCTGGTCTCCACCCTTTCTCCCCAAGAAATACTAAGCTGTTACGACTAGAATGCTCAGAGCATTAAGATATCAACGAACAAGCATATTTTTATGTTGTAGACTGGCACTGAACTCGAGACATCAGATCTGCCAGCAGGGTTATCAGCATGTTCTAAGGTAAAGATGGTCTCATAGCCTTGAAGTCGTGAGGAGTGGTGTAGTTCCTATTGACAGATTAGATGGAAATGAGGCGACAAACTTAAAGCCTTTTTCCCCAAGCTGCCACTATTGAGCGTTATGTTTATTTATGTTTGTAAGAAAGATGGCTTGCTGAAAGTACAAGAGTTATTTCTATTCCATTTCTTATGTCTGCTCTATTTATTTCCGGTGTCACACTGGCGAAGAGGAATTATTGCATGTCTGACTGTTCATTTGTTTTATTTACTTGTAGACGACCCAAACACTAGAAATACACTTGTCTTACACTCATGTGTCGGGGAAGAGTAGTTGACAGATTATGTGCAGTTCCTTCTGGTGGGTTCAGTATTCTTTGCTGATATTAAGTCCGGAGTTTGGAATTTGTTCAAGAGGGATTTATTGTCCTTGGGCGCTTCCATATGCGCTGCACCCAAATCTACAAGCAGTTATCTGGCAGACTCGTTCAGCCTGTACAAAACCCTATGCGTTGACGAGGGCTTCAAGTGGGAACAGGAACGGGACGCACGAAAATCTGACACCATCAGAATGATTGAAGCATTAAGATGGGCAGCGAACAATTCGGTGTTGTGTGTGTGTGTGTGTGTGTGTGTGTGGTGTGTGTGTGTGTGTGTGTGTGTGTGTGTGTGTGTGT
>CM060309.1:27153924-27321424 GCA_030674185.1 Monoplex corrugatus
GTGTATTTAATCCCAAAAAGTCTGGAACGATTTCGAAATAAATACTCGATAGTTAATCATATATTCCTTTTAATGCTATTATTTTGACATGTTTTTTTGTAAAAAGACAAACAATTAAATGTTGCTATAGTTGACTTTCAAAACGCTTTCGATTCTGTCAGTCACAATAAATGCCTGCAGTATATAGTAAATGAGGGAGTTAAATGAAAAACTGTCTTGCATCAATTATGGCTATGTACAAATCGCTGTTTTCATGTACCGGTGTGAACGATATTCTCAGAGATGTTTAAATGTTGAGGTTGAGTCAGACAGGCTTGTGTTCTGAGCAAACATTATTTTTGGTATTCATCAATCTGTTAGCGAATTGCATAATTGCCAGAGGCAAACTCGATGTTCAGTTACTACCAAGTATTATGGAATTATTTATTTTACTCTTTGCAGATGTAGTGGTTTTATTTTCAGCTACACCAAATGGTGTACAGAATCAGATGAATGTTCTATACACGTGCTGTAAAAACATTGAATTAACTGTAAAGAATGACAAAACAAAAATTATGGTGTTCAGAAAAAAAGGGGGCAGTTATTGGAAAGCAGGAGAAATGGTTCTTTGATGGAAACAGACTGGAATGGGAACAGTTATTGCTATTTAAGATTTAATTTTACGGTCATGGCAAATGCCAAAAACGCACTACATATTTAGTGACTAAAAAAGAAAAGCACTCATGCAGCTTAATAGGGCTTTCCAAAAATACATATTCGATCCGAAGATACAACCCATAGTATTACATGTATCACGTACATGAGGATTAAACAAACTGGAAGACACTGAAAAGGTCATGTGATAACATGCAGAAGGTTTTTGTGTGTGATGCTCAGGACTCCAAACAAGATGGTCTACGCTAGATTTGCATGCTTAGTATTTTGGTTTAAACTGTTGCTAATGAATTTCGAACTTACCGCATAAAGCTTTCCAAATAACACTAGAATTAGACACAAATGGAAAAGACTTCTGGATATCAGATGTAAGGAAATTTTAAGCGAGACCGGATTTAACATTATATTGCTGCAGCAAGGAATAGCTGATTTAAGAGCATTTTTAATCTTTATGAGATAAAGATTTGTGTGTTCAAGACTGAGCTTAAGCTATCAAAAGTAGTGATAGATTTGACAGCTATAGATCGTTCAAAACAATTTTTGATCAATAAAATATATTTCCAACATTGATACGTATTGTATTAGAATTACTGTTACTCAATTACGATTCAATGTACTGTCACTCAGTAACAGAACGCATCGTTACAGTTAGTGTGCTCACAAAAAAATGCTCATTTTGCAAGACTCAAGTGGAAAAAAGCAATGTTTTAAATGTGAATGTAATATATACACAGATCTTAGAATAAACTGCCTAAAAGAGTCGGTAATTACTTAAAGCGACAAGTGCACACCACACATTCAGTGTGTCCAGATTCGTTTTTGGTGCTGTCAATAGACAAAAGCACATTATATATAAAAGAGAACAAAATTACCCAGCCAACTTCCAACAATATTATATTGCTGGATCGATCATAACTATTCAACGTTGTGTTATTGAAAACAAGAGTCACTAATTGCTAACGTGTGATATATTGAATTTGTCATCATATTCACAGTAATTGGTGAATACTCGGAAGTTCTCTCAAGTGCTTAGTTATGATTTTGAAATACATTAAATAGTGGATTAAATCCCACTTCACATCTCCCTCCCCCTCCCCCTTCCCATATCTCCCTTGTCAATACTGCTCGGTGTATCGTGATTTACAGCCGATATCCAGAACATGTCTTGAATCTTGATTTTTCCTCTAAATTGTTAATTTAATCATTTTGGTTAATCAGATGGTGCTTCTTTAATCGTTGGTTTGATATCTTGAAAGTATAAATATATATACATTGTACAAAATATGTATCGTATACAGGCGAATGTGTTTGTACACACACACACACACACACACACACACACACACACACACACACACACACACACATATATATATATATATATATATATATATATATATATATATATATATATATATATACTATTATTATGTATGTATGTATGTACGTGTATATATATACACACATGTATGTGTGTGTATGTGCGTACATATGTTACTTGATTCTTAAGTCTATATGTATATGTGTGTATGTATACATACACAGTGTGTATGGAATCATCAAACTCCGAATGCCTTTCCCCATCCCATCCCCATGTTTGTTCTGTGGCTAAAACTGATGTACAGTGGTTCTGAGTTCAGTCTGTCTCTTTCACACACACACACACACCACACACACGCGCGCACGCACGCACGCACGCGCACACACGTGAGGAAGTACCTCTTAAAAAAGCTTGTAAGTTGAAAAAATAATGCATGATCACCTTATGCATGGAGAAACAAGTACAAAATCAGGATACGTTAATCAGCGAGGTGAGTTTGTTTCTGTTTGACTTTAACAAGAGTTTTAAGAATGACCGTTACTGTAGGAAAATGTACACGTTCCCGTTTGATTTGGTTATATGTGTAATATGACACGGTCCTAGTCCTTCTACAACGACTATCCTTGTATTTTATAAAGGATAGTCGTAGTAGAAGAATTGGGACGGAAACGATGGTATTATGATCAAGTCCACAAAAAGCAGGCAAATAGTGCGACGAAAACAAACAAATTCATTCATTCAGTCACACATAAATAGACTTTGATATAAGCACATCTGTCTATTTGCCCTTTCCCATACACTCACACATATATGGTAAAGGGATACGGGGATAGGGAAACGAGGATCAAGACGAAGGCAAGTGATGGCCAACTCAGGATGCACAGAATCTCTGTGAGGGGGTGGCAGTGGATTTTAAAGGATTCGGGGAAATGATGAATAGTGGCACTCATTACTCTAACGTAGTTACCAGTTATGCTTCTGGTCGCACAGTGTCTCCACTTCTTACGCCTGCGCCAACATTTCTCTGCGCGTTTATATAACATCTTATAGGGTATGTAGGGTACAGGATCGAAAGTGCAAGGCAACCAAAAATAAGTAACATCAAGGCAACCAAAAATAACTAACACTAAAGGCGTGTGAAAATCAACAGCTAGCACACGGGACCTGTGTTTATCGTCTCATCTGAAAGGCTGGCACCTAGACTGCCACTAAAGATCTAATAAAATGGAGAAAACGTCCTGGTCCGATCCATGATTCGAACTGGGATTTCTCGCGTGCTAGGCTGTTGCTTTAAACAGTAGGCCACACACTCCACCATCTCGTGCATTACACGCAGATTATGTCTACAAGAGCAGTTAGGAGATTTTTTTGAAAAGGGACAGATTGATTCTTCGTTAGGCTGTGCGTCTCTCCCTCTCTCTGTCAGATTGCCTGTGTGCGTGCCGGCCTGCTTGTCTGTCTATCTTTGTCTGTCTGCCTGTCTGTCTGTCTGTGAACAAACTGTATCAGCACAGATTTCCCGATTGTTTATGGATGTATTTCCGCTAACTTTGGGTCAGGGGTTCGGGTAGCTTTGTTGTTGTTGTTGTTGTTGTTGTTGTTGTTGTTGTTGTTTTGTCCTTTTTGTGATATGTGAATGCATTTGGGGGTCACATTTGGCTGTTTTGTAAATCAATACTAATCCAGTTTATATTCATATGTTAGCCCACATGACTAAGCCGATATATAACATTACATTGACATGGCCCATATTTTGAGTTACTAAAATTGTCGAGAAGCATTTCGCTGCGGTTTATGAGTGACTATTTCCTAGATTTTGTGCAAAAAAGAAATCCTATTTATGCACGAATATGTACCAAATGTATGTAATTGGCATAGAGTAATTTTGGAATCAAGTTAATTCAGTGACTATTATATTGTTAGATTTGCAAATGGTCTAACCATATCATAGTCATCAAAATCCGAGAAGTTAACATTTTTTGTTCATCGAAGGGGGTGTTTGAGAATGAAGAAATAACTGCAAACGGTTGTAAAGTAATCAACAATAATAAGCAGTTTCACAGTCAGTCCTACAAGAATGGATGAGTAACTGTACAATCTGTCCTTTATCATAGAGTTGACCTTCAAAATCTTTATTACTGTTCGTAAAGGAGAGATTGTTAGTGCAACTTGACCATCTAGTTTTAACGATCATTTCTGTCTTTAAAAGAGGACGATAATGACAAATGCAGACAGCCCAGCGGGACATGACGCGATGACAGACACTGCACACGAGCAGAGGCAAACGGTCTCTTTATCATCGGTTGGCCTTCCTTATCCCCATGTTAAACATAGTCCTGCCGACTTTCTGTTCTAAATAAAGCGACCCTGCTGCGTGCAGTTAGGAATGCGAAAAGCTTCGTGCTGATAACTGTCGTTTACAAAATATACAAGGTGGAGAGGAATCTGTCCATTTGTTATCAATTAAAGCATTCAGGCAAGCACGAGGCTTCTAGTAGCATGTTGGTTTCATTGCTTTTTGATGCTGGCTTGTCCTGAAAGGAAGAGATACGGAGATACTTTGCAAGACGAAATATTCCAATCCTGCTTTGAAAAAATTTGTTAGCCAAGTCATACGGGTACTCGACCTTTCTAAGAGTTTCCTATTTCTTTGACGACTTCGGTGAAGACATTCAGCTTCACCTGTTCAATGATATGAATTACTCAGACAGTAAGGCCTCTTGTTTAGTTGTTATCTTGAATGCCAATGTTCATTTGTTTGAAAGCCAATTTCTCTGTCTTTGAGAAAGGGGTTTATCTTCTTGCTTTTTGTTTCTTTCAAAAAAGATATCGCACTTGGTGTGACATCCCTTGCCTTTTTTCTGATCTGCCTTTTTCTTTTAAGAAAAGGGAGGTTTTTCATAATTGGCATTAAATCACATACCGATTTCACAAGACACACGTTCCCACATAACGTTTCCTTATACATCTGGATCAGAATATGCTTACTCATCAACAGTTTTGAATGTAGGCCTGTTCTACAACTACGATGGCTTTTGATGTTTTGACATACAGAGAAGCATAACTCCGTGGTTTAAAACAGCACACATACAGGATATACAGAAAGAAGTTTTAAGGTGCTTGCAAACAACTTTCGTTCTTACACTTGTATCAATATTTGCAATCCTGAATTTACAGGAGTTTATTCCACGTTTCCATTATTGCAACTCTTCTATGTAAAAACAGACATAAGCTTTATTAAGAATCTTTGAGCTCAATGGCCCACAATTAGGTTACAATGACTGAGTCATTGCCTGAAATCGACGACAAATATCTTTACCATAATTTCTATTTTCCCTGTGCTTTTCCTTTTCTACGAATATTTGTTACAGTTGTTGTCTAAAAAAATAAGGGGGATGAGGAGTAGCAAGAAACCCAGGAGAGAACATGATAGCAGAAGGTCCTCAGAAGAGAAGGTCACTGAAGCGTGTGTTTGAACCCTGAACTCCTTAGATTCTAAGGGAGCAGGGCCGCATCCAGGTCATGATTCCTGAATATCCATGTGGCTTGGAACCCACGTGTTCAGAGGTAGTCGGGCGTCTCTGCTGTCACCATTTTTTTTTCACCTGGTTTCAACGTCACGCCTCCAAGGTGGTCAGATGTCTCAAAGCTGTCACCGTTATGACGGATACCTTAACCATTTAGTGATCGGACACCTGTAGCATATAGGGACATTTTGAGGGGGGGTATGAAATGGCTTGACCCTCTTAGTTTGCAATGAAAAATGCGTGTGTTAGAATCGAATATTTGTCTTATTTTTATTAACCCTTTTTTTTATGTAAAAATGGGGAATATCGAATGACTTGACCATCATGGCTTCTCTTTCTCTCTTTCTCTCTCTCTCTCTCTCTCTCTCTCTCTCTCTATCTGTCTCTCTCTCCCTCTCTGTCTCTCTCTCTCTCTCTCTATCTGTCTCTCTCTCTCTCTATCTGTCTCTCTCTCTCTCTCTCTCTATCTGTCTCTCTCTCCCCCTCTCTCTCTCTCTCTCTCTCTCTCTCTCTCTCTCTCTCTCTCTCTTCTGTCTGTGCGTGTGTTCTTTATTTTATGGGATCAGGAGACTGGTGGTTTCAGCCAGTCCTTTTTAAAACCAATCAGTGGATTGAAGTGACATCATTAGCGGCTGGTTCGGCAAACAGGGGGGATAACTGCACTGAATAACATGGCCATGGGAACGCACGGACTGAAGGGAGGAGGGAAGGAGGACACGCAGCTGACCTGCATTTTTTATGCCTGTGTACGTTCTAAGACGTCGGATCTCCATCTGATCTGTCGAGACGGCGGCTAAGGTGATTCCGTCTTCCTGCCCCTTGTCAAAACTTTTGATTGTGGTGTTAGAGGAGGGTGTTTTTGTTTTGTTTTGATTCGTTTTGGTTTGTTTGTTTGTTTGTATGTTTGTTTGTTTGTTTCTATGTTGTTTGTTTGTTTGTTTCTATGTTGTTTGTTTCTCTTTGTTCGTTTGTTTGTATGTTGTTTGCTTCTCTTTGTTTGTTTGTTTCTTTCTTTGTTGTTTGTTTGCTTACTTTTTTGTTTATTTTTCTTTGTTTTCTTTCTCTGAGGGTCAATCAATACGCACTGCATGTTTTTGTGTTTGTTTTTATCTCTTTTAAATTTGTTTATTTGTTCTTAATCTGTTTTTGGTCATGGAGTTCAGACGTACGAAAGCCATAGAGCACTCTGAATTTCTTTTCTCGAGATGCTATATCCTTCCTTCGTGTATTCTTCACAGCTTGTTGTTAATCTATGTAGTGATGCATTCTTCGTTTTCTTCTGTCGTCCTGTCAACACAACGAGCAATCAGACTCTTCCAGTGATGTTTCATGATTGTGGTGGCATTCCTGGGTTTTTCCCTTGACCTGATGAATATATACGCGGATGTATGTCTTCATGCTAAGAAAAAATTAACGTCCACACCTGTCCACGGTTTAATTGCGTTTATATTTCTTCCTTGTCGCAACGTTATGATTTGTGAAATTTGGGCGCACAGGCGTGAGTAAGGAGGGTACTGGCTGATGGTATGATATTGTACTATTGGCGTTTGTGATAATATGGGAGGTTATCCAAGATTATCCCCTGTGGGATTACAGGGGGGTCGTTTACATTAATAGTATACCAACTTTCTGGAAATTTTGTGCTAAAAATTACTTCTTTTCTGTCGTTCTCTTTGTTTCTGCCATGCTGATGTGCTTTCTGTCATCTCTTCCTATCATTTTCTGCCTTGCTGGTCCATTCACTTTTATATTTTCTATAAAGCCTTACATACTTTCTCTTAGGATTGATAATTGGTTGCATGTAGTAAATGCATTTTTGGCTATAAGGAAATATGTGCTAAAGCAATTTAAGGTAATTTACGCCAGTTTTAATATATATTTTATTATCCTTCATTCTCTTTGAAATTGTATTCGGGTTTGACTTTTTAAACCCCTTGGTGATGAATTGAATGGAATGGTCATCACCGGGGGCATATCCTTGGATTATGTGTGCTAATGTATTGATACGTGTGCTTAATATTCTTTTCCATGTGTCTTTTTAATAAGGTATTGCATTCTTTTTAGATGGTTATAGCCCTGATATGGCTTTGTGCAGTCGGTTGGCTTTTAAACAACAATAGCAGTAGGGGAAAAAAAACAAGATTATGTCAGTCTAAAATGTACAGGTGAAAATTTTGACGACAATATTATGATTACGGTCATGGTGGCGTTGATGACAAAAACGATGATGAAGTTGATGACGACGATGATGAGATGATGTCGATGTTGATGACGACGACGACGATGATGATGGTGATGTGGACAACACTCAAGCACTCTCTTCGTAATGTTAAATTGAGAGGCATTTGTTGGTAAGAACGCTTTTCATCTTCTTGAATGCTGTCTTTAACTTGGCCGATCCTGTTGGCTCTTTCTAATGTGCATCTGCCGTATGTTGAGATGACTATTCCCAGATATTCAAACTTGTCTCAGTGTTGTGCCATCGACTTGTCTCAGTGTTGTGTCATTTGCTGTGATTTTGCATGAGAGAGTTTTTTGTTTTTTACTGATTACTATGACTTCAATCTTCTTGCTCTTTAGCTCCAGCCCTGTATTTCTGCTTTCTATTTCTGTTATATTCACAAGACTTTGTAGGTCTTTTTTTATTTTCTGCAATTAGAACGGTGTCATCTGCGTAACGAAGATTGTTTTCCAGTTTTCCTCCAACCTTTATCCCAGGGTATTCTTCTAGGTTTCTCATGATGGTTTCGCTATAAGATCAAAACAAATCTGGTGACAGAACACATCGTGCATAACCCCTCTTTTGATATTTTGGAAAGAGCTTGTATCATTTCCTACTCTCATTGCTGCCGCTAGCAGCCTTGACTTCAAGAAATATGAGCCATTGTAAGCAACGACAGACCAAGGTAAATCAAATAAAGATCCAACACGGCGAAAAAATAGTCGAAGCCAGAACTACGTTCTGTAAACACGACAAGCGTATAACCAGCGCCAAATTCAAGATTAGATGTATGAAGCATTTCGCCGGAAGAGAAGAATTCCAAAGAAACAAGGGTCAGACTGCAAACACAGGACCAAAGAAGAGAAGAAGAGAACGAGAAAAAAAAAGAAAAAAAAAGACAAAGCCAGTTAAAGTGAGAAAAACACATGATAATGTGAACATCTTTCTGTCCCATTTCACCCGCCACAGTAATGGCCACACGATCTGAGATTCTTTGTTACAATGCTGCGACGACGACGACGATGATGATGATGATGAAGATGATGATGATGATGATGATGATGATGATGATGATGATATGATATTTGCGTTATCATGGAGTTTCATCAAGGATAGAGAATGCGTGAGAGGACTGTACTCTACGCTTACTATCATCGCATATCCTAATGTAAATCGGGCTGGAGAGATACAGACACCTGCGGTATTGATCGAGGAATTCGAGCAGCACCCTCAGTGACATATCTGTGAAGTCGATGAGACTCGACTGTGTGATTTCAGTCTTCTCAGTGAGCCCATAACATAATCAACTCTGGTGAGAAGCCGTTAGGGCTGAACAATCCTGAAATGATTTCGACAGGACTGATGGGCTTCAAACCCGCAATCTTCCATCGGTAGTTCGTTGAGCTAACCACCTCATCATGGCGACTGATGCAAATATTAACTTTGTCCATCAACTATAAGGCCAAAAGAAGAGTAAGGATGCCTTTCCAATCTACAGGAGCATCTACCCTGCATTATAGACCATGCGGGCTAGTTGATGGAGCCATGGACTCGAAGATGTGAATTTTTTAGTTCAGTCCCAGCCTGTAACATTAAAAACTTACCTGTTCGCTGCCCGTCTTAATGTTTTCCTCATTCTGGTGGTGTCAGCTTGGTGTTTGATAAGTCCCTTCTCCCCTTTCCCCGTTTTAAGACCTTGTGCAGGCTAAGGAAATATGTCAGATAGTTGCTGGCAGAATTGGATGGAACGCATCTGTAGTTGTCCGAACACGGTGAATCCCTCTTGAAATAACTCAGTAACTCCAGTAGACCACAGTGGAAAATAACTGAGCTTAAAATAAATAATAAATAAGTAAATAAATAAAAAATAAACGATGAGACATAAGACGGAGACTTAATATTTTCAGACTCTTTAGAAGAAGCCGCTACAACAAAAGAGTTCATAAATCAAAGGAAAACAAAAATATATGGAAATGTTATAATAGGTGGTGCTTTTGTGTGATAATAATTTTCTTCGGATTTTTTTTTTCATGGATAAGGCCGTTAAGACATCGGTAATGGTTATGACTATCGCTATATTTCGCGAGAGTGCTAAGCACTTCACAAAAGTGTACGTGCCAAAGGCGGACAGACGTAAATAATATACATCACGGCTCCTATAATGAAACAGACGAACTGTGAGACATGCAGTGTTAGAAAGGTGTTAAACAAATTGTGGTGAAATGTCTGCTTTCAGTTGTCAGTGTGTCATGCAACGACGACGGTTACTGATTGGGGGGAAAAATTGCATAAGATCAGACGCCTTTCAAAGAACAAGAGCAGTGAATCTCTCTCTCCCTCCCTCCTTCCCTCCCTCACACACACAAACACACACACACACACACACACACACACACACACACACACACACACATACATACATACACATACACACACACACTCACTCACTCACTCACACACACTCACGCACGCGCGCGCCACACACACACACACACACACACACACACACACACACACACACACACACACACACACGCAGACATACGCAAGCTCGCACACACACAGCAAAGAAACGCGTACACGCATGCACGGACATATTCGAATACATATACAATAAACGCTTACCCATTTATACACACACATACACCGTACACGTATCGCACACGCACGTACACACATACACACATACATACATACATACATGCATACACATACACTTGCATACACACACATGCATACACACAGATTACACTTACAGTAAAAAAGATGAGTCATAAGAGCAGATCTGAAGGAAGTGACTGATGCTGGATGTCTAATTTAGATAGAGAGATCGTTCAAACAGATAGATTATACATATAATACAATGCAATACAGCAAAGCACGATTGAATGGGAATGAGACAATATTTGGTTTCAGACACTAACCTTACACAATAGACGGTTTACGTGGGCACCAAACTGGCGGTACATTTGCAATTGAATTTTTTTTTTTTTTTTTTTTTGGAACGGGCTGGAACAGAGTCGTGGATGTGCAAAGGACATTTCGTAAGAATCGAACTCGAGACTTGTAGATAGATCTAGCGATTACGGTCTGTCGACTGAACCAATCAACTTATTACAACAAAGACAAAAAGCAGCCAGCCACTGATAAGCAGGGAGACACCTAATCTGACTCACACAGCTGCGCACCACCACCACAACAACATCCACCCACCCACCTACCACCTGCCCCCTGACACTATGTCTGACAGACGCCTACACAGAATCTTCATGATATAAAACTTCGTTTTAGGGGAAAAAAAAGAGAGAGAGAAAAATGCAAACAATGGGGTGGTGCCAAGTAAGGTCTCAATAAAATTTCTGTCGCATTAGGATTTAGTACTGGGAGACAGAGGTTCATTCATTCATTCTCTCTCTCTCTCTCTCTCTCTCTCTCTCTCTCTCTCTCTCTCTCTCTCTCTCTCTCTCTCTCTCTCTCTCTCTCTCACATCAATCTGATTTGATAATGTTTATCTGATTATGATTTACTTACATGTACTTGCTTATGGCGTTGTTTATAAATCTATTTATGACAAAGCTTTCATGTTCTCTCTCTCCCAGTCTCTCTCTCTCTCTTTCTCTCTCTCTCTCTCACTTTCTCTCTCCTTCTCTCTCTCACTCTCTCTCTCTCTCTCCTCTCTCTCTCTCTCTCTCTCTCTCTCTCTCTCTCTCTCTCTCTCTCTCCTCTCCCCAGCAATATCGGGTCTTTTTGTGATTAATGACACTTTTTTAATAGGAGTTTGGAGTTTGTTCAAGGGGGATTCATTGTACTTGAACAGTTCCATATGCGATTCACCCTAATCTGCCAGCAAATATCCGTCAGACTCCCTGACCTGCACAAAACTCTATGCGCTGGCAAGGTCTTGAACTGAGTAACAGAAAGGGGAAATGGGGGGAACACCTTTGAAACACTAAGCTGACACCACCGGAATGACAGAAACATTAAGATGGGCAGTAAACAGGCCAATGTTTAATGTTGCGGTCAGGGACTGAATTCAAGATATCGGACCCTGAGTCAACGGCTCTATCTGAAGAACTAACCAGCCTGCTTTAAAAACGTGCCCTGCCGGAGAAGTTGAGCCCTCCACCTCTGTGTTATAAGCATGGTGCTCTAACAACTGAGCTGATATGCCATTATTTCAATAAAAAATAAATATTTTTCGATATCATGCTAAAATGATGCCCTTCGTGTATAAGGATATGAGCATAAGAAGGGGACAGAATTCATACTATTATGAACTTAATAGATATGTTAATGAATGTGATAGGGAGTTTGCTCAGTGCACGAAAAAGCGTATATTCGTTAACAAAACGTGACTGGTTTGATGGCGAATGTATTATTAATAGAAAAAATGTCCAAAATTTGATAAAAATTAAATCTAAGATCATTAAAACCAGAAGATCAGCACAAATACTCTGTCGCCAGACGTGAATATATACACTTGCTACAGAAAAAGAAGAAACAGTTCGATAAAATATCACTGGATAAACTGGGAACATTAATAATCAGTCAAAGAGAATTTTGAATGCTGTTCATAAAGTATCTTTCAAATGAAACATCCAAAAAGTAATAACCCAGTTGATACATGGATCAGACATTGAAATGTCTTGCTACAGATAGATATTGTTAATGATGCTAATTATGAGGAGGTTTTTGAAGAAAATGTTGCTGGATATATGAACTGGCCAATCTCAAAAGAGTTGTTGCTTACTTTTAGAAAAG
Organism: Monoplex corrugatus; assembly: GCA_030674185.1. Classification (NCBI taxonomy): domain Eukaryota; kingdom Metazoa; phylum Mollusca; class Gastropoda; order Littorinimorpha; family Ranellidae; genus Monoplex; species Monoplex corrugatus. The sequence continues at coordinate 27,166,409 of CM060309.1, forward strand.
TTAGAAATAAGAAAACAACTGGTCTTGATGGTTTCTTCAGTGAGCATTCCAAGAAATCGAGTGATCAAGTAGGCTAGCTTGCTTTCTCTTGAAGGTGTTGATTATTTTATATATGTATAACGATGACTTCCCCCAGAAATGGACAAAATCGATCATTTTGCCACGTTGTATGAAAGGAGATATCAGTAATCCAAGTACTTATCAGAGTATTTCTTTTAAGGATGTCAGTAGCAAAGTTTTCAGTACAGTTATCAACTACAGATTACAAGAATGGATTGATGAAAGTAACATTATTTGTGATTATCAAGCAGGGTTTAAGAAAGGATAATCAACAACTGATCATGTTTGCTTTGCTATCTCGTGTGCAGAAGCAGTTCTCTCATAATCACAAACTCTATGTGGCTTTCACAGACTGTGACAGATCCTTTGATTCCATCAATAGAAATTTGCTTTAGCCTGTTTTACTTGAAAATGGTGTAGAAAATAAATTACATAGATATATCAAAGGCATGTACGACATTATAAAATCTACGATGAAATATTTTGTTGTATTCACAAATTAAACAAATTGTACAGCTAGATTGAAGCAAGGGGACTCATTCTTCAGTACTGTTTTCTCTGTTTATTAATGGATTAGCATTAGAAATAAATATCTCGTGATGCATTTGAATTATTAGCTGCTGGTGTTTTGTTGTCAGAAAAAAAGTTGTTGAATTGCTAAACCAGTTGGGCAGTTGTTAACGTGCTGCCGCCTCTCTTCAATTTAAAGTTAACATGAGAAAACGTAATAACATTGCATTCGAAAGGATGAATACTTAGGTGCACAAGAAAAATGGTTATATGATTGTATTGCAATACCTATTGTAAACGTTTACAAATATCTGGCGACATATATAAGTTTTGTTGCTGCTTGCAAATGCAATTAGCAGGGCAAAGAAGTGCATTCTTGTGTATCATGCAGAAATTGTATACTAAAGTAATAACTCTGTGGAAATGTTTATTAAAATGTTTGGCTTCCAAATCCAACCACTTGTGCAATATGGGTCAGAATTGTGAGGATCAGATAAATCTGTCCATCATTAGGAATCAATTTAACTGTATCGGTAGTAAGCTGTATTCGTCATTGGCTTAAAATATTACATGTAGACGAAATTAAGAAATTGCATAAAGCATAAAAAGTGCTGTAAAATTTAGACAGATGCTATTGTCAAGAAAAACTGGGTATCAAATGTACAACTGTCCATATATGAATACGGATTTGGTTATGTGATAAAACAAAATGTCGGTAGTTTAAATGGCTTTATACTTGCTTTTTCATCAGTACTTGATTGACTGTGGATGGCAGGAATGGAATTATCAGTGAAACATTTTGCAGTATGCCCATTGTACAGTCAAATCTGCTATCAAATTTAGATCAACATTTGAGGTTTGTAACGACAAGGTTTAGATTAGGTATATCTGATTTGGCTGTGCACAGGTTTAGGTACACAGTGTCACTTACTATGTCTATTATGCAAGGAATGCAAAAAAGATGAATTTCATTTTATTTTGTGTTGTAAAGCACTTTAGTAATGAATATGTAAATTCATGACATTATTATCATAAATGAAATGTATTGTACCATGTATTGCTCACGTACCCTTTCAAAAGGGGATATGGTCTGTATTACAAATACATTATCTAAAGTCTCTCGTATGTTCTATGTTTTATAATAATAACATAACATGAATGATGATAATGCATGCTGTTGTTACTGGTAAATTATTAGTCTTGTTGATAACACTGTTACTACAATTATTAAATGATAAATATTCTTCATGTTTAATGTAATAAATACTATTTCTTCCAGTTTTATTTTAATTTAATTCATTATGTTTCTCTGCTTTATTTATCTGTCCAGCGTCTGATTTAGTTATATATGTATATTTCATTTGTTTCCTTTCCCTGTATTTCCCAATTTCTCATTTGCGCCCTTCTTATTGATCTACTTTGATAGAGCTTGGATAGTATTAGTCTGTTTATGATGTACATATTCGTTTCCCTTCTGTATGTTAACAGTTTATGACAGTAGTAATGAGAGAGCTCTCATATTCTCTCTCTCTCTCTCTCTCTCTCTCTCTCTCTCTCTCTCTCTCTCTCTCTCTCTCTCTCTCTCTCTCACTCTTTAACTTTACATGGACGTATGTACTTTTCCCCCCCTCTCTCTCACCCGCACACACACACACACGCGTGCACGCGCACACGCACACATAAACACACAGACACACATACATAAACACATATTTGTTACTGTTTTCCTACCTACGTCACTCGTTCTCTCTCTGTCAAACGACAGCAGGGCTGTTACCTGTTAATTTCCTTGAATACGAGGTTTCATTTCTTACATTATTGATTTTTTTCCAATATCTTTAGTTCTAGGCAAATACGTAAATTACCAACGATAATTACGAATAGTGTCTGTCGTTGCTGGAAAATGATATATCATTGTCCTTACATTTCTCTGCCCGTAAAACCATTTCACGCTAGACGAAAAAGACTTACATACATATATATATATATTTTATTTATAGTGATGTACAAGTGTGTCTCTGCGCATACATTTTTGTCAAACATTATTACAGGCAGTCATTTCGTCATTAGCTACCGATTTTCTCTCCCCGTCTGTTTTTTATTGCTTCCTTTACTTTCTTCCTTTCCTTTCTTTGTAAATACAGTGTTTTACAATTCATTTATTTCGTTTGTTTAGTTTTAAGGAATACATTTTACTTTTATGGCTTTATGCTTACGTTGTAAGTGTAGTGTAGAAAGTATAAGCTGTATGACAGGGTTTGAGCGAAAAGTGTTTTGAACTTTGAATCTCTCTCTCTCTCTCTCTCTCTCTCTCTCTCTCTCTCTCTCTCTCTCAGTCAAAATCAACCAAATAAGTACACGGTTTTTTTCTGGATCATATTAAAACATTGTCCTTTGTAATGTGGATGTGCACGTAAATGAGTGGTGGTGGTGAGAGTCACAGACACAAGAATGATAAACAGTTTGTACAGTGCCTATCTTGTGCTGTGCCTTCTCGGTGTGTGTTCGAATCTTTTCGCATGGCACTCGTAATCCACGTGGAGGATGTTTATTCGTGTGTGCTGCAGTAATGACACCTAGCAGTCAGCCTTTCACCGAACGGGTTAGTTTTAATGCAGTCGACAGCCGCTATTCTTAAGACATAATCGTCTCGAGGTCCGCGCTGGGAACCGCTAGCGGTATGGTATATGTACGTATACTATTGTTTATTTTGTATGTAACCATTTTAGCGTGTTGAGTTGTGTGTGAGTCGAATGTTTGAATGGAGACTGGCTATTTTGCCTAAAAGAATTAAGAAGTAGTAGAAGAACTAAATGTTTATCTGGAGGTAAAGAGAAAATTCTACTCCCGTATGATACAGGGAATTTTGTCTTTTTATTTTTCCAGCAGGTTCTGATGTGTTACGATTTCATTTAAAGATGGTTTGCCGTGGACTTTGTGTGGATGGAGTGAGATGAATTGTCATGGATGATATGAGTAACAAAGGGATGACCCTTGTGTAATTTTGCAGGAGGCGTATGATTCGTTTGTTTGTTTTGTAATATATGAAATAATCATTTGTCTCTCTCTGTGTCTCTGTCTCTGTCTGTCTGTCTGTCTGTCTCTCTCTTTCTCTTTCCGTCACTCTGTCTCTGTCTCTCTCTCTCTCTCTCTGTCTCTCTCTCTCTCTGTCTCTCTCTCTCTCTCTCTCTTTCTTTCTCTCCATCTGTGTGTGTGTGTGTGTGTGTGTGTGTGTGTGTGTGTGTGTGTGTGTGTGTGTGTGTGTGTGTGTTCATAACGGACGAGGGTACCGATGATGCACAGCATCCCGTATCCCTGGTAGTCGGATCTTGGGTCGATACAAGTCACGCATGTCTGCTCCCTTGATATTAATGATTACATTGAAGTAGGATTAAGGAGATCATCTCCCCGCCACTCAGACGACCGGTTCCAGATCTGCGTCTCATGTACTTTGATGACGTCAATGTTTAAATATACAATTCGGCAGTTTTGATGTTTTGTGCTTTAGTTCTTCAGTGTGCTACTTTAAACGTGAACGTTCGTCGGTTCATCATCTTCACATCGCTCGTCGTGCGACACTTGTGAGAGGAAATTTGTGTCGGCTTGTTCCTAAATGCTTGAAATATTAGACATGCAGCTAATAGGCTATATTCACTTGCTGAATGAATGGTTGTTGTTAAAAGCTTTAATTGAACTTAATACTGTGAGGTTTAGGTAAGTGCTATATTTGTAAATAAATGCGTTAATTGTTGTTTGATCCAACCCTATACTGTTTTTTTGTTTTGTTTGTTTTTTGTTTTTGTTTTTACCCTCGGTCCTATAGTTTTGTTATGTTTCCATAGTGTATCCGGAAACTGGGTGAGAAAGACAGACGCAGAACACTTACGCGCTCCACATTTTCATTCCTACACAACTATGCAACGTGACAGGAAGGGGGGGGGGGGGAGGGGGAGACAAAGGGGGCAGACATTGATAATTTTCATTTTGTTATCCATCATCATCATCAGGTGCCTTGTCGCATGGCGTTGGCGATCATGGACTTCCATCTGTCTCAATCTCTTGTTGCATCAAGCATCTCTTTCACCCTCCTTGTCTTCAGCCACATTGCAAGTCCGTCTAGTATCTTCTCCCTTGGTCTACCTGGTGCTCTCTTTCCTTCCAGCTTTCCCATTGTGACCAGGTGCTACAATTCCCCTTTCCTCATAAAATGGCCTATAAATGTTGCCTGTCTTTTCCTAATCTTCCTTATGAATGATCTACTTGTGTCTGCCTCCTTCAAGACTGTCTCGTTTGTTTTCTTTGCTGTCCATGGAACTCTCAACATTCTTCTTAGAAACCACATCCCGGCTGTCTCAATCTTGTTCTGGCTTTGCTTGTTGACTGTCCACGCCTCACAACCGTACAACAGTATTGGTTCTATATAACATTCAAGAACTCTCTTCCTGATATTAATTGATAGGCATTTGTTGGTAAGAATGCTTTTCATCTTCTTGAATGCTGTTTTTGCTTGGCCGATTTGCTGGCTATTTCTGATGTGCATCTGCCGTCTGGTGAAATGATCGTTCTAAGGTATTTAAACTTATCAACCTGTCTCAAGGTTGTGCCGTTTGCTGTTATTTTGCATGAGGGGATTTTCATGTTTTTACTGATCACCATGACTTCAGTTTTCCTGCTGTTTAGTTCCAACCCCTTACCTTTGCTTTGTATTTCTAGTATATTCACAAGGTTTTGTAGGTCCCTTTCATTTTCTGCAATTAGCACGGTGTCATCTGCGTATCGAATGTTGTTTATCATTTTTCCTCCAATCTTTAATCCAGGGTCTTCCTCTAGGTTTCTCATGATATTTTCGCTGTAAAGTGAAAACGGATTTGGTGACAAAACACAACCCTGTCTGACTCCTCTTTTGATGTTTTGGAAAGAGCTTATATCGTTTTCTATTTTCATTGCAGCTGTTTGTTCTCAATAGATATTTCTGATTATTCGTAGATCTTTTCCATCAATATTGAGTCTTTCTAGTTGGTTGATCAATTCTTCATGTCTTACCCGATCGAAAGCCTTGGTATAATCAACAAAGCATAAATATAAATCCTTATTCATCTCGATTGAACTCTCTATGATAGTTCTTAGGATGTATATGGCATTAATAGTTCCTTTCCCTTCCACAAATCCACACTGTTCATCTGCTATTTCTCTTTTGATTCTATTCCTTGTCCTCATCATGATTATTCTTAATACGATTTTTGTTATATGACTCATCAAACTGATTGTGCGATGGAGTTCACATTGTAGAGCCTCTGTCTTCTTTGGAAGTCAATGAAAATTGATTTTGACATATCTTTGGAGATTTTTCCAGTGTCGTAAATTTCATTTAGGAGGACTGTTATTTTTTCAATACCAAATTCCTCCAGGGCTTCAGTCATCTCTGTAGTAATGTTGTCTGGTCCTGGGGCTTTTCCTGGTTTCATCTTTTTCAGTGCTGCTCTAACTTCATCTTTCATTATGGGTGGTCCTTCAAAGTTCTTTCCTTCCTATAATGTGTTCTTCGTTTCTGTCATCTTCAAAATGGTCTTTAATACACTCTCCCCATCTGTCTAATAATTTATCTTTTTCCATGATAAGCATGCCATCTTTCGATTTTAAGAACCAGTTGATGTGCATGTATTTTTCCTGTGGACAGTTTCTTCAATTCGTCTGTACATACCCTGAGGATCCGTTTTGTGTCGGTCTTCTATTTCTTTGCATTTTGTTTTCATCCAAGCTTCCTTAGCTTCATTGCACCTATTCCTGATTTCTTTGTTTATCTTCCTGTATATCTCCTCGTTTCTCTTTGCCTTCCTCCGTTCCTCCATCAAGCCTAAAACTTCTTTTGTCATCCAGTTCCTTTTTGCTTTTCTATCTACTTCAGGGATTTCTTCACAAGTTTCATTTATCGAATTTCTCAATTTTGTCCATTGTTCCTCGCTGTAAACAACGTCTTCCAGAGCACTGAATTTGTTTTGAACATGTAAATTAAATTTTTTACGTATCACTTCATCTGTCTTTAAGAGTCCAAGATTTAGTTTGATGTTGCTCTTGGTCTGTTTCCTTTTCCTTAATTTCGGCCTAAATCTTCCCACTTCAGGATTGTGGTCACTGTTGCAGTCTGCGCCTGGTAGTGTTTTTGTTGACAGTAAAGAATTTCTAAATCTTTTATTAATCAGGATGGGGTCAATCTGGTTTTTGGTATTATCTCCTGGACTCATCCAAGTCCATTTTCTTGTATTAGGTTGCTCAAACTAGGTGTTTCCTACTATAAACTCATTCATCTGTGCCCATTCGACAAGTTTCCCTCCTGTCCTCCAACCTATCCTGTCCCACTTTAGCATTAAAATCTCCCATTATGACTGTAATTTCTTGTGATTTACATTGGGCCTTGGCCATCTCTAATACTTCGTAGAAGTTGTCGACGTCTTCCTGAGTACTTGCGGATGTTGGTGCATACACCTGAATGATGTTGATATCAAATGGTCTGCCTCCCAATTTGACCAGCAAAACTCTGTCGGACACAGCCCAGTATCCCTTAACTGCTTTTGATTTGTCCCTGTCCATTACAATGCCTACTCTTCTTTCATGTGATTATCCACCAGAGTATGTTACTGTATACTCTCCTGATGTTATCATGCCTGTCTCCTTCCATCTCACTTCCCCTAGTCCTAAAATACTAATGTTAAGTCTTTCCATCTCCATTTTGATTTTGTCTAATTCACGTTTTTGCAACAATGTTCTGATGTTCCATGTTGCAATTTTGATATTTTTGAGTTTGAGTTTGGTCGCAGTAGCTTGCTGACGGTCTGGTGTCACCTGCGCCGCATGACGGTCCCCACCGGACAAAGAAGCTCTATAGGAACACCTATTTACGTCGTTATCTTCGTTTTTCTTTTTTTGTCTGTCCATAATTTTTCTAGGGAGAGTACGATGGTGGTTTCCCGTTGCCTTCCATCGTTTTTTGTTTTTTGTTTTTTTGTTTGTTTTTTGTTTGTTTTTGTTTTTGGTTTTTTTTTAGCGGTCTCTCCCCTCGCCTTTGTTGTTTCCACGACAACCTACATGGCAGTAGGGTGATTTTTTTCAGAGTTATCTCCCGTAGCCTTATTGTCTCCCGAGATGTCCACAAGGCAGAGGAGCTATTTACCCATAGCTTGGGGATCTGGTTCGTGGACACCAGGGCATATTCACACGCCGGTGGGCCTGCGTGCCGCACGTCTGGGGGCCAGACCTCCTCCGAGTCCCTCGAGATTTAGCCCGAGTCCGTGAGGTGCTCAGTTACAGCATGTCGCCACGAGGAGGCATAACGTAGGGCTTGCTGATGGAAGAGACGTCCTCATTCTGCTCTTCTTTTCGAATAGCTGCAAGCAGCCGTGCTAGCTAGCGGTGCAGACTGAAAGTGAGAGGTGACAAGCACGCAGTCACTAGCCGACACACTAGACGCATCACATCTGCCGTTGACATTTTGTTATCCGTTTCCTCATAAAGTAGTTCCTCCCTAGGGCGAAGGCTGCGTGTTTAAAAAAAAAACAGAAAAATAAAATCGAGTGGCTGCTCGTCTATTACCCTCGTAAAGTAAAGGTTCTGCATAGTCAGCATCAAGCACAGTGATGCCGATTAATTAGAGCAGCAGGTGTCTCTATTTTCAGCCTGATTTTCACCAAGATATTTTATGATAGTAAGCGTGGGAAGCGAACTCTATCAACTGCTCTCTTAGATCATTACGATGTGACACAGTCGTGATAACCGTGTGGTTAGGACACTGGCCTTCCAGTCGTAGGGTCTTGGTTCGGACCTGCTCTGGAACCGCTTGAGAGATGAAGGGTTAAGATTTTTACCGATCGTCCAAATCAGCACACGTGTGGACATGCAGGTACCAGAACATCAAACTCACGGTAAAGATCCTGTAATTCATGCTAGTCTTTGATGACTTGATGGAAGCATAAAAACGCTCTGCATGCACACCACTGAAAATGGATTGGCAGCGGAAATAAAGAGGGGGGGAAAGCTAAAAGGTCATTACGCTATATATGAAGAGAGTTTAATGACGTCTAACCTATATCAAGCTGTTAATTCAGTTTTAAAGCTGAACTAAATTAAAGACATACGCCGGTCAGAATTAAGCTACAGACACGATGTTGACTAGGAAAAAAGCCATATCTTGTTCATGACTTGAATGTAAGAAAAATGATAAATCATTCTTGTGCAGCAATATCATACTTTAAACTCAGTTCAGTCATGGGTACAGAGTCTAAGCCTTAGCAACTTGAACTTACATACGGGGTTCCCCAAGTTTCTGTGCTTGGGCCAGTCTTCTTCATAATCTACGCCTCACCACCTGCTAATGTCATCAGTCAATACAATATCAAATATCATTTCTATGCCGATGACTCCTAACTCTACAATTGTGCATCCACTAAAAACGTTTTGAAGTCTTGCGAAACTTGTGACCTGGTGAAATTCAGAACTGGATGATGTAGGATAAGCTACAGTTGAAGAGAGATAAAAACTAAACAATGCTCATCAGCACCAAGGACGGACTTTCAGTTGTAAACGTTTGTTCTATCCAACTAGGTGACAACAATGTTGTACTTCCTGATTCATTCAGTAACCTTGGCGTTGTTCTATATCCTCAACTTTCTGTGCAGAAGTTCATCACCAGAACTTAGTCTTGTTATTGTCAATTGCATTGTTTCTGATTTATTTGCCATTATCTCTCAACTTCAGCAGCGTCTGAGCTCGCAACTCCATTATTAATTATTGTAACTCTACTCTCTGGCTTCCTGCTTCTTCAGTCATATGCCTCCAGCTCATTCAGAATTCTGCGGACTTTCTTGCTCTTCGTAAAATAGAGGTGTCACTCCCTTGCTGCATGTTCTCCGCTGGTTGCCCTTTACTCAGATAATTTAACTCAAAATCAACACGTTATGCTTCAAGTGTATTAATAGTATTGCACCTGCTCATCTTTGTGACCACATCTCTGCCCAATCTCACCGTTCTGCTTCTAACACTATTTGTTTAAAAATTCCGCGATGCAGATGTTCCACATTCGGTCGCTATTCATTTTATGTGTCTGGTCCATACGATTGGAATGAGCTTCCGTTATCTGCTCGACAACCACTTATTCTGTCTTTCAGTTCTAACATGAAGACATGCCTTTATCTCAAGCAGTGATTTCTCCATCTACACAACCACTACTTTGATTTCCCTCCCGTCCTCCCCCTCCCCCTCCCGATATACTTGTGCTTTGTACGCTTTGGTTTTTGTTATTGTGAGTGATTGTTTTAGAAAATAATGAGAATGTGGGCTTTGATTTGATTTGTATATCAATATTTGGCGCCTTATGAACATAATTCTTACTCTTATTGTTTGCCAGGATGTGACAATTGTTTTGTTTTCTGGACCACGTTACACTCACTCAAACCATTTATGTTTTTCTGCTTGTAATAGGGGACCACAAGTTCTGACACGTGCCTGAAAGAAGAAAAATCTTTAAACAAGAACGGAATACAGATGCTGGCTTCGGTCGCACTTCAAGTGTGTAACAAGAACAAAGACGAAAGAAATTCAGGCTTTCCAAAATAGGCAGCACTGTACACATCTTGAGTGGTCTCCAGGTATCGTGATCGGCCTACTACAGATACTGGTGAGTGGATCCTTCTGTTAGCGTTATCTTTTGCGTTTTCCATCCATAAAGTTGAGGAGATAGAAAAATCCCTGTCCGATCTTTGATTCGAAGCTGGGTTGCTCACATCCTAGGCAGGCACTTGAATCTCTAGGCCACGCAGCCCACTGGTTTGATACTAAGGGAAAAGAAAGATTGGCCCATTACCATAAATATTGTTGGGGAGTGATGTGTACAGATCTCACGACCTTGTGGTCAGTCTTCGAAGGGCAGGTCATTTTTGCCTTCCTTGATGTTTCATTCTCTCTAACCCAGAACAGAATTTATTTGCCAACCATTCACGACTTGGGGTAGACTATAGGCCATAAGCTCAGCGTTTCATGAGCCGTGCTGGTACTCTTTCATACAGACTTGAAAGTAGAACTGGTACAAAAAGGTGATAATCAAGTGGGTATGATTTGCTTTCTGTCATTTCTTCCTGTCAATTTCTGCCTTGACATTTTCTTAGGATTGATAATTGGGTACATGTTTTAAAGTGCATTTTTGGCTCAGGGGAAATGAGATATGCGGAAGCAATTTTAGGTAATTTAGGCCCGTTTTTGTATGTTTTAGTGTCGTTAGGTATGTTTAAAGTTGTATTCAGGAGTGTTTTTTAAAATCCCCAGCACGATAAATTGGACGGAGTGGTCAACGCCGGGAGCATGTCCTTAGATTATGTGCGCTAATGCATTGATATGTGTAATTAATTTTCATTTCTTTTTTCCCCCTGTTTTATGTGTTTTGAAGCAGTTATAGCCCTGATATGGCTCTACATAGTCGGCTGGGCTTTAAACAATAATAACAATAACAATAACAATAACAATCTTGCTTACGAACTGTGATGAGGGTAGTGTTGTGATTCGGCGGAGGTATGATGTGCATTCAGAGTAAAATTTGCTTTCTGTGAAATACTTTTTTCGTTCATTTACACATTCATTATTCATTGTCATCATAGATTTTTCCATGTAAAAGTTGGGCAGAGGGTGTCGCTGCAATGCAGCACCATTCTGTTTTTCCGTGTCTCTGTGTGTCTGTATTCCTATTTGTCTGTAAAAGTGGAGTTTGATACAGAATTTTACCAAGGACAGCACCTTTATCCCCATGGGATCTTTAACGTGTGCTGAGTGCGTGTTGCAGACGGGACCTCGGTTTATCGTGACATCAGATTGACTAATATCTACATGACCTCTGAAAATCTAGTAGACGAGGAAGAAAAATACCTGTTCAGTCCATCCACAGGGCCACACGCTCCACTGGGTTTTATGTTAGGAGAAAAAAATCGTCCGATCATCACCTGGTCAAAACAGGAAAGCTGGAGGGAAAGAGAACACCAGGTAGACCCAGGGAGAAAATATTGGACGGACTTGCAGAATGGCTGAGGACAGAGAGGGTGGAAAATGTACTTGCAGCGACAAGGGATAGATTCGTATGGATGGCCATGATCGCCAACGCCATGCGGCAGGTACATTATGATGATAATGATGATGATGATGAGGATGATGAGGATGTTCCATCATCACAGAACTGTTGGGAAGTGATGTGTACAGACCTCACGACCTCGTGGTCAGCCTTTGGACAGTAGGTCCTACTCCCCTTTCTCGCACTTTCACCTTCTCCAACCCAAAACAGAATAAGGCACCCATTTACGACTGGGTAGATCATGTAGGCTAAGGGCACAGTGTTCCGTGAACCATGCTGGAAACACATGCATACAGACTGGAAGATGGTAGTTCTGTTTTTACGTCAACGAGGTATTTGAATTGGGACGACGCGTACGATAGCCTTCTCCAGTGGGTAAGCCGTCGGGCTTCCAATCGCAAATTCCGGGTTTGATCCTGTTTGGGTATCTTCTGCCTGGTATGGTAGAAATTTTTCCGATTTCCTAGCTTCCACTTGTTCCGACTTCGTAGTGCTTAAACCCCCTTCTTGTGCATACACACGCAGAATGTGAAAAGTATACGTTAAAGATCCTGTAAGTCATGTCATTGTCCGTTGGCTCTTAAAATGCCCAACATGCACACCCATTAAAAACGGAGTATTCAGAATCAGCAAAATGACTTGAATACTCTCTTCCAAAGAAGATCGGAATGCTAAAAACCAACAATAAAAAAAAAACTCAGAAACTAGAAGAATAAAAAAGCTGGGACGAAGTTACAAAACTCGGACTTTTAAGTTGGGCATAACCTAATACCTCGCAGGACGGTTGACTCTGAGGCTTCTTGCTTCTACCTTGATTAATTTGTGTCCCCATTGTACGGCGCATGAGTGTAGCACGTGCAGGATCCACCACGTGCTGTGATACCATTTTGGGGTTGGAAAGTGGAAACGAAACATGACGCCGACTACAATCAAGCCACTATTTCAGGTCGCTTTCTGGCGTGGGTGGTGAACGCCTACATCATTCAACATGACTGGGAAAGAACGGTAATCTAACTAGCTGGCATCAAATCAAGAGGCGAATTGAACAGAACAACCACCGAGGTGGTCAAGCCACATTGACAATCACCCCAATATAAGAAGTTTCGTGAAATATTTACGTTGAAAACCGACTGATCTCATTGAAGTTTTAGCGAACCGTTTTCATATAACGTCAAACGTATTATTCATTGTTAAATAAGACAGGTAAATAAACAGCTTAGGCTTTCGTGACTACTTATTTAAAGGGACATAAGGATCAAGCTTGGTTGCAGTCTATCGGGAAACAGTCGAGAAATCTTTGCTGACAAATTTGTTTATTCAGTCACAACACGCGCACGCACGCACACACACACACACGCACGCACGCACGCACGCACGCACACACGCACGCACGCACACACACACACACACACACACACACATACATACACGCACGCACGCAAACACATTCTCTCTCTCTCTCTCTCTCTCTCTCTCTCTCTCTCTCTCTCTCTCTCTCTCTCTCTCTCTCTCTCTCTCTCTCTCTCTCTCTCTCTCTCTCTCCTCTCTCTCTCTCTCTCTCTCTTACTCCTCCATCCATGTTGACATGAAATCTTTCTTTCAAAAAATAGTCGTGCCTTTTCGTTCAATTTCGGTTTGCGCACATGTTATTTGTTTGTTTGTGTTTTGTTGTTGTTTTTTGTTTGTTTTGTTTTTTGTTTGTTTTTGTATGCTGGCTGGCTTGCCTCTTTGTTTGCTTGGTTTTTGAGTTTTGTTTCTTTCTTTGTGTCTGTTTTTCATTTTTGTTTGTTTGTTCAAACGTTCGTTCGTTTGAAACTTATAAATGGGTGTGGGTGTAAGAGTTTTTGTAATGTTTGTGATATAGAGTTGTCGATATTTCCCCCGTGGGGATGCCGGGGGCTTTTTCATCCCCATCATCTGGAAATTCTGTGCTAGAAATTTCATCTTTTCTGTCACTTTCTTTGTTTCTGCCTTGATTCTTTGATTTTTGTCATTTTTTCCTACCATTTTCTGTCTTGCTGGTCCATTCACCTGTATGTGTTCGATAAAGTCTTACATACTTTCTCTTAGTCTTAGGATTGATAATTGGGTACATGTATCAAGTGCATTTTTGGCCCTGGGGAAGAGAGATATGCGGAAGCAATGTTCCTACCAGGACGGGGCGGGACAGCAGGTGGCGCTGTTGATCTCCACTGAAATACCCTATATGTCCTATGGTGGGTTCATCCTGCGGTTAAGAGGCGCAGTATAACCTCTAGCCCCAGGGTGGGACCCCTGGCTAATCAATCCCCCCTGTGCTTCCAGGGCAGGACATACGGACCAGGAGCTAAGGGCGGGGTAACCCCTACAGAAAACCTAGAGAGCTGAAGACGGAGAAATGCAGCCTGTATGGCGCTCTCTAACAAATCACCATGCCACGCACCATCGCACAATGGACAATGTCAGACAGATGTGACACGAATGGCGCTCGCCCACTGAGGTCCCCCCAGGGTGGAGCAGCGTCGGACTCCGCGCCTCAACGGAGTCCACCCTCAGCAACTGGAGGTCCCTCTCGTCCGTCCTGGCATGCCAGGGGACGGCGGAGGAATGCGACTGGCAGCACCTCAACATCTCCCATGCAGAAACCCTTCATGGTTATGCATTGGAATGCAGAAGGAGTCATAAACAAGAAGACAGAGCTAGAACATCTGCTCCATGAGAAAAACATCAACATCTGTTGTCTTCAAGAAACCCATCTGCAAAGTGGGAAAACACTCAAAGTGAGGGGCTACCAAAGCTTTAGATCAGACAGAACTGACCGACGAAAAGGCGGCATCCTGACACTCGTCAGGAACAACATTCACGCCTGCGAGAAGACTGTCTACATGGAGGGTGCTGAGTACCAGATGATTCAGGCCCAACTGAAGGACACAGAGTTGCGCATACTCAACTTCTACTGCCCCAATGATCGTCCGCTCTCCCTTGACACCATATATGTCCCAGACTCGCGCTTCATTGCAGTCGGCGATTTTAACAGTCACTCCCAGAGCTGGGGATATAACCACATGGACCGTCGAGGAGAAGAAGTGGAAGACTGGCAGGATGAACACCATCTCGTCCTCATCAACTCACCGCATGACACTCCAACCTTCTACTCCAGACGTTGGCGAACCACATCCACACCAGATCTGGCTCTCTGCACCGAGGACATCCATAGGGGTGTAATTAGAGAGGTGGGAGACCAGCTTGGAGGAAGTGACCACAGGCCTGTGTTCCTCACTCTCAACGAGAACACAACACAGAATCCTGTAGCCCCACGCTGGAACTACAAGAAGGCAAAGTGGAAGCTCTTCAGCCACCGCACAAATGTTCTCACCAATGACCTTCAAGTCAGAGGAAGAGACATCAACAATGCAGTCCACGAATTAAATTCATGTATCCTGAAGGCAGCCCAAGAGTGCATTCCACGAGGTGCTCGGAAAGACTACAAGCCATATTGGAACAACCAACTACAAGAACTGCAGGACGAGACGACCGAAGCCAGACAGAAAGCAGAAAATAACCCATCGGATGAGAACCACCTGCGGCTCCAGCAGACAAAAGCCAGGTTTCTCAAGGCAAAAATCCAAGCCAGACGACAAAGCTGGAGGGAGAAAACAGCTGCTCTGAACCTTGAGAGAGATGGCAAGAAACTCTGGAGAGTCCTGGGACAACTCAACGATGAAGAGAGCAGACATCACAACATCACACTGGAAGATAACGGAGAGTTGTTGACTGGTAGACGCGCTGCCAATCGATTTGCAGACAACTACGCAAATGAGAGCAACATACCAGTCACACCCCTCCAACAAAGAGAAGCAAGAAGAGAACAGCGAGAACGTCCTCACCAGACCACCAATGTGAAACCCATGAAGCAACTCTTCACGCTTCATGAGCTTCAGACAGCTCTCAGGAAGCTAAAAACCAAGAAATCTCCGGGACCGGATGGGATCACTAACGAGATGCTGAAGCACCTTGGCAGCACAGCCATCTTGAAACTACTGGAGGTCCTCGATCACAGCTGGGAAACCGGCACCTTGGCACAAACATGGCGTGAGGCTATCATGACTCCAATCTATAAGAAAGGAAAGGACAAGAAGAAGCCTGCCAGTTACAGACCAATCAGCTTGACCAGCTGCATGGTGAAGACCCTAGAGAGGATGATCAATCAGCGCCTCCTTTGGTATCTCGAGACTGAGAACATTCTGGTCCCAGAGCAAGCAGGATTCCGATGCTTTCACAGTACAGAAGACCAGGCCACCTTCCTTTCCCAAGAAATTGAAGACGCGTTCCAGGAACAGAAAGTTGTCTTTGCTGCCTGGATCGACCTGCAGAAAGCCTTTGACAAGGTCTGGACTGATGGCCTCTTGGTGAAGCTGCAGAGATGTGGAGTTGGAGGCAATATGCTACGGTGGATCCGAGCCTACCTCCACAACCGCAGAGCACGAGTCACAGTCAACGGACGCAAAGGCAAGAAAGTTCTCTTGCGACATGGAGTCCCTCAAGGTGGAGTTCTCTCCCCCACACTCTTCTTGGTCTTCATTAATGACCTCATAAAAGATCTGCCAAAAGGCATCCATGCAGCACTATACGCGGATGACCTGGTGATATGGTGCAAGGAGGAGTTCACCACCACTGCCACCTACAGAATGCAGCTAGCAGCAGACAAACTGGCAGCATGGGCAGAAGAGTGGAACATCTCGATTAATAAAGACAAGTCCTCCACGGCACTCTTCACCCTGTCATCCAAGCAGAAATCTGGCACCATCAAACTTGGTGACACCCCATTGAAGAAAGATGAGGAAGTTACATACCTTGGTGTCACCTTCGACAAGCGGCAGACCTGGAAGCTCCACATCGAAAGAGCTGAAAGAAAAGCAAGACAAAAGCTCGCCATCCTGCGCAAACTGGCCGGGACCAGCTGGGGAGCCAACGAGAAGGTGCTCAAGCAAACGTACCAGGGAGTGGTCAGACCCCACCTTGAGTACGGTTCTACAGCCTGGTCTACAGCAGCCAAAACCCATCTGCAGACCCTGGACAAAGTCCAGAACCAAGCACTCCGTCTCATCACAGGATCAATGCGATCCACACCAATTCAGGCCATGGAGGAAGTTACTGCCATTCAGCCCCTGGTGCAGAGAAGAGACATGAAAAACTTGGTCCAGGCAGAGAAGATCAAGGTTCTGCCACACCATCCAATGGGACAGAGAATGGACCAACCAACCAAGAGCCGTCTCAAACGCAGCAGCTTCCTCCACGAAACTAGACGGCTTGCCAGGGTGCACCTGGCTGACACACCAACAACACTTCCTCTAAACACCTCTGACCTGCTACCACAACCTTGG
This sequence comes from Monoplex corrugatus, assembly GCA_030674185.1. Classification (NCBI taxonomy): domain Eukaryota; kingdom Metazoa; phylum Mollusca; class Gastropoda; order Littorinimorpha; family Ranellidae; genus Monoplex; species Monoplex corrugatus. Next base: position 27,183,446 of record CM060309.1, read on the forward strand.
AACAACGACTACAAGTTGCTCCAAATCACCACCTCAGTCCCTCAAGTTACCCCAGGAGAGTCCCAAGATGACAGCGTCAAACGCACTCTGACACTCGCCATGATCGACGAGCAATATCCTGCAGAATCCTGGATTCACGTATACACGGATGGCTCGGCAACCAATGCTGTGGCAGATGGAGGAGCGGGCGTACATATCAACTCTCCTGACGGACACGTCATCACAGCAGGGATACCCACTGGCAAACACTGCACCAACTATGCAGCAGAAGTGGAGGCTCTTATGAAGGCAGCGGCTCTAATTCATGACATTCAGAGCAACTGCACCCAAGTTGTCTTCCTCTCCGATGCAAAGTCTGTATTGGAAGCACTTGCAGGGGACAAACTTCCACATCTCATGGAAAAGCTGCAAGATGTCGCCAAGCATCGACGTGTGGTCCTGCAGTGGGTTCCGGCCCATTGTGGATACCTGGAAACGAAGCAGCAGACCAGCTTGCCAAAGATGGAGCCAAAGGAAGACAACCAGAAAAAAGCCTTAGCTTCAGGGAGAAGAAGACCCTTGTGAAGGCAGCCTTCTGCAGAACAACCTCAAAGGATCCATACCATCTCCTTAGCCGTCTGCAGCAGGTGGCGATCTTCAGGCTCAGAACAGGTCACTGTCGCCTGAATGCCCACCTGTTCAGGAAGATGAAGCTGGCCCCATCACCTATCTGTCCTTGTGGTCTGGAAGAACAGACACCAGAACACATCCTTCAGATCTGCCCCCTCTTCCAAGAGCAGAGGGAACAAGTGTGGCCGACGGCAGCTCCCCTCCGCACCAAGCTCTATGGCTGCCGACAGGACATGGAGGACACGACAACATTCGTCTCCCTGACTGGACTGACCTTGTGAACGTGCGAACGCAGAAGAAGAAGAAGAAGGATTGATAATTGGGTACATGTATCAAGTGCATTTTTGGCCCTGGGGAAGAGAGATATGCGGAAGCAATTTTAGGTAATTTAGGCCTGTTTTTACATATGTTTTAGTGTCCTTAGTTATGTTTCAGTTTGTTCTCAGTTGTTGTTGTTTTTTTATATCTCCTGTGTGATAAATTGAACGGAGTTGTCAATGCCACAGGAATCTCCTTAGATTATGTGTGCGAATGCATTGATATGTGTACTTATTTTCTTTTTTTTTTCCAGTTGAAGTATCGTGTGTGTTTTGAAACAGCTCTGATATGGCTCTACGCAGTCGGCTGGGCTTTAAACAAAAATAACAGTAGCAGTTGACGAGATTCAGAAGAATTGAGCTGAGACACGACCAGTGCTATTCGGACTCTTCTTTCTGTCACAAATATGAGGGTCACCCAACAAAGTATACTACACACACTCTGGGTACGACCCTCGCAGACGAAGTGCATATTTCACCACCACCCTGTTCACCACCTTACTTGTCAGTCTCATACTTGCATACCAACAAACAAATGGAAAAGATAAGAACACACAGAACAAATGGACGATAAGAGTGTTCAGACTGACAGCTAGGACTGAGGTCCAAATTTCTCATACATCTATAAACAAAACATTCCACTGGTACTGCTCGTGGGATCGTGTCAGTGCTGCCAGTGTAATTCATGCCGTGGCTGTCCGCCATGAAGGTGTTATGGTTAAGGAGGATATCCTGCCTAGTTCTTCCCTTGGCTTGTTCTTGTCGCCAATATTTCACGCGCCAAATTATATTCCTGCCTCGCAATCCCTGCCTCGCAACTTTTTTTGTCTCTCGAACGAAGACCGGACACAAAACGAATCGCTATTGTGCAAGACAATGTCAAGTATCTCGTATACCACAATGCTCCTGTATCAAACAGAATGACGTGCCAGGTGTGCAAGTCTCGATTTGCATGAACATGTGTACTTGAAATTTGTTGTAATATTGATGGTGTCGTACTGTATCGTGTCATATCATGTTGTGTCATCCATGTCATACTGTGTAGTATTCAATCCTTTTCGATAGAATATGATTTGAACCTACACCACATGATTTTTTACTGTAAAATCTGGTCTAAGGACAAGTCGTATCTTCATATGTGTTTCTTTGTCTGTCTGTCTGTGTGTCTGTCTGTTTGTCTCTCTCTCTCTCTCTCCTCTCTCTCTCTCTCTCTCTCTCTCTCTCTCTCTCCTCTCTCCTCTCTCTCTCTCCTCTCCTCTCTATGTATATATATATATATATATATATATGTATATGTATGTATATATATATATAATTATGATAACTAAGATTTAATGGCCTACCGCTGAATAACAACTCACATCGTTACAGCGAGAGTACTGACACAAGGATATGCCCCTTTTGCAAAACACATATTGAAAATGAATATCACCTTATATATGACTGTCCCACTTACACAGATATTAGAGTAAAATTCCTCAAAGATTCAGCTAGAATACCACTTTAACTACTGCTCAAAGCAGAAAATTCTCATCATAGATACAATGTGTCCAGATTTGTTTTTCATGCAATCAACAGGCGCAAAAAAATCATGAATTAATAAACTAACGAAAATAAGTCATCACCAGTACTATATTACTGTATTACATAAGTAGTTATACAATGTTGTATAGTTATAATAAATGGTAAAACTATTAATGTTTGTTCCACTGCATTTTTTTCGTCATTTCGGTATGAACTGATGTGTGTTTATTATGTGCTTATAAGTCTTGAGTACAGACTGTAAATTATGCACAAGAATGGGGGGGGGGGGGGGGGTAAAGATAGTTTTGAAAAATTGAATTGTTTATCGATTACTTGATTTACAAATATTTGTTAAATTGATTATTCATTGATTTGACTGCTTAACTAATTGTTTGATTAATTTATTGATTGATTTATGGATGGGCTGACTGAATGATTGATCCATTGATTAGTTGCTGATTAAGTACTGATCGGGAAAATGATTTATATGAAACTATCGAATTGTTCGGTGACTCGCCAGCTAGTTTGGTTTATAGATGAGTAATTTTATTAGGTGACTAACTGGTAATGAAACGGTTCAGTATTTAACTGATGTGGTTTACATGGCTAATCAAATGATTGAATGGTAGTTGATTGATTGATTGATTGATTGATTGATTGATTGATTGATTGATTGACCATTGTCACGGTACACTGAATGGACTAAGTATTTGTTTGATGGATTGATGAAGTGAAGTTTATTTCGCAAGCAAGATGATTTACAAATCATTTCTTGATCGTTTGATGATTGTGTTATTTGACTGGCTGTTGGCTATACAGAGAGACTAATTGCTTGACCATCAGATGCAGGAATGGAACGATATATGTATATGTATATAAATATCTTAATGACTTGTTTGATGCCTTAATGCACTGATGAAGCTTGATGATAATCAAGTACTGTATAGTGTATTCGTTCATTAAATGTTAGATTGGGTCAGTAAAAGAAGGATCTGTTGACTGTTACATCGACAAAGTTTCAACTGAGGAAAGCACTGAAAGTGACAATGTTCGACGACGCAATTATATGCATTGCAACATTGGTGTAAATCACAAAAGCCCTATCTCTCTCCCCACCTCATTGACTATTGCATTGTGGCCAAAGGCCGATGGACATTAAAAAAAATTCTGAGTTCTGAGTTCTCTCTACCCCCGTCTTTCTCTCTCCCTCTCTCTGTGTCCCTCTCTCGCCCTCTCTCTCTCTGTCTCTGAATATGTAATGATTCTCTTGTTGGAGTATCTGTTATCTAAGGTATAATTTATATGTAGTGTGATATAGACCTCCTTTGGGCGAGGGCTGGATATGAAGAAGCGTATATTTAACTTATTTCTTTTGTTCTTCTTGTTGTTCTCTCTCTCTCTCTCTCTCTCTCTCTCTCTCTCTCTCTCTCTCTCTCTCTCTCTCTCCTCCCTCCCTCCCTCCTTCCCACCCTCTCTGTGGGATGTCGTATTTCTCTCGCTTAACAAATTAAAGGATTTGAAATCAATTCAGTAGCAAAGCAGCTGACGTGGAGGCGATGCCACCAAAACGCACACACGAAAACGAAACTAAAGCAAATTTAAGAAAACACAAACAAACGAAAAAATGAAATGTTTTCACAGCCAAACAATTAAGAAGGCACGCAAACATGGAGTCTAACAAGAAACACCAGAAAGCTGTTCCGTCATCCAGCGCCACCCCCGTACATTAAAGTTTTTGTCTCTCGCGCGTGCGCGGAATCTAGCATGAGGTAATCTACGTTGTGTAAACTGCTTTTTTTGGACAAGAATGTTGCTGGACTCAACAAGGACATTCCTTGGTTTAAATCCATTTGTTCTCTCACTCCCACGCCGTCAATTAAGTCTATTAGTTGGGACTATCCCATCTCTCCCTCTCTCTCTCTCTCTCTCTCTCTCTCTCTCTCTCTCTCTCTCTCTCTCTCTCTCTCTCTGTCTCTCCGTCTCTGTCTGTCTGTCTGTCTCTTTTTTTTTTCTTTTTTTTTTTTTCTCTCTCCCTCGTTCTCCATCTCTTTTCTTTCGGTGCCATCTTATACTGGCTCTGTGTGATTACCCCCATGCTGCAGATTTTAGCTCTTCGACACGCCTCACAAACGAACCGAAACTGAGGTCATTATGAGAACAGGGCATGACGGCAAAAACAGTCTGGGATAGTTTTTCGCATTGCTACGATGATATAAAAATATAAGGAATGGAAGAGACAAGGATGACGCTATGGTGTTCCACCATCGATTGAAACTGTATTGCAGGGTTGTGCTCCATAACAGTATATTCTGGCGTGGTCCAGACCCGAAAGATGGACTCCTGCTATGTTGGTCAAGATATTTGAGCGACAACTTCAACGACCCACCCCGTGAGGTAGATGAAACTCGATGATTTGGGCCTAGTGTTCCTAATGAACCCACAGCTGGTTTAATTCAGCGTAGGAGCTGGTTGAGGCCGACAAATTCTACAACGATTTGGATTGAGTGGATTCAAACCTGCAACAATATCCCAGTCATCAGTATGTTGCACGAACCGCTTTCCCAGGGTGCTTAGTTGGACCATCGCTTCTCAGTTTTTTTTTCTGTGTGCCCGTCTCTCTTTCTGTCTCTGTTTCTCTGTGCCTCTCCCTGTATCTGTTTCTGTGTCTCTCGCTGTCTCTCTGTTTCTGTCTATCTGGCTCTCTCTCTCTCTCTCTCTCTCTCTCCTCTCTCTCTCTCTCTCTCTTCTCTTCTCTCTCTCTCTCTCTCTCTCTTTTCTCTTTCTCTTTCTCTGTTCATTATTCAGTGTTATGTCCGTATCGTTTTTATCGTATTAGAACTGTTTTAGAAATATGTTATCCCATGTGGGGATGTCGAGAGTTCTTTCAATATAACCGTTTTCCCACCCTTTTGAAATTCTGTGCTAGAAATTTGCTCTTTTCTGTCGCTCTTTTTGTCCCTTGCTCCTGTGCTTTCTATCGTCTTTTCCAATCAGTTTCTGCCTTGCCGGTCCATTCATCTGTGTGTTTTCAATAAAGCCTCCCTTACTTTCTCTTAGGATCTCTCTCTCTCTCTCTCTCTCTCTCTCTCTCTCTCTCTCTCTCTCTCTCTCTCTCTCTCTCTCTCTCTCTCTCTCTCACCTCTCTTTCACGCTGTCTCTTTTCCGCTCTTCCTTTTCCAACTACTTTAACTGACGAGTGAGAGATAAGATTTTTGTAAATTCCCACATTACTAAGCCTTACACCAGCCTTGATAAGGACATTCATTCACAAAAAATGACAGCGAAATTTAGGTTTGACGTGTCAGATTTGAAAGTTCATCTGTTGAGGTACAAGTATTAAAGAGATTGTGATTTAGTGTGTTATTTATGCATGTGTGTGAAAGAATACGAGATACACGTTGTCTTTTGCTGTTCAATTTTTGATGATCTTCAGTGTTTATTCCACATAACTACTATTTAAATCCAAACATGTTATGCTGTTTGTTATTAAGTTCAGCTCGTCGTGACTGTGTTAAGAATGTCGGTTTGTTTCTGCTTGAAAACATTTTAAAGTAAGGGAAGTTGCGATGTCTCAGTATGTATTTTATTTTGTTATCATTTGTTAATTGTGTTCTCTGATGTAGGCTTACTTGGATTATTTCTTATGTAATGTATCGTAAACACCGCTTCAGTCGGGTCTTAAGGTCTTTTTACATGACATATTTGAAGTCTGAAGTCTTGTAATCTAATTTGATAGTATAATCCATTAATGATTTGTTTACCGTGTTGTTTATATTAACAATTAATTATAGTACTAATGGAACGATTTCATATTCTCTCCGTCCTCCGTGTCTTCTCCTCTCTCCGTATCTTCACTTCTCACGTTTTCTCCGCCCTCTCTCTCAGCCACCCACCCAACCACACACACATACACGCGCGCGCGCGCACACAAACATACACACATACACGCGTGCGCGCGCACACACACACACACACACTATTATTAAATACTGTTTTACTATCTACATCTCTCAAAATATCTCTTTGTCAAACGACGATAAATGCTTTTACCCTTTGATTTCTTGTGTTTTATTTCATTCATTTTATTGATTTATTTCTTCTGTAGTACTTGTAGTTCTAGACAGATATGTGAAAGTGGCAGCTGCAAGTTCGAAAAATAGCGTTAAGCGAATATAAAGTGAATCGTTGGAAAAAGATGTGCCGTTGTCTTTATCTGTAGCCGTATGACCTCTCCCACTCTATGAATCATGCCCTGAAATACTTACTTATATGTTTTGTTTATAAAGTGATGTACAAGCCTGTCTCTGTGCATACATTTGTGTCAGACATTTATTCAGGCAATCATTTCGTCATTAACCCTTTGACTGTTGCACTCTGTCCACTAGTGTCCCGCATTGTCAACCATGCTAATAAAGCAAAAACTTGACCCTTTGATTCTCTCACCCTATCCACCAGCTTCCTTTAGGAAGGTGGTAGATAGGGTGAGGGAATCAAAGAGCTAAGTTTGGTGAATAGGGTACGGGAGTCAAAGGGTTAATTTTTTCCCGATCTCCAGGTCCACATATGCACTGACCTGCCAAGTTTTTGCTTTTGGTGAATAGGGTACGGGAGTCAAAGGGTTAATTTTTTCCCGATCTCCAGATCAACATACGTGCTGACCTCCTAATGCTTCCTTTACTTCACTGATTTATTTGATTTCTTTGTTATGATTCGTGTTTTCCTATTCATTTAATTTTGTTTGTTCGATTGTCAGTAATTATTTCAGTTTTATGTCTTTATGCGTATATGTATGTAGAGTGGCAAGGACTAGCTATAAATAGATTCAGTGGACCAGGTGCTACTATTCTTGAGTGTTAAAGTGTTTTTGAATTTATTTTCGTATCTCTGAGATTGTTCCCCAACCTTGATTGTTTTTCCCCTTCGTCACAGTGTTGTCTTCATCAGAGCGTCTATCTTGTCTTATCTTGTCTTGTCTTGTCTTGTCTTGTCTTGTCTTGTCTTGTCTTGTTTGTATTAAAGACGTGTTCGTATTCTTCTTTCGTGTTTTTTTGGTTCCTTAGAGCTTTTTCTGTTTCGTTTCTCTTCTTTCAGACCAGACAGTTTATTCTGTCGAGTAAAATGTTGTTTTGTTTGTTTGTTTTTGTCTTTGTTTGTAACTATTGCTTGCTTTCCCTCTCTTGGGGCTTCCAACGTACCTGCATTTACTCTTACCTGTTAGTAGTTAGTCTGGCAACGTTCCGCGCTAAAAGGGGCGTTTTATGTCGCCTAGATTACCTCCTGCTGGATTCCATGCACGCGCCCGTCGCAAACTTGAATACGCGGGAAAGGCGCTGGATAATTGAACAGTTCTCTAGAATTTGGTGGTGGTGGTGGTATTTTGTTTGTTCGTTTGCTAGCTTCTTTTTTACCCATCTATATATATATATATTATCTATATCTATCTATCTATATATATATAGATATATATATATATACATATATATGTATGTATATATATATATATATATTATATATATGTATATATATATATATATATGTGTGTGTGTGTGTGTGTACATATATATATATATATATATATATATATATATATGTATATATATATTATATACATATTTATACATATTGTCTCTTTTATCTCTGAAGTTGTTGATGTTATAGAGAAGATGGGGTAGGGGTGGAGGTGGAGCAGAGATAATATAACCCCCCCCCCTCTCTCTCTCTCTCTCTCTCTCTCTCTCTTTCGCTCTCTCTCTCTCTCTTTCTTTCTTTCTTTCTTTCTTTCTTTCTTTCTCAGGGTAGATGTCTGTTCAGTTTCTGCCCGATCTCCATAGTTAACACATTTAGGGTGCTGGATGGGATCCAGAGCACCAGTGCCTCACTACTGTCCGTACAGTCACTTCCCAAGCTCCCATCGCCACACGATAACCATTTCATCAAGCAAAAAAAAAGGGGGGGGGGGGGCCATGCGCTGCGTGACCCATTCGGACCCAGACATCTATTACCTTGTTTACAAACCGACTGGCTTGGCGGAGAGATCAGAAACCCCGAGACATAAACACACAACGCGCACTAACCAGGTCCAGCACACGTTGTTTACATCATATTGTTTATTACCTTTTAAGTAAAATACCTTATCGGAAAAGACAGGATTTCATTTTGAGGGGAGGAGGGGTGTTCTTGGGCTGCAGTTCCCAAGTGCTCTCAATAATATGAATGGACATTTACGTGTATGGCATTAGTGTGTGTGTGTGTGTGTGTGTGTGTGTGTGTGTGTGTGTGTGTGTGTGTGTGTGTGTGTGTGTGTGTGTGTGTGTGTGTGTGTGTGTGTGTGTGTGTGTTTTCGCCCCACCACTAAAGCAGTTACATTCTGTTTTAAGGGTTGTGTATGTATGTATGTATAAGCCACCGCACGCTGATATGGCTTATAGGCTTATGACTTCAGCTTTCGTATTTGATTTTCATCATGTGTATAACCACGAAAGGGGTTAAGTACAAGGAGGTCAGCACATATGTTGACCTGGAGATCGGGACAAAAAATCGCCACCATTTATCTACCAGACGGTACCCAGGAAGGTTTTTAGTCAGATCTTTCAATGAGAAGATCACAGAGTCCTAACCACTCGGCTATCGCGCCTGTCAGCGAGAAGGGTGAAATGAAAGAACAACAGATGAAAAATGGGCAATCAAGAAGATACCCAGACAGACATAGAACACCATGGTTTTTGTGTTTTGTTTGTTTGGTTGTTGGTTGCGCTCTGTTGTGTGTGTGCTTTGTTTGTTTGTTTGTTAGTTTTGTGTCTGTGTGTGTGCTCGCGCGCGCATTTCGCTGTTGAGCCTCTGCTGCTGTTGGTATCCTTCTCCTTTTTCGTGTAGGTCCCTTAAACCGCCACGGTTGTAGTGTCCGTTGTATGAGTGAACACATCATTTGGCTCAACTCCACCCCACCCCCATCCCCCTTTTGAGATGCCGGGGACTCTTTCAGTATAAGCAATATTCCCACCTTCTGACAATAGTGTGCTAAAAATTTGCCCTTTTCTGTCCCTTTGTTTCCGCTTTGCTCCTTTGCTTTGTCACCTCTTCCTGTCATTTTCTGCTTTGCCGGTCCATTCACCTGTGTGTGTTCTATAGAGCCCTATATACTTTATCTGAGATTGACAGTTGGGTACATGATTAAATACATTTTGAGCTCTAAGGAATTGCGATGCGCAAAAATAGTTTTAGATAATGTAGACCTGTTTCTATATTTCAGTGTCCTTAGTTATGCTTTAATTTGTGTTCATGTGTTCTTTTAAAACCCTTGGTGATAAATTGGACGGAACGGACAGCGCCAGAAGATTAGATTATGTGTACAAATGCATCGATATGGGTACCAGTTTCTCCCAGTGAGACACTGTACATTCTGAGATAGTTATAGTCCTGACATGGCTGCGCAGTTGGCTGTGCTTTAAACAAACAGAAACAAAAAACAAAAACGAACAATCAAGAAAACAGTCTGACTCAAATTTTTGGCGGTTGTGGGCTAGTGCCTTGATTTTGCTGCCCTTTCAGTGAAATCAAGCCACTCCTCACTGTGCCTGTTCTGTCTTCACACCCCCCCCCCCCCCCTACATTGTTCATTGGAGAAAGGTCATCAGGAGTCCCCTTGGGCTGGTTACATGCTCCTACCATATTCATTTTCTTCTTCTTCCGCTGGGGTCAGCAGATCTTATGGTGTGATTCACATACTGGATGATGCTTCGGCGGACTTTTTAAATGTTGTCAGTTTATAGTTTGTTCATTAGGGATTCACCATACTTGGACAATTCCGTATGTATTCCATCTACCTAAATCTGCTGGCAGTTGTCTGGTAGACTCCTGGAACCTGTGGAAAACTATTTGGTTGGCAAGGTCTTGAATTGAATGGGGAGGGGGGTAAAACAACTTATGAAAATTGAAAGACTAAACAGACTCCACCAGAATGATAAAAGTATTAAGATGTGCAGCGAATACGCTAGTTTTTATTTTGTGCGCTGGAATTGAACTCGAGATATCGGAACTTCCTCACTGGTAGTGTTGCTGGTGTTGGAGTTGCTGAAGAATCTTGTGAAGCCTTTTCCACAGCTTGGATTCCCATCTGTGTGTATACGGCTCGCTCTCATACAGGAAGATAGAGACTAGTGATGCACGAGCGTGGATCTGAGAATGATTGTTTTGTCTCTGCAGCTTTTGCCAGTGTTACATTATTTTGTCTCTGTAGATAAATTTAACCAGTGTTTGCCAGTGTTGCTGTAGGTGCAAGTTTTGATGCTCTTACTAGGACTTCGGTTTTGAACCCTTTTTGCTGATGATTGCTTCAAGATATCTTCACTGTTTTGTAGCCTCTAGTTCTTGTCCACCGACTGTGGTTTTTGTCCTGATCAATTCAGTACTGCTGTTGGTTTGTGTTTGGTTTGTTTTTGTTGGTTTTCCCCTGCACAATCACCACACGGGTCGTCCATCTAGATAGTTCATCTTCTCTCCAACAACCCCATGAATACTGTATGCAAAACGAAGGCGTCTGATGTACGAATCCAATGTTGACTTTGCCCGGGCGATGCTAAAAGGCATTCGTTATACATTCAAGGAAACTATCAAACTGTGTGGATAATAGGAGGTAACTATGATGCAGGCGAGCGTTCTTGATGCATGAAACCATTCTTTCAACGCTCATTGAACATTCACTGCACTGCAAACAGCTGCTAAATGATCTTTCAGCTTCTGGCCAGTGTTGTGTATGGTTCACAATGGCCCTTAATGCATCAGGTCACTCTGGTGTCAGACGCTTCCTTAAGTCATTGAAGACATGGTAGTGAACAATGAACGCTTTACGAAATAATTCGATCTGATCGGTACTAAAAAAGAATTTACAAACCAACAAAACTAAACCGCAGCAGCTCACTTTCCAAGTGAAGACGAAGGGTAGTCAGAAAAGTACAGCACTTGTGGAAATAATTCAGGAATATACAGCACTTGTGGAGATCATTTCAGTACTAAAACTCAACGTTTTGTTTAGTTTGTCAGTCTACAATTATCTATCAGGAAAAAACACATATAGGTAAGGCTGTTTGCTTTAAAACAAGTTTAAATGTAATCGTAGTCTTTTGATCTAAAGATCATAAGAGTGGGATTGTCGTGACCACTTTTTTCGGGTCAGCTTTTTGAGGGTAGGTCCCACTGTTTTCCCATTGCTGCTTTACCTTTCCCGGTCTGAACAAAGTCGGTCGACGTTCACGGCTATCTGATTCGGAAGCCGCAGGCACGAAGTTTCACTAGCCAGGGTCAAACCCGTGTAGTCAGATTTGTAAGGCAAGAGCTCTGTCTCTGCCAGCCTGGTCTCAGAAAATACTTGGTAACAATCAAATCAGAGAAAGAAAATATGAAGATATTTGTCAAGAGGCCAACCTATGCCTATCAGATCAGAGAAAGATAACCAGATTTTTGTGAACAGTTCCAGTCAGCCAATACATGCATTTGGGCCATCATCATGGTGATTGGACACAGTCTCGGAATAGACGACTTCAAGCATCCGAACTTCACTGAGGCAATTGTACAATAATTGGTGTTTTGTAACATTTTGATTTTTCTGGCATGCTTTCTCGTACAATTTGGTTTGTTTGTTTCTTTTTCTTTCTTTCTTTCTCTCTTTCTTTCTTTTTTCCTGTCTTTTTTTTCCACTTCTTTCTCTTTTCGCCATCCAGTATGTCTTTGTTCAATTCTTCTTGTCTTTTCTTTATTTTTTTATTTTTGTCTTCCTTCCACTCTCTCTGTCTTTCTCTCTCTCTCTCTCTCTCTCTCTCTCTCTCTCTCTCTCTCTCTCTCTCTCTCTCTCTCTCTCTCTAAACGCATACACATATATATATATATATATATCTTTCAAGTTGTTTAGCTGGTTAATTGATATTTCTTGATGCGCATTATCATTGTCATTATCCTAATATCTATTCACCCATGAATGTTTTCGAAAAGTTATAGTAGAACAAAGCACGATAGTTTGAAGAGGCCTTCCTGATTCTTTTGTATTTCCTAACTGTGCTTGACGGACGTATCCATCGCCGTTTCTGACGGTCACCGACGCGGTACATGAATATTTCAGTGACTACCAGTAGCAGAGGTTATTTTTTTCCAACAAAATGGTTAGAGGATGGAATGGGTCAGCGGTGAAGCTCCCACCCGCCAATCCGACCGTTCGAGTTCCAACCTGACTCTGGAAAATCTTTGTGGGAGTAACCTCCAGTCCACCCACCTGTAAAAGGGTACCTGAACCTGTTCATGGTCAGGAAAAGTAAAGTAACAAAGTAGAGAAGATAGGCTCTGTCCCAGATAATGCTGGCCCCGTGAAATGTTGCGAACTCTACCATTTCACTCCCGTAAACCTCAGGGTTATGTGATAACTTACACTTACATTCCCTTATTTTAATCAGCAAAACATACATGACACGGGTAAAACACCAGCTTTCTCTTTAGTTGCCTTTTTGTTTTTGGTGTTGTTTGAATTGTTGGCTGTTCATGTTCTGTTTTTCTGATTGCTCGGTTATTCGTTACTGCTTCTTTTCCGACTTTGGTTGTGTGGCGGCTTGTTTGTTTAAATATTATGCAAATAAATGTAAATACGTAAATAAATGAATACAATCAAGTATAATTTTAAACAATCGGAATGTTTTATTGCATATTTTTATCAACGTTTTAACTGTTTCAGATTTAACAAAAAGTAAATAAACACACACTGTAAACATTATGCTTGGGAAAAAACTAAGGTGGTTTTTGATGATTACATCAGTTTTCAGTCCTTGTCGTCAACAAAGGTGGTTTTTGATGATTACATCAGAGTTTTCAGTCCTTGTCGTCAACAAAGGTGGTTTTTGATGATTACATCAGAGTTTTCAGTCCTTGTCGTCAACAAAGGTGGTTTTTGATGATTACATCAGAGTTTTCAGTCCTCGTCGTCAACAAAGGCACTGATATTGGAACACTTCAAACAAGAAAATGAAGCAGACGCTTGGAATTACCAAAATGTAAACTTTCTCGTGTGGAAAGTTGACCTCTCTCGTGGATTTCAAAACTTACCACTATCTTTAAGTTAACCCGACTTGAGTCACGTCGAAGCTGGGCCAGATCTCCTGCAGGCAACTAATTTTCGAACGTGTAATTCATTTAGTGGCTCTCTCAGACAGACAGGCAGCCATTCCTTCAAAGCACAGTACTCCAAGCCAAAGTCTGGCAGCAAACAATGCTCTTGCCCTGACGGGGATTAGTCCCTAATCTCACAACTGTTGTTGCTTGATTCCTCGGCTTTTGTCTCTTAAACACGGCTAGGGGTATCGCACATAAGTGTGTTAAACCAGTTAGGCAACCGAGCTCGCCGTGTTTTTCCTCTAAATCGTTCAATAAAGGTAGTAGAGTAAAGTTCTGACTCGTTGTTGGCATACTTTTCAGCTGCTTTAGGATTTTGCCAAACCTCCCGAAAAGAAAGGCAGTGCTTCATAGCGATATGATGCTCTCCAAGCTCCTTGATTAGGGATGGATATTTGCCAAATTCGAGTCACAGATCCGGCCGATTAATATGCTGAAATGTATTGGGTTTAACAAGCATGATTTCTTTTAGAGGGATTAGCCTTGGCTGAACATAGGAAAATACTTCAGAATTTCAAGGCCAGTACATTTCCAGTCTCGTCCAGTACTGATCCGAGATTTGTAGTATGATTGGTCTGCCGTGATTCACTATATCCCTGTGCATCATTGTCTAAACGCACTAGAAAGGGGATGATGTTAGTACGGTTTGACCGTCTTCGTTTTCTTAACCAGACACTGAGCTGATTTTGTTCCTTATAACCTTGGCACGGTTGTTGTAAACGTTGCATCGATATTGGATTGGCAAGCTAGCAATATTCTCACGTGGAATGAACTTGTTTGTGGAGACTGTGCACCACTCCTGTAGTCATCATCCTCACTGTTGTCTGCTGTTGGGAGCAAGTGACTTTTACCCACTGACTCTGTTCCCGCAAGCCTCCTTCTAACATCCGTTCCCATCCTCAAAACCCCCTCCCCCCTTCCACTTTTTCCTCACCAGCTTCTTATCCACATTTCTTTCTCCATGTCGATCTCTCCCAAAGTTGGCTGATCCCGATGGATCGTACCGACTGCCAGATCATTTCAAACAGTTGACTTTTTGGTTGATTGGTTGATGGGTTCGTTCCTTCCAGTCTTCATTCGATCGTTCTTTTGTTCGTTGATCGCTCTGCAGGCTTTTCCGTTGGTTGACTCGAAACATTTTCCTTTTATAGTTGATAGTCGGATAGTTTGTAGTTGTGCTTACTTCCTCTTTTCGGTCGATCGTTTGTTCGTTTTCACATCTTTATTTTGCTTTCACCTATCTCTTGACCCAGGTTGGACTGTTTGGACATCTCTGATGACTTCCTGGCAATTTTTCCACCTCTTTTTGTCGTTTGCATCTGCCTTAGAGTCGCTGAAATCCAACCCGGCCCACTGTGTCATGTTGCTCTCTCACCACTTCTTTGGTTTTCTTTTCTTTCTGCCTCCTGGCACTGTGCCGTATAAGTTAGTTTTCGCAAGACCTGATGATCTGATGGTTCCACTAGATTCCACTAGATCTTTAACAACAGAGAGGTCATCGTGACTTCCCATGGTGTTTGTCCAAATTCTGACTTGCACACGTCCTTAGATAATGTGCGCAAATGCATTGATGTGTACTTGGTTTTCTTTTGTCTTTTTTTCCTGTTGAAGTTTCGTATGTTTTAAAGCGGTTATAGCCCTGATATGGCTCTACGCAGTCGGCTGGGCTTTAAACAACAGTAACAATAATAGTAACAATTTGTGACGTGCGCAAAATAAGACATGCGTAAGATCTTCTATAGCACTTCATTCCTATGGCTCAGATTACTTTCAGCAGCTCTGTTGTGAGCTTCTGTGTTTGATGGGCATACAGGGTTGATACAGCCAGCGAATTCATGAGTCACACTATGAAACTGAAGATGATGATCGTTTCATTCCAGGTGGGTTTGAATCGTGTCGGCGCTGCTATTTGCACTATCCAAGGAAGGACTTCAGATTTTGAGCGTTCTTTAAAACTGACTCCGATGTCAGTATTTATACCGCTGGTCTGTTGGTTTGTACAGTTTCGTGTTTTCTGTACCATAACCTCTTGAGGTGGTGTCCATGCGTTCAGTCCAGCTGATAAGTTCTTTTTCTTTCCCAGTAATTGCATCTATGTCAACATCGAAACGAATAACAGCAATTAGTCTGTCGCCTGTATTGACTTTTCCTTCATTATCTTTCGATATGTCAGTCACAATACGTTCTCGAAAGAAGTTAAAGAGGACAGGTAAGAATATACATCCCTGACAGATTCTGACCTTTGTTCTAAACCAGTTTTTGATGAAGCCATTATCGAAAACTGCGCTGGTAGCCTTGTCAAACAGGTGTTCATTGACTCAGCCAAGGATTCAATTAAATTATTTTCAAACTGTAAGTATTTCTAAAAAGAAAAATTGAATACAATTCAACTGCGTCCACAGAGTCAGCCACAATTATAAAGCACATGAAAATGAAGTAAGCACGCGCACGTGCGCTCGCACACACACACACACACACACACACACACACACACACACACACACAACACACGCACGCACGCACGCACACACGCACGCACGCATACACTTACTTAACTACTTATACTCACACACTCACAGTCACTCACACCCACTCACAATCACACACACACACACACACACACACACACACACACACACACACGCCGAAGTGTACACCGAAGTGTCATTTGTTGAGGCACACGACCGACATCGGCAAAAAGCTGCTTAATTATTAGTGCAGGGAATCGGCGGCCTGATGGAAGGAGTTGTAGTAGCGCACAAGGATGTGAGTGCTGGCCAAACAATCGCTTTCGCCTTTTACACCACTCATTTTTCATACAGTTGGTACACACTCTTGCTTCTCATCCATAATGTCATTATACTTTTTCACAACATTCTATAAGTTTTCTAGTCTAACAAACTGGCCACCAGACCAACACACACCAGGAACATTAATGTCAATTTAGATGCCATAAAACTCTGAAAGAGTAAATGCATTACTTTAGGCTAACATTTAAATGTCTGTGTCTGCGTTAAAAATTTTTGTGACTGCATGTCTTGTGAATAAAATTATTGTTTGCATTACAAACTAACTGGCTGTAAAAGATAGTCTCTAGATTTAAATGTTTGTATAATTTTGGCGTTTAACCTTTTATCCATAAATAAAAACATTGGAGATAATCCATCCATAAATGAAAACATTGGAGATAATCCTTTTAATCCTTCTCCTTTTCATGTAATTATTATTACATCTTTCGTTTTTGTAACATTTAAATCAACATATACTTTCTTGGCACCAACTGCTGAACCTCTCTACTTGTTTGAAATATGTTATTAAAATTGTTAGAAGATCTTCTAATGCAGAATCGTCTGAATGTTAATTAGCTTTTCCTCAGTACCAGTACAGTCATTTGTATAAAGTGCAAGCAAGACAGCTAATAGAACAGTACCGTGAGGAGCTCCAGTAAAACAGAAACGAACGGCCAATTTCACAGAAAGATAAAAGATAATCTGAGTTCGAGAAATAAGAAAATCAGTGATATATGGAATGAGTTGGGAGTGACGTTTCAAGTTCTAAAGTTTCTGTGCCAAAATGTGAGACTTATATGGTATTAAGTGCTGACAAAAAATACTTCAGACAAAGGAATCCGTCTTCTCAAGACAGCGTATACTTAATGCAAGAGGGTTAATTCGGCATCTGTTGTACTTCTGTTACGGGGCTTGGTAAAGTCGGTGTGTTTTGTGGAAAGGGATTGAGAATTGCTTGTTCAAACCATTTCTTAGCAATGGATGTCAGAGCTGGGTCATAAGATCGGTAGTCATTTAATGAGAAATGTTTGCGAATTTTTGGAACTAGATACACAGTAGACGACACATTCACTGACAGACCCGTTAAAAAGACGGGTGAAGACATGAGAAGGTTTAGAGGCACAACATCTGAGCTGCATGCCGCGGGTATTATCAGATCCAACGGCTTCTCGAGCGGTTAGTTTCTAAACACTGATTTTCCTTCGTTTTCTTCATTACAAAGGTCATCCTCTCTGCCTATTATCCGCCAGATTTAGCTCTTTACCTTCCCCAGTTCCTGTGAAAAATTGCGAAAGGGATTTAGTTTATTTGAAAAGTCTCTCCTCGTCCTCTGTTTTGTATGCTGATTATTTTGTATGCAAATTTCATTACTCTAGCGTTTTGTCTGACCAGTCACAATTTTGAGGCCTTCCCACGCACTACGCATGCATGTTACCGCACTGTAACTGATAGGAAAGGTATACAATAGTTCCTCGTTATTGTACTTACTGCTGCATGCCAAACTCTGTCGAATGCCATCGTGAAGTCTACAAAGATGTAGTGAAGATGCTGATATTACAGGGATTTCTTGCAAAGGATTATGATATTGAACATGAGAGATATATGGTGCTTTTGCCAGCTGTAAAGCCGGCCTACATCAAATGTTGTTGCTGTTGTTGTTGCTTATGCCACTGTCGTTGCAATTTTATTTCAAATGAGAAAGAAAATTACAACAAACCCACTTGCAATACCAATAAAAATACTAACTACTCTGTGATGACGAACAGGTCTTTTGACCTTTACTTTCATCCTGCACGCTCGACCCGAAAATAAAATCAAAATAAAAGAAAACGAACTGACAAAAAGACATGCAATCTGAACTTTCAGAGAGACGGATGACCTCATTTCACCAGCCAGCAGTGGTATTCGTTGCTTGGCCAGCTGGATTACAATTGGGTTAAACAACTGAAGGCCAGGCTGGTGTAGTCAGCATACTTTCAGTGTGAAGACTGATGCTTTACTAAGCGTCACTGACCAGACAGAAATACAAATATGTAAGACTTGTTCGCTCCACCAACTGTCTAGAGCGTTGCGGACCTCTTTTCTAGACAGTGGAATCAGTATCGTTGCCAACAGACGTGCGTCATACACCCCCCCCCCCACCTCCATCCTTTTTTCTCTATCCCCTCCCTAGCTTTCCTAATGTTTAGTGGTCTACTGACTGACCCGTCTGTGTTCACCTCTGCCCCCATCCTACACACACACACACACACATACACACACACACACACACACTTAGAACCTCTCTCTCTCTCTCTCTCTCTCTCTCTCTCTCTCTCTCTCTCTCCACACTCACACCACCCTCTATCTGCTTATGTAACTCAGTTATCTCGTTTTCTTTTTTTTTTTTTTTTTTTTTTTTTTTTTTTTCTTTTTTTTTTTGTTGTTGTTGTCATTATCCCTACGCACCCGCGCAGGTGTGTGTGTGTTTGCATGCGAGTGTTTCCTTTAGCTCTGTTCTTTGTGTTTTAACCTGTTAAGTTAGGTGGTTGGTTTGTTGACTGACCAGTCGATTTTGTGAGGTGGTAGGGGTGTTGAAGGGGAAGGGAGGGTGATACCCATTTTGTATCGGTGTCTTGATAGGAACTTTTCTCTTTTACGTTCGAGCTTGATCTTGTCACAGTTGGTCAGCCTATTCATCCGGGTCGTGTATATTTGAGCTCGGATGTGTGTATATGCACCTTGTTCTGCCCCCACGTTGACCAGCCAAAATAATGTTGCTGCACAGTCTGCTTATTCTGACTTGGGTGGAGTGAAAAGAATATTACAACTGTTTCTTGAAAATATACAGATCAGTGGGCCGGTAAGGCAGGCAGATTGAAACAGTGAGAGAGAGAGGAAGGGAGAGAGAGAGAGAGAGGAAGGAATGGTCTAACCGTTCAGTCTCCCTTTTTCATACCACAGAAAACGTTTGCACACACACTCACACACTCACACACACACACACACACACACACACACATACACACACACACACACACACACACACACACACACACACACACACACATGCACATATGTATACACATACACACACAGTCACACACATTCACCCACTCACATACACGCGCGCTCTTATGCACATACGCGCACGCACACATACACACACGCGCGCGCACCCACACACACACACACACACACACACACACACACACACACACTTGGTGTAAGTAATTTTCCAATACAGTACATGAAAAGGTGCACGCGCGTGTGTGTGTGTGTGTGCGCGTGTGTGTGTGTGCATGTGTGTGTGTGTGTGCGTAGGTGTGTGTGCTTGTATATTTCGTAAGATGAAAGGAGAGAAGAGAAATAAGAAGTCTCTGACCATGTTCTTTTCATTTGGTCTGTCTAGCTCTGTGCCAAAAACAAAATCAGTTATATAGACCTTGTCATTTGCTGTTGTTTTTCACAACAGCCAGATGAATTTTCAAAACTCCATTTTCTGTTTTCTCAAGACGGTGTTCCACCCCCACGAAAAACATTTACATCATTTAGTAAAGAACCTCGGTTCACTGAACATACCGCCCACACCCCCATTTAAATTGCAAGGAGCATTCCAAAACATACGTTCAGTCCAGACTGAACTTTTTGTCACAGAAGCAATCAAGTCGCCTTTTTCGATTTCCGAAAGTTGCTTTTTTGTTTTGTTTTTGTTTTTATTTTGTTATCTTTCTGCGTCACTCCTCTCTGTCTCTCCCTCTCTCTCTCTCACACACACACACACACACACACACGCGCACGCGCGCACACACACACACACACACACACACACACACACACACACACACACACACACACACACCACACACACACGAGCACGCACGCACACACACGTTTTATTACATTTGAAGAAACATTTTTTCGTAACTGGTTTAGATCTGAAACAATGTGCACGCGTAATAATACGTCATTAATGTCGTTTACAAAGAACTCACTAAATAGGGTTTGCAGTGTATCTGGAATGAATTCAACAAAAATTGGAGGAAGTATTTTTACGACACATACAGAGATCATCCAATAAATAACGATATTACGTCTATGAAAATGTGCGGGGGGGGGGGGGGGGTATATAAAAATTGTTAACTTTATGCATTCGTTGATGCAACATCTTTTTCTATAATAATAATAATAATTACAATATTTATATAGCGCAAAATCTTGATAAAATCAAATCTAAGCGCTGAAGCAGACACACACGCAGGCACGCACGCTCGCACACACACACACGCACACATACAGACACACACACACACACACACACACACACACACACACACACACACACACACACACACACACACACACACACACACACACACACACACGCATGGCTATAAATGGGGAGAAAGAATAAAAGCAATAAAAGCAAGAATAAAAGCAATGGAAAATTATAGAGAGCATAGCATACAATTATATATTATAACCATGTGATTCCCTCCGAGCGGAGACAGGCTGCAGAGGGGAGGGTTGAGTGAGGTTAGGATTTTATGCAGGAGAGAAAAGGTGAGTTTTGAGAGCAGACTTGAAGGAGACAAAAGTAGGTTGCTGACGGACTGAGAGAGGAAGTTTGTTCCAGGAGAGTGGACCAGAAACAGAGAAGGCTCGTGGACCATAGGTATTGAGCTTAGTGCGTGGAAAGCGAAGAGTCAGAGGATCAGAGGCAGAGCGGAGGGTACGTGAGGGAACATAGATCTCAAGTAGGCTTGACAGGTAATCGGGGGCTGCGTTATTGAGGCTTTTGTAGCACATGGTGTCTAGTTTGTACTGTATGCGCTTTGATACAGGGAGCCAGTGAAGTTGTGCCAGGAGAGGAGATATGTGGTCAGCTTTTTTCTTTTTGAGTACAAGGCGTGCAGCATTGTTTTGAATGCGCTGTAGGATGTGAATGGTGGAGGCAGGAAGACCAGACAGGAGTGAATTGCAATAGTCAATGCGAGACATTATGAAGGAGAGAACGAGTTTTGCAGTTGTTTCGACAGAGAGATACTTCCTGATCAGCTTTATACGATGGAGATGATAGTAGCAGGATCTGGCAGTTTGAGAAACAAAGTTGTTCATGGAGAGGGTAGAGTCAATGCAGACACCAAGGTTTTTAGCTGAATCAGAAATTGGGACTGATGTGTTACATAATGGGAGAGAAAGAGGAGGCAGCTGAGAAAGTTTCTGACGGGTGCCAATGAGGATAGCTTCTGTTTTGTCGTCATTAAGCTGAAGTCTATTGTGTGTCATCCAGTTCTTAATGTCCGAGTAACACTCAGTGGTGCGAGTCAACAGGCGCTGTATATTATCAGGTGAGTCACTGTCTTGAAGTTGGGTGTCATCAGCATAGAAGTGGTGTTTTATAGAATGGGAGTTGGTGATGGTGGACAAGGGGGAGGTGTAAAGAGTGAAAAGAACAGGGCCAAGGACAGATCCTTGTGGAACACCACAGGTCAGGTATGCAGGTTGAGAGTAAGTGCCATTGATGAGAACGGTTTGTTTTCTGTTTGATAGGTATGAAGTGAACCAAGACAGAGCAATGTCAGAGATGCCAAAAGTATGATGAAGTCTAGAAAGGAGAATACCATGATCAATGGTATCAAAGGCTGCAGACAGATCAAGGAGTGTGAGGAGAGAGACTTTGCCAGTATCAGTTGCAAGGAGGAGATTGTTGAGAATGTGTAGTAGGGCAGTTTCAGTGCTATGGCACTGGCGGTAGGCTGACTGGAAAGGATTGAGGAGATTGTTGGCAGACAGGTGAGAGTTCAGCTGGTTGAGGACGACTTTTTCAAGGAGTTTTGACAAGAAAGAGAGATTAGAGATAGGCCGGTAATTTTTCAGTTCATTTGGATCTAAATTGTGTTTCTTGAGGAGAGGGTGAACAATAGCAGACTTGAAAGAATCTGGGACAGTTCCAGTTTGAAGAGAAGTGTTGATGATGTCAGTGATGAATGGGAGGAGAGTAGGGAGACAGTCGGCGTAGACAGAACCTGGAAGAGGATCCAGTTCTTCTGAATAACCGATTCCCATCTGTCGCGAAGGTCCGAAATGTCTGTTTGCTAGGCAACCAAAGGTAATACGTTGTACCTGCTTGTCCACCTCCACCACAGTCAGTATGTTGTACCTGCTTGTCCACCTCCACCACAGTCAGTCTGTTGTACCTGCTTGAACCTCTACTTCCATGTCATGGAAGTCGTACATAAAACAGAGATTCTTTCAACTTGGGGAACAGATCAAGACTGTGGGACTTCTGTCTGGAGAATAGGCGGGATGTGCCTGAGCGTCCCGTTGATATGACGTCATAAGTGATGTTACCTTCTGCTTTGTGGCAAGACGCGTTGTCGTATAATATCAGTGACGAACCATTTAACAGTGTTTTACGTTTCTTTCGGATTGCAGGTCTCAATATTTTCGTCAGAAACGCCCAGTAGTAGTCTTAATTAACAGTTTGTTCCATTTGAACATGATGCGCCGTACTAAAAAAAACCAAAAAACAAGTATATACCCTTGTTATCAGAAGCATATATCGTCATATCTTTAATTTTCTTTGCTTTCTTCTCAGCTTGATGGGCTTTGGAGAGGCGGGAGTGTGCATCTTTTTAATTCTCGTAGCTTTAAAACGGGTCTTGCCGATGACAACTACACAACTTAAAAACCTTTCACCCGTATTTTTGTATGTGTCTAATAGTTCCTGACACATTGATGCGCCCCATTTTGGATGGTCAGTGCAGGAACCACTTTGCTGCAACAGGTCTGATTCCAAATTTACTTGAAATCACATGATCAGATCCATGGCTAATACAAGTGTCATGAGCGATCTCTTCACACGTTATTTGCCTGTCTTCAATCAGTTTGTTTTTCTGACTTTTTGAACAGTTTTCTCGTCAGTAACTTCACCTTGCCTTCCCTGGACTATGCTTGCCTTTAAGGTAATTTCGTCTGTTTTGAAACAGTGACACCCACTTTTAAACTGCACCCTTTAAAAGAACTTGTGGCCCTCATACGTTCGTAATATTATAAATATATCTGCGTCAGAACTTCCTTTTTGAAATATAATTTCAATGTAAACGCACTGTTTTTCAGCGCTAAACGTGGCCATGACTAAACGTGGCCTCGACGCTCGAACTGACTGCAGTCAACATGACGTCATAAGAAACGACTTCAGCATATTTGCACATAATGTCGCACTTAGATCACGGATTAATTTGGCCAGATGTGTGCAAAGGTTAAAAAAAAAGCGCTGCAATAGTTACTTTTAAATTATTAGAACAATCACGTTATTCATTGGATGACCCTTGTATGTAAGAAAAAACTGTTTGAAAAAGTATACCAAAGCTTTCCCTTCGCTGTGGATCAATTAGTTTGTAAAGGTTCGGCTTCTGCTGGAATAACGAAATACTCAAATCCACACTGGTTTAAGACCGGGGTGAATTATCTCTTGGCCGCTGAGGCCAAACCGCCTCACGTAAGTAGATACATTTGAAGAAGAAAATTAGATATAGTTGCATTAAACGATCTTTGTTCTGAAGCTTATATGAAAAGCCGATCAATTGAATTGTTTACATTTTTTTGGTTTCTGACAGTGGCGTCAGGAAAAGAAAAAGAGTCTTGAATATCTGTCTAGGTGAATCAAAAACGGCTTTTCATATTTGAAGATATCATTAGTTTAGTAAATCGATTATAGTTACAACTGCTTAAAATAACTGGGTGCAGTGATATCGAGCATTTCAACTATTTTGTTGTTACGACCTTGAAATTAAAGCAAGGCCATTCAGTCTTTTTTACTGACCAGTAACACTCACAAAACAACTAGAATGATGAAAACTGATTATGTTTATTACATTCTTTAATAGTGATATTAGTGTTCACACGAATGTCAACATAATCCATAAATTGAAAGGAATTCAGTTATATGGGTCAACCATTTCTGTTGTGATGGCGTTTATTATTCATTCGTGTTCAGTGAATTTATGAAAGATCAAACTTGTTCAATCCAAAATCACCGAGAAAAATAGAATCTAGGTTGTTGTTTTTGTTTTGTTTTGTTTTGTTTTGTTTTGTTTTGTTTTGTTTTGTTTTTTAATGTATGTTCCCCACAGTAAAATCCAGATTTTGTTCTTCGACGTGCATCGAGGACAATGGTAGGCTGTCACAACAATGAAAACGTAGTCAGAAGTTCCCGAGAACTCACGTATGTTTCTCAAAAAGAACTGAATTTTATGCCCGTTTTTAATCCGTGAGACCTTGACGTTCACACCTTGTCTTCCAAACTTATGCTATCGTTCTTAATTATCCACACCTATGACCCAAATTTGGTATAGATCCACAAAGACACCGCTGAGAAAATCTTACTGATCTGTTTCTGTCTATGTGAGACAAAAGCACTACACGGCGGATTCCTTAAAAGAAACTCTTCCGAGACGTCCCTCCTGATGCAATTTTCCAGTTTTTACAAGAGATCAATAGATTTCATTTGAAGTGATTTTACATGTTTTTCGTTAATGGCATTTTACATTTGCATGGTAAATGGTGAGCATGGTTTTTAACTGTTGTCTTTTATCTTAACGGGTTGTTCTTTTCTTTTTGACGTGGTGTTAACCCTGATATGGCTCTAGTGGCTGGCTGGGCTGAAGCAATATGAATTGAATTGAATTGATCTGTTTCTGTCTGTCTGTCTGTTTGTCTATCTGTCTGTAAGTATCTTTTTCTCTCTCCCACCCTCCCACTCTTCCTCCCTCTTTCTCTCTCTCTCTCTCTCTCTCTCTCTCTCTCTCTCTCTCTCTCTCTCTCTCTCTTCGTCTCTCTCTTCCTCGCTGTCTCCCCTCTCTCTGTCAATCTGTCACTGTCTGTCTCTCTGTTTTTCTGTCTGTCTCTGTCTCTCTCTCCCTCTCTTTTTCTCTCTCTTTCTCTCACACACTCTTCTTCTCTCTCTCTCCCCCCTCTCTCTCTGTCTTTCTCTCTCTCTCTCTCTCTCACACACACACACACACACATATACACATATACACATCCGTCCTGCATGATATAAAAAGATCTCAATTTTCTTTTTTAAAAAGAGATTTAAAGAAAACGAAGCACACAAATACGCAAATGACAGGCTCTATTACACGTGATTCTTCTCAGCGATCGTTGTATCTTTCGTTATTACCGATGCCTAAAAAAACAATACCACTCTCATTACCAACAACAACAAACACAAACAAACAAATCAATAAGATAGCAAGCAGGTCGACGTACAAATAACACCTGCGACGACCGGAAAAAAGGTCGGCATCGTGTATTAGTTTCTGTTGGCAGCAGTTTTGAGATGCGTTGATGCTCTGACAAATGCCGAAGACTATGACCGGTGTAGCCCACAAGACCTGTTTCCACTCTGGATACGTCCCAGACATTTTTTGAGTCAGCTGCAAGACACGTTGAACATGCCAAAAGCTTCCTGAGGAAGACATCTTGCGTGTGAACTACAATACGAATCGTATTTGTACTAACATTAATTGTTCCATATTTCACACGGTTTCAGTGGCATAATGTTCGCGTCGTGCTTGAATACACTAAAGCCAGACTCATTTCGTCACATTCCCACCGCCAGGTAACAATTATGATAATAGTAATAATAGCAAATATGATGATAATAGAAATGATAATGATACTTTCATTTGTTTATGGCAGTCGACGCGTGTTGCGCTTTACGTAGTAGTAGATCATGAAAAAAAACAAGCAAAAAAAAAGAGAAAGGGAGAGTGGGGAAGAGGTCACTGGGTCCATATGTTAATGCAGCATAAATACAGTCGTTTCATCAAGAATAACAATCGGATATCTTGAAGTTAGAAACTGGTAATAGTTCCACAAAGACTATATAAGGAAGAAAAATGCATTAACCAAAGTTAGTTACAAGTGTAGCATACACACAGAGAGACACACAGACACGCGCGCGCGCGCGTGCACACACACACACACACGCACACACACACATACACATACACACACACACACACACACAAACAAACAAACAAACACACACACATATGTCAGCTGGGCTATAAGCAATATGAACAGAGGTTTTGCACCGCATCATTTACTGTCCAGGTGAACAAGTGGAGCTGCACTATTTTATAATGGTTGGATTTTGGATAGCTTGTCATAAATGTCCTTAAACCCGATTAAGATCATGCTTGTGTGAGGCTGCCCACCAGTGGAGATTCCGCACTGTTACATGATCACTTTGGAGGAGTTCAGTAATGTCTATTTTGATTTAACTTACTTGTTGGCATCATCTTTTGAGCTCTTGCTGACTACAGTTACCTTTGAAATTCCAGAACCAGATTACGTGAGCCTTCCATCCATCCCCGTCACTTGATTAGCAACAAAGCATTTGCAACAAGTAGTTTATAATGTACCTCGTATCTTATTTTAAAATCTAATCCACGGCGTAGCAAACACTTCCAGAACACACGGTTCTTTGCACAAATTGCATTATCACGCAATATATCATTTACACAATGCGTATTAATAGACAATCTAACCGTGTGGAGCAAGGAAGGACAGTGTCAGAAATGCATTTGTACATAGTTTACTGCAGCTGTGAGTGTAAGCAAAGTAAGAATTTCCTGTATATTTACTTCTTGATGTTAATATTATTATTGTAGTAGTATTCTTGTTCGTCGACTTCTTTATCACAATCTATCTCTAAACCAGTAGTTTCTCCAAAGTTTGTGGAGATAAGGAATATCGCCACCATCGATAGAAATGCCTTATAATAAGACTGGTTTTCACTCGGACTTAACACTGCAACCACTTCAAGCCAACTGTACCAGTGCTTGTAAAATTAGTGTAAACCACACTAGACTTTCATGCTCAACCAAAGCGCCCAAAAGTATTCAGTTATCGCCCTATTCCCTGGTGCAGGGCTGTTTCAGATCATCTTCGGGAGACACAGAGTGAACGACGTACAGCAAAGCGACAGTGGCTATCCTCCAAACTCACTCTTAAGTAACATTGTAAATGCTGCTTAACATTGAGTGACGAAAATTGTATAAATGCTGCTTAATACTGAGTGGCAAATACTGTATACAGAGCTAAATAGTCATTATTGAGTATTCCTATCTCTAGTTAGTTGTACTGTTTGAAAAAAAAAAATACTCTTCTAACAAAATTAAAACTAGTTTCTCTTCCAACTATGTTCTCTCTTCTTGAACGTCCTGTAAAAGTATCTTTATCAATATTAAGGCCAACACCATCCAAGTGACAGGTTTGATTCATCATGCTCTGCACAGTCCGCATCTGTCTATAACTGTCATATTCTGGACAGCATTTTCTTTTACTTCAGCCAGTGTCGGGACGAAATGTGAAAAGTGTGATTTTGAACTTGGTACAAAATCCCTTCGAACTTGATCCACTTCCAGTTTGTTTCTTGTTTGATTGTCTGGATGTACTACTCTCAAAAAGCATTTATCTCCAACTACGCAGAACTAGCAGAATTCGCCTTTTTTCTGCTGATGCTGCGCACGAGCTGTATGTATCTTTCATTCTGTCCAGACTACAGTTCTGTAACTGTATGTTAGCTGGGCTTTCTGGTGATAAACTATCTAAACGCCAACGATTCCAAAATAGTGCAGCTGAAATTGTCCTACGGGAGAGTAAACAATACACTGCAACAGCACTCGTACAAAAACTACATTGAATTCCAGTCAGAGTAAGAATTGAGTATATAACTTTCACACTCTACTTTCATTTGTTGTCTAAATTTGAATGCCAAGCCTACATTAAATGTCAGAACTACTCCTGCCTTAGAAACCTTCCAAGGCTCTAGGTCTGAAGGAGCTTCTCTCTTATCCGCAATTGGGGTCTTTCTAATTGCTTGCAGAAAGAAACCGTTCTCTGTTTTGGCCTAACAATATGTAACTTCCACCCAGAGTCTTTCAGACAAAGCAGTTGTCTGCTTACTTAAAAAAACACTTAGAACATCTCTTCAAGAAATATCTGTAAAAAAAAGGTTGTTAAGTTTATGCTTGTGGCTTTTTAGATCTAGTCATATTGCAGTTTGTATATGTAATTTAAACAAGAAATCCCCTCATGTAAAATAACGGGAAATGGTACAACATTAAGTAAGTTGATACGTTTAAATATCTTGGAACAGTCATCTCTCCAGACGATCGATGTTCATTGAAATATCCGGCAAAATTGGCTAAGCTAAAACAGCGTTCAAGAAAATGAAAAGCGTTCTTACAAACAAATGCCTATCGGTCAATATCAGGAGTAGAGTTCTCCAGTGTTATGTAAAACCAGTACTGTTGTATGGATGTGAAGCGTGGACAGTCAACACGCAAAGTCGGAATAAGAATGAGGCAGCTCAAATGTGGTTTCTAAGAAGAACGTTAAGACTATTAATTCCATGGATAGCAAAGAAAACAAACGAAATAGTCTTGAAAGAGGCAAACACGAAAAGACCATGAATGAATACGATTAGGATGAGACAAGCAACATTTATAGGACATTTTATGAGGCAAGAGAAAGTTAAGCACCTAGTAAGAACAGGAAAGCTGGAGAGAAAAAGAGCTGAAATTTTAGATGACAGAGAATAAACTTCAGCCAAACGATAAAGACGACAGCATTGCTCATCATTCCACCGAAGCTCCAGACGTGTCTACTCTTCCATCTACTACGTCTATCAGCACACTGACATTCCATTCTCACCGCATGGAATATGTTTTCTCCTTTTCTTCCTTTCTTGCAGTAATTTGTTCACAGCTGCAATCTCCATTTTCTGATTATTAAGTTCTCTCCTTCACCTTCACCCCCACCCCCAGCCTTACCTTACAGATTCGGATCAACAAACACCTGTCCCTCTCCTGCCCTCCCTCTCTCTTTCTCTCCCTCTCTCTTTCTCTCTCTGTCTTTCTCTCTCTGTCTGTCTCTCTCTCTCCGTCTGTCTCTCTGTCTCTCTCTCTCTCTCTCTCTCTCTCTCTCTCTCTCTCCTCTCTCTCTCTCTCTCTCTCTCAACAGATGATGTGAGTTTAACTAGACAAGTTTCTGTGTGCGTATAGAATCACTTTGTCCATAATGCAATTAATATGTAAGGCAGCAACGATTATTGTCTGTTCTGGGCCAACCTCTGTATGGAAACCCAGATGTGTTTCATGGCCTTAATGTCTCCATCTGCTGTTTTTTTGCCAGGTGTTCTTGGAACCTATTTTCCTACGTCTTCCTTCTGGTGTCCGGTGAACTGTAGTCTAGGTGATGTTATCGTGCTCTCGTCGGATGATATGCCCACTTCATCTCCGTCAATTGTTCGTGATGATACTGTCCACACTCTTTTGACTGCATTGGGTTTGTTGGTTGGAGATGATGCTGGGCGGAAGATTTGTATGATTTTTCAGAGGTTCTCTGTGTAAAGGTTGATTGCTTGGTAAAGCCGCTTTCTGTCATCTTCAAGCATTCCGAACCTACGTACATCAGAGTGGACAGAACAGCTCTGGTACAGTCTCAGCCTTGTGTTGATGCTGTATTGTGGGTATCCCCACACGTTGTTCAGCATCCTGAAAATGTCCCTAGGTATGCTGAGACGAAGTTTGATATTTGTATGACTGTGTGAGGAGGAGATTAATTTATCGTGGATCATATTCCCTGTATAATTTCAAGATGCACAGACATGACAGACATTAATATCATTCTTCAAAAGTGCCCGGGATCAGTGTGGTATGGGATATGTATGTCGTGTTTACGCCGGTCTCGATAGCAGGTGCGCTTAACGAAATTGAGATAACGTGCTAGGAAGGTACTCGTGATAGTTCTGTGCTCATGTGTTGTTGTTGTTGTTGTTGTGTTCCGTTGTCGTTTGCAGAATTTTTTGTTTGTTTGTTTGTTGTTGTTTTGTTTTGTTTTGTTTTTGCTTTTGTGGCTGGTTGCTTGATTGGTTGGTTTTGGTGGTGGGCAGGTGGGGCTAGTGGCGAGTTTGTGCTTGGGGGAAGGAATTTGTTGCTATACTGTCAGACTGGAGGTGCGTGTATGTGTGTGTGTGTGTGTGTGTGTGTGTGTGTGTGTGTGTGTGTGTGTGTGTGTGTGTGTGTGTGTGTGTGTTTGTGTTTGTGTGTGTGTGTGTGTGTGTGTGTGTTTGTGTGTGTGTGTGAGACAGTGAGAGAGAGTGCATGCGTGCAGGCATATGAATGCGTCTGTATGTGTGCAGATATGTCGCGTGCGTGTGTCTGCGCGTTTGTGCGTACATGTGTGTGTGTGTGTGTGTGTGTGTGTGTGTGTGTGTTGTGTGTGAGCGGTGACTGAGTACAAACATTCATGCATGTAGATTTGTGTCTCTGTGTGTAGATACATGTGTGTGCGTGCGTGAGACAGAGAGAGAGTGAGCAAATTAGCGCATCCGTGCATGTCTTTAGGTGTTTCCCTATGTGCACATATGTGTACGTACGTGCATGAGTATGTGTGTAAACACAAGGCCAGAGTGGCAATGTTCTGGTGGTAATCTTAGTGATGGCGAACGGAGTGAAAGTGGTTCTAAAGGAAGAGAGAATGTTGGGGATGTTTGTGTGTCGTTTGCTTGTATTTGTTTTCTTGTTTCTTGTGAGTTTATTGAATTGTTTGTCGTAGTTTGTTTGTTTATTGTTTGTATTTGCTTGCTCGCTGTTTGTTGTTTATTTCCTTGTTTATTACTCGCTGTGTTTTAAAATCTTGTTTTGTTCTTTTGTTTGTTCGTTCGCTGTATGGTGGTTTTATGGTTGGTTTGTATGTTTAATCGGATTTTTTTTTCATTTGTTTTGTTTATTTAGTGTACAATGGTTATGAACTTATAATTAAGGTTTCATGTATTTATAACGAGGATGTAGTGGAAATGATAGTGGTACCACTACCAGCATTTGACAGCAATATTTGCATTACCCAAAGCAGTAACAACACTAGCAGTAATAGTAGTAGTACCACCACTAGCGGCAGTAATAATAGGAGTAATCGTATATTCCTGTTCATCGTCTTTGTGTGGAGAGAAGATTGTCTGATGATAAGAATGAACGGTTGAATGCTCGAGAATGAAGTCTTGTTAATTTTCAAAATACTGTAGTACAGCTGCTGACTTTTTGTAGAATGTCCATGGTATTTTGTGGTATGCCCATCAGCAATAATACAAAACTGAATGTTGGAATGTGGACTTTACTAGTTGCATGTGGACAGTTCTGTAATTATGTGCTGCGACTAAATCTGCCAACAATCATCTGAAAGACGCTGCAAGCCTGTGCAGAGCTGTGGGTGACGTCGAGATCTCAAACTGCATGCTGAGATGCCCAGGCGAATAGCCAAACATTGAACTGAGTAAGCACACTTTTTAGTTTTATTGATTGGTTGAACTCAGGACACTAGCCATACTGTGAGTCTGTACGTTTTGACTTGTCAGATCACCCATCCATTCCTCCGATAATGAAATTGAAATAAAAGGGGAAAGACAGGAATTGATATCGTCGTTGATGTCGTCGTCCTCTCCTTCATCGTTTTCGTGGTCATCATCATCCTCCTCATCATCATCGTCGTCGTCATCGTAATCATGACTTACTACTATTATCATTATTATTCATTTATTTATTTCCGTTCTTCTCAAGTATGAGTCCGACTTTAATACTATGATGCGATTGAGCCTTCGTATTTTAATTGGATTATATATGTCACTCGTTCCTCTCTCTCTCTCTCTCCTCTCTCTCTCTCTCTCTCTCTCTCTCTCTCTCTCTCTCTCTCTCTCTCTCTCTCTCTTTCTCTTTCTCTCTCTCTCTCTCTCTCTCTCTTCTCTTTCTCTTCTCTCTCTCTCTCTCTCTCTCTCTCTCTCTCTCTCTCACGCACGCACGCACACACACATTCGCACGCACGCTCGCACGCATCACGTTTGAACATGCGCGCACACATACACACACACATATACACACACACCACTGTATATCTAAATCATGAATGGAAGAATCACGCAAATACAGTTCTTTTCTTCTTTTGTAGACACTTCGGATTGTCTTAAAACATATCCACTTAAGAGTTCTATTCACATAATCAGACTGATGTGTCCGACTCCATTATTTCCTCAGTCTGGGTGCCAAGTTTGTGTCAAAATGTTTTGGAAACTGGATATTAAAAAATTGGATGAGGTCAAAAAATAACCCGTGACTTGACAGTCCAGTTTCCAGACACAATTGTCGGACAAAAATAAAACTTAAAAAGCGTTCATCTTTTAACTCGGGAAAATGTAACTTAGTGTGTATGTGGTTTATTGAATGTAAGCAAGACAAAAATCAAATATGAAGGAAAAAATAGGTAGAAAGAAACTCTAGGGAGAGCTAGACAACAGAAGGTCTTCAGAGAAGTAACCCCCTTTAGACAAGTGTTTCGGCCCTGAATTCCTTACACTCTCGGGGGGCCGGGCCACATCCAGGTCATGACTCCTGGATGCCCTTCTGCTGTTGTCTATTTTTTTTTTCCCACGCCGGGGATCGAACCTGGGCGATTCTGCGCTTCAGAACTGCGGTACGCGGTTTTACCAATGTGCTAACGGGGCACACATCATCTGTAGGGAATTTAATCCTTATGAAGTTCACTTTTTTGGTTCCTCCTTGCCCAGATCCAGCTTGAGCTCCTTTCTGCTGCCTCTGCCATCGCTTTAAGGGCTCTAGTCCTCTTCTTCCCAGAAATGGCGAGTTGTTTCATGAGATCATAAGCGGAGGTGCCCACAAACCCTCTTGCCCCGACCTCTATGGCGAAGATTTTGACCCGCAGACCTGCTTTCTTCAGGGTGCTGGCAAGACCGGCGTATTTTTCGGTCTTGTAGATATGTGCTTCTTCCATTCTGCTTTCGTATGGCACAGTGAGTTCTATCAGAATCACTTGTTTCGAGGAGTCAGAGTGGAGAGCGATGTCTGGTCTCATGCCTGTCTTGCTGATGACATCTGGGTAATTTCTCCACTCTGGGAGGTCTGCTGTACACTCCCAGTCGACTGCTCCATCCAGAAGACCCTTTGGCAATGTGCTGGTTGTCATAGCCCTTTCGGGCCAGACCTGTTTCCCTCCTGCTTTGTAGAACGTTGTCATAGCAATTGGTGCGTTTGGGGTCATGGTTTTTTCGCTAACCACATCTGTGATCACTTTCAGAACTTGGTTGTGCCTCCATGTATACCTTCCTTGGGCTAGCGCTACTTTGCAAGAGCTTAGGACATGTTCCACTGTTTGTTTCTTCTGACAGAGCGGACATGCTGGGTCGTCTGCTTTCCCCCATTTCACTAAGTTTGCATTCGAGGGGAGCAGGTCATATACAGATCTGAGGAGGAAGCTTATCCTTAGAGGAGCCATGTGCCACATATCGTTCCAGCTGAGACTTCTTTGGAGTGCACTGTCCCATGTTGTCCATTGCCCCTGTTGACCTTGCTGGACTGCCTTCTGCACTCTTTTGACATCTTCTTCTTCCTTCAACTCCTGTATGATCATGTCTCTTTTTTCCTTCCCTTTGGCTTTGGACCACCACTGCATTTTTGTTGCTCCCAGTCCCTGTCTGTTGGTTTGCGTGTGTCCAATTATTTCTTTGATGCTGAGGTTTCTCTTGGCATTGTTTACAGCCTCTTGGACTTTCCACTTTCTGCCAGTTCTCAGCTTTGGATGAACTGCTCTCACGATATTGTCCTCCGATTCCTCCAGCATGCTCAACAGTCTTGCTTTTCCAACTTTGTATTCCTCCACTATGGATTTCAGAGGTAGCTTCAGCATTGCTTGACGACAGTAGAATGCAACATCAGTGAGACCAGGTGGGACACCGAGCCATTTTCTTGTGTATTTGTTGATTTTGGCTTCCATTGCTTCACTGTGCTGGTGCAAATGTCATAGATTAGCAGTGGCCACAGCAGCTTTGGTATCAGCATGAACTGTAGACACCAGACTTTGTATTTGCCTGGCAGTCCGCAGTTATCTATTTTCTTCAGGCCTTCTTCTGCTGTTTGCTTGGTTTCACATCCCCTTTGTGTGTCTTTCAGGGAGTCATCATACCATCTTCCGAGACTTTTTACTGGCTCTTCTGTGACAGTGGGGATGGCTTGGTTGGCTACCATGAATTTGACTGAATCTGCCACTTTTCCTTTTCGCAGTGAGAGACTTCGGGATTTCTTAGGTTTGAACCTCATTCTTGAAGAGGCCACCAGCTCATCCAGCTGCTTTAAGATTTGGTGTGTCTCTTCCTCATCCGTGGACAAGACTGTTGTGTCATCCATGAAAGCTTTCAGAGGAGGCATCTGGTATCCATCTCCCAGATTCACTGGACCTGAACTCTTCATTGCAGCTTTCAAGATGACTTCCATTGCCAACACGAACAGTATGGGAGAGATTGCACAGCCCATTGCAATGCCCACCTCTAGGTCTATCCAGTCCGTGGTGTATTCTTTGGTAGAGAACCGCATTGAAAACCCTTGGAAATACTTCCTCAGCATTGTTCGGATGTTTTTGGGATGTGATACATTTCAAGAGCCAGCTGGATCATATCGTGTGGAACTGATCCATATGCATTCGCCAGATCAAGCCAAACTACGTCAATGTCTCTCTTCTCTGTTCTTGCTTTTTGGATGGCATCCCAAATCAACGTGGCATGTTCCAAGCATCCAGGCATTCCTGGTATGCCTCCCTTTTGGACTGACATATCCAGATACTTGTTTTCAGTCAGGTATTTTGTCAATCTTGCTGCCATAACAGAGAAGAAGATTTTCCCCTCGACGTTCAGAAGTGATATTGGCCTGAACTGATTGATGCTGCTGGAGTTCTGCTCCTTCGGAATGTACACTCCTTCAGCTCTCATCCATTGGTCGCTGATCTTCTGGTTCCTCCATGCTGATCGAATCATCTTGTGGAGCCACTCGAGCACTTTTGGGCATTTCTTGTAGAGCAGGTATGGTATTCCGTTTGGTCCAGGTGCTGACTTGGCTCTGGCTTTCTTTACTACGTTCTTCACTTCATCCAGTGTTGGTGGTTTGTTATTGAATTTTCCTTCTGGCGCTGCAGGCCAAACCAGATTTTGGATTTCAAGTGGTGCCTCGCGCTGAGAATCGGAATATGTTTCCCTGAGATGCTGCTCTAGGGTTTCCTTGCCCACTGTGAGAGTCCCTGATTTGGGTTGTTCAAACAGCTTTCTTGCAAAGTCAAAGGGATCTTTGAAGAAACGATCTTGAGTCTTCTTCTTTTTGCTCTTTCTTCGCCTTGCTGATTCCACTTTGCTGAGAGCATTGTGTTTGGCCTTCAGATCTTTCCAGAGTTCCAGGAGCCCTTGCTTCTCGAATTCTGAGGCAGTTTTCATTCGCTTTTTAAGCTTCCTTTTCTCCCTCCGGATGCTCTCCATCTGTTGCTGTCTTCTGGATTTCTGGGGAGGCGTTTTTGTCTTTGGCTGCTTCACTCCATAAGTGTCCCTGCAGATAGAGTATATGATGTCTCCGTATGTGTCAAGTTTGTGTTCCAGCGTACTGTTCCCTATTAGCGCATTCAGCTTAAGGACAAGTTCCTCATCTAATTTCTCCCATTGTTCTTTTGCACCGGCAGGCGGCAAATTGAGTTTTCCACGTTTGGCGTTAAGAGCTTGTGCAAAATCCGCATCAGAACCGTCAGCGTGGATGTCCTCGGCACTATGGTTTAATTCCTGGCCTTGGTCATCCAACGTCTCACCTGCTATCGCAGTGCGCTGCTGCTGGTTCGTATGTGTCTTCAAACAGCCCATTTTTGTCCTGTGGATCTTCATGCCGCGTTTGGTGGTGAATCTCCTTCCACACGCACACGGAAATTCCAACTGGTCATTAATCATGGTCCGTTGTGCGTTTCCAGTCGTGATGGAGTCAGTGCCGATGGATTCATCATTCCCCTCCCCTTTCGGTGAATCCTGGGAGCATCTTTCATTTGGAAAACTCGTGGCATGTTATCAAAGGCAAGGTGGGAAGCCAACCCACAAAGCCCGCAGATCTAGTCTTTCCCAGTGTCCTTCGGTCTTTCCCGAATGTCCTCCGAACTATTCCCGGAAGTCAATGGACTGACCATGTGCAGGTAGAAAGAAACTCTAGGGAGAGCTAGACAACAGAAGGTCTTCAGAGAAGTAACCCCCTTTAGACAAGTGTTTCGGCCCTGAATTCCTTACACTCTCGGGGGGCCGGGCCACATCCAGGTCATGACTCCTGGATGCCCTTCTGCTGTTGTCTATTTTATATACCATGGAGAAAAAAATGGTGATATCATTGCTCTCTCTCTCTCTCTCTCTCTCTCTCTCTCTCTCTCTCTCTCTCTCTCTCTCCTCCTCTCTCTCTCTTCTCTCTCTCTCTCTCTCTCTCTCTCTCTCTCTCTCTCTCTTTCTCTCTTTCTCTCTCTTTCTCTCTTTCTCTCTTTCTCTCTTCTCTTCTCTTTTCTCTTTCTCTTCTCTCTCTCTCTTCTCTCTCTCTTCCTCTCTCTCTCTCTTCTCATCTCCACACACACACACACACACACACATTTTCACACACATACACATACACACTCACACAGTACACACGCTCGTGCGCGCGCGCACACACACACACACACACATACGCACGCACACACACACACACACGCACACACACACATGCACACACACACATGCACATGCACACACACACACACACACACACACACAAGAGACTTGTGTTACCGTAGCAAGATAGTTCCGATGAAGTCTAAAGATGGCGAAGTTGTTATAGACCGTATCGAATAGATTATTAAGATGGGGTCCTGAAATACAATAGCCTGTGCTCCGCAGAATACATGGTCACTGAGTCAGTCCTTGCAAGCATCCTCACATTGCCTGTCACGAATGAGCTTGACCTATCCCCAGCGGAGGATCAACTCAGCAAGGTCATCGACTGACTTATTCACGCGTATACGACCAAAGACCTCGGACACTCCCTGCTGACGTAATTCAATGCAGGAAACTAGTGCTTCTGAGCCATCTTCACGAGCTACTGTGCCAGTACTTGGAGGAGGGATCAGTTTCACCAAGACATGCTAGGTGCATACATCGTCACGCTGAATAAGGGATCCTGCAGCGACCGTAATAATTACAGGAGCATATTACTGTTCAGCACCTTGGCAAGGCTTTTGTCCGAGTGGCCATGAAGAGGTTGCAGGCACTTACAGACTCCTGCGTCTGTCCTGAGTGGTGTAATGGCTTCAGGGCAGAGAAATCTGACCTTGCCCTAATTTTCTCTTTAAGATATTTCCAGGAGAAGAGCCGGGAACAAGGGCAGCCTTTATACGTTGCTTTCATCGATCTGACCAAAGCTTTTGATCAGGTTAGTAGAAGAGCCCTCTTTGCACTCCTGGAAAAGATCGCACACCTCCAGAGCTGTTGAATCTCGTCATCGCTTTGATTAAAAGCATTCAGGGGGAGCAATGCAGTTCGACTGATCATCCTCAGAGCCATTCCCCACTCAAAGTGCAGCAAAGCAGGGCTGCATCATGACCCATGCTGTTTGGTAACCTCCTCCTTCCTCGTACTGTCGTGCGCTTTCAGAGGATGACAGCAAACTCTTATAACCAACAAGCATCACAGCAGACCAAAGTGCATGACGTCCTGATCCAGGAGATTCTCAAAGTTGATGATGCTGCCATGACATCTCACTCACAGTCATTTCCTAGCGCATGCTTGCCAAGAGTTTAGCCGCATCATCGGTCTGAAGAAGACAGAGATCATAACCTGAACGTCGGCGAAGACCCCAGGATCAGCATCGGCAATTGCTTCCTGCCAGTGATAAATTAATTCACCTATTTAGATCGACAGTCTCCAGCAACTTGTCCTAAGGCCTTCGATCCAGAGCTTAATAGGCAGATAGGGAAAGCTACCACTGCTATAGCCAGCCTGTCCAAGAAAGTGGGGGGGGGGGGGACAAGCTCACCACGGCCATCAAGATTACACAGCGTACAGAGCATATTGCAGCGAGAGCTGAACACTATGCGTGCGCCAAGATCACTGCCTCAATAGTTTCTACCTGCGGTGCTTGCGCCAGATGCAGGGCATTTGGTAGAGGAACCGCACCCTCATTATACAATAACTGTGGTTTGTTTTGCCACCATTGCTGTATGCAGGACGGCTGTATCCCAAAAGACATCTTGTACGGACAGCTTGCTGCAGGATCCTGGTATTGTTGCGATACAGGGACGTCTGCAAACGCGACCTGAAGTCCGCTAATATCGATGTGGACACTTGGGAAGGAAAGATCTCAATCGCTGTATCTGGCAGCAGGCTGTATGTGCAGTTATCACTATTGTAGCAGAG
Source organism: Monoplex corrugatus (assembly GCA_030674185.1). Classification (NCBI taxonomy): domain Eukaryota; kingdom Metazoa; phylum Mollusca; class Gastropoda; order Littorinimorpha; family Ranellidae; genus Monoplex; species Monoplex corrugatus. The sequence continues at coordinate 27,222,127 of CM060309.1, forward strand.
AAATTAACCCGACTGTGGTCAAAGAAAACAAGGAAAATTGCACAGCGACCACCCAGCTACAGCCATCAGCTTTCACGTGTGGCGGTTGGGCCAAGCATTGCCACTCAAGAATCGGCTTGTTCAGTTAAGCAGTTCTTTCACATCAAGCCGAGTCCACAACCGGGCACATCCATCGTCTAATCAAAGCCATCATCTATCTATCTAATGTCTTCTATCTATCAAATCTGTCTGTCTGCCTGTCTCTGTGTCTAGCTGTTTATGTATGTATCTATGTATCTATTAACCTGTGTAACAATATTAGTGTGTGTGTGTGTGTGTGTGTATATATATATATTATATATGTATATGTATATATCACACACGCACAAATATATGTATAAAAATATATATATATATATGTGTGTGTGTGTGTGTGTGTGTGTGTGTGTGTGTGTGGTGTGTGTGTACGAAATCATGCCATATGTTTCCTTTTTTTTGGGGGGGGGGGGGGGGCTAGTATTCGTAATATCCATTCAGTTCATGTTCTTTAAAAGCACTTGTAATTACTCATCAGAGCGAACACATCTGAACGTAGTAGGTATATACAAAACCCTTCACTTAAAAACAAGTATAAAACAGAAACAAGAAACGTACGGCTGCCATGGTTTTCCGTAGAGTGCTGACAGACAGGCAGATGTCTCTGATGCATCTCAATGAATCCCTTCTTTTCACAAAGATTGAAACAGAGAAATCGAATACCAAGCCAGTGTTTCAAGTGAGAGAAAAAGAGCAACAGGCTGATAGACGGAAAGCACTGAATGTCCTATTGATTGGGTTATGGGCCTTTTTCAGCAGAGGTTAACAAGGAGTCAACGAACCGGTCATCGTGAAGAATGTGGTTAGTGCAATGGACTACTGACTGTGAGGTGGTGGATTCGAACATCTATTCCTTTTAAGAATATAAGAATTGCTGTGCAACCTTTAAGCTCCAATCGGCTCTTACTGAGATTTTAGCGTGCTATGGCCTTGTTGGGAAGACTGAGACCACACAAGTCCGGTCTTATTCATTTTATAGACGCGAATTGAGGGTGTTCTTCAAATTTCAGGACCACCACCGTAGGTGCCTGTATAGGGCCTGGTTGACGAAAGGTGTATTGTGAAAGTAAGCGTAGAGTTCAACCCTATCACGCAGTCACAATGCAAGGTAGAAATCCATGGCATCTTCAGTATCATCTCCATTCTTGTCATCGCAGCATTGTGAAAATTTTTTACTAGATTCTGTTTTCTTTCATTTCCTGTTCTCATGGTAACCTCTGTTTTGGTGGATCTTGAAATGTGTTGGACAGCCGATATGAGCAAAGTTGGGGTTATGACACAGGAGCGGTGGAGAAAAATGGGGTAGGGAAAATAAGAAATATAGAATTCAAAGTTGATAAAGTAGGACTCGGCGCACTCGAAAATGTCTACATGCTCTCCACCCAAATCTGCCAGTAGGGTGAAAGGAGGAGGCCTTCACGATCCGAATGATGGAGCATTAAGATGAGCGGCGAACAGACCAGTTTTTATCTTGTGGGCAGGCGTTAAACCCGAGGTATCAGATCAGTAAGCCCAAGGTTTCATCAAGCAGTCAGCCACAAGAGTCAAGCACTCAATTCGATGAGAAAGCTTGCAAACGGAAAATTGACAATTCACTGGAAGATTTTTTTTTTTTCATTTAATACAGAGACGGACAGACAGACAACCGCATGGACAAACATGCAGACAGAATGCACTGAGTATCCTACTGATAAGTGTGGGGACCTGTATGAACAGAGGTTAACGCAAAGTGTGGCACACAGAGATTAACGTGAAAACTTGCAAACGAAAAACATTCACAACAAACCTAAATATTCTTGTCACACACGAAAACAGATACAGAGCCAGTAAGTTGTGTGTGTGTGTGTGTGTGTGTGTGTGTGTGTGTGTGTGTGTGTGTGTGTGTGTGTGTGTGTGTGTGTGTCTGTGTGTCTGTGTGTCTGTGTGTGTGTCTGTGTGTGTATCTCCGTGTATGCAGCGCATACGCGTGTGTGTTCGCTTGCGTGAATGTGACTAACTCCGTGTGTGTGTGTGTGCGCGCGTGTATGTGAGCGCACGTGCGCGTCAGCGCTGGACAGAGAAAGAGAGAGAGGTGGGGGGGGGGGGGTAAAAGAGAGAGAGAATTAACTAATTGCTCGGAAGAGTCTGTGACGGCCAAGACACGACTGGAATCTTTTCCAAACATTACGAGGTGTCCTGTCGGGGTGCGAAAGCATGCACCGTGTGCCGTTTGTGTTCCCTCCAAGTTCTATAGCTAGGGGCACAGAGTACAGGCCATCGACCCACTTCAAAAAAGTTTACCTTCTCTCAGTTTTTGTCGTTGATCCAATTTATGAAAACCTGTCAGGATTACAATTTACTTAGCCCCAGATATTGGGCATCGTGGACTGCTCCCCCTCTATGTTTCACACATACATACTCACAAATTCTCTCTCTCTCTCTCTCTCTCTCTCTCTCTCTCTCTCTCTCTCTCTCTCTCTCTCTCTCTCTCTCTCTCTCTCTCTCTCTCTGTCTGTCTCTGTCTCTCTCTCTGTCTTTCTGTCTTCTCTCTCTCTCTCTCTCTCTCTCTCTCTCTCTCTCTCTCTCTCTCTCTCTTCTGTCTCTTTTTTTTCTCTCTCTTTCTCTCATTCTCTCTGCAAGAGAGAGAGAGAGAGATGTATATATGAGAGAGATTCGCCGGGCAAACCACTTACGTAACACTCACTAGTTAGTTGCCTTACTGCAGTAGTTAGCATAACAAACTAACGACGTTAAGGTACTGGATTCGATTCCCAGAAGTCCTGATGAAATCATTGCAAGATTTTTTGGTGCCAACCGGCTCAAACCCACAGTTGAGTGTGCTGTGACCTCATTCAGAAGACTGGGACCACACAGACAAATTTCACCCGCTTCACGGATGCGTCATTGAAAGTGTTGCTCAAATTTCTTGACAAACACCACAGATGTCCATATCTTTTGGGCCTGGTTAATGCTGGGATACTCTATAAAAAGAAATCATGCAAACTGTCAAACAGTTTCGATTCAGAATGGAACTCCGTAGCATCATGATTATCATTCCCATTGGCATGCGTCATCATAGCATTAATTATGAAAAAATGTGTGAGACACTCTGTTCAGATATCGATTTGGTTTTGCGTAGTAGGATTAAGACGGTTTAAAATTCTGACATTTTCCGAAAGCATTTGAACAAAGACTGAACGATGGTCGAAGTCAACTCTGGCATGCGCACATTCATAATATTGCCTAATTTAATTTATATTGAATTTTTAAGTCATCAGTTTCAACGGAATCTTGTTTCACAACTAAAGAACAAATATTAGAGACGTCATCATCAGACTCAGAACTGGATTATCTGAGAAACGTATACACAAAATAAGATACGCTGCTACTCAGCCAAATGTTTGGAATTGTCTGTCATGTAACACTGTTTTAGATGACAGCCACATGCTGTTTCACTGTGCATCTCTAAATGACTTGAGACATATCCCGTCTCAGTATACCCAGCATTCTTGTGATAACGGTCTGAAGTTGATTATGCAAGATGAATCATGTCTGCATGATTTTGGACGATTCATTTATTATGCAAATAAGTGTCGTTCTGCTGTATCTGATCGGGGCACTTGATTTGATTATGCAAAATGAAGCGTGTATGCATGGTATTGGACAGGTCATTTATTATACAAATAAGCGGCGTTCTGCTTTATTTGATCACCGTGCTTGATTTGTGAAAAACGACAACAAAAAGACAGATGCATTTAACAAACATGACCGATGATATTCTTAGGATGTGGTTAGGACATTGTTACTGGATATGGGTTGTAGCGCTCTAAGTCTTTAAACGAAGCACATTATTTATAATGTGACAGTCACCAGCCACTGGAACACAAGTTTGGAGTAATCCGCACCCTCACCCACCGAGCGAAGACCATCTGCTCTATCGACACCGCTAGAGAAGAAGAGGTGCAGTACATCAAAAAAGTACTCAGTGTGTCCGGATACCAGAAGTGGGCCTGGGACATTCCGGGAGGCAAGAAAACCATACCCCACCCCTCCACTGAACGGCCAACCCCTTCGAGAGGGCACGTCTCCATGCCATACGTCAGCGGCGTCACTGAGGCTCTCAGCAGGAAGATCAGGAAGTTGGGAGTCAGTGTCCTCGCCAAGCCCACCAACACCATCAGAAGCCAGTTAGTCCACCCCAAAGACAAAACAGACAAATTGGACACATCAGGGGTGATATACAAGATAGACTGCCAGGACTGTGACCATAGTTATATTGGCGAAACTGAGCGCAACTTGCACAAAAGATTAAAAGAACACAAACGTGAGTCCTCTCCAGTGGGAGAACATCTGACCCACACCCAACACCACTTTGAAAAGGACAATGTGCAAGTTCTCGACAAAGAAGCAAGATGGTTCCAGAGGGGAGTAAAGGAGGCAGTTTACATCGCCGCAAGTAACCCCACCCTCAACCGTGACCGGGGCCGACACAACCTGCCATCAGTGTACTCCTCACTTATTCAGTCGCACTGTCGTGAGTTCGCTCACGGCGGTGCGCACTGAAGCCAGTTCTCAACCCAGCAGTTGCGCTGAAGAAGTCGGCTGGATCGCCGATGAAAGCTGCGCAGTAAGTAGCCTTTTTTTTGTAACTGAGAGCCAGGTTCAACCAGGTAGCCATTACATTATTTTTTTTTGTATAACATGAATTGAAGTGTTGCCATATTGAGGTGGTGTAGTTCATTCGTCACAGTTCGAGGAAGGAAATTTTGACACAGAGGTAAGAATAAAGTTCGTGGGAGCCTGATGTAATGTTTCTTCCAGCCCATAGTTGTTGTATTGGGGTACTGGTTATGTCCCTTTGTGTTTGAAATGATGGAATGAATGTAATGTTAGCAATTGAGAGGGTGTATTTTGATATATGATATTAACAGTTGAGGGAGCGTGTTTCGATATAGATGGAATAATGCCTGCGTGGGGCAGCGTTGTCTTGCGTTATGCTGGCGCTGTCAGGAACAATACAATTTTTGTTATTGGATGTGCATCAGAAAACGCTGTTTTCGAATTTATTATGAATATATCCCATGTTTAGGATAATAAACATCAGATGTCTTATAGTACAAAGCGACATAATTCTAGGACTTTTCACAGCATATAGACAAAATCATTGACAAAGAATGTCCGACCATATGCTTACAAACGACTTTTTTTCAACAGCTGTGTTTAGTTTGCTATTTGTTTGACTAGCCGGTTATCTAGAGGCCTGCCTTTGCGCAGCATTTTAATCAAAATACCTTGTAATTGTTGTGTGAAGTTCTGGTAAATGTTTCTCAATGTTAGTTTTTCGACGACAGATTTATGTCCAAAGTTATAGTCTGTGTTCATACAGATGCGCAACTCATTAATTATCCCCATCTTCAGCAAGCTGGTGATGACTTCATTTACTGTATTGTTTGTTTGGTTATTGTACTGCGTGACCGCGACTATGCTTGCGTTTTATTGGGGAGGGAGGTATGTATTTGCTTGTCTGCTTGGGGTGTTTTCCCGTATTGGATTAGTTTAATTAATATAGTTTGGTTTGATTGTGATGTCGCCACCTGTCAACTCTTGCAGGTTTTGCATAAAATCATGGTACTGAAAGTCTGATTATTTGACATGAATAACTTCAACATCGGCATCCCCATGGCTTGTTACGGCGAATGATTGTGAAGAAAAAATAACCGAAGGAGATGAAGTTGTAAGAACGACGATCTAAGGCGAAAACACTCTTATAAAGAACTGTCTAGGAAAACAAACTCCCAGAATCTAATCCGTGATTCGAATATTCCACGGAACCCGTTGATAGTCTGTCTTTCTTTCACGGAAATAACATTTGCATATCCCATTGTCATAGACTTCAGCAGAGATAGACCCACGGGGACTAGCCTTCTTGTGGCAACTACATCACCTCCCAAATTGTCCGCCCACGCTCTGGACAGCGAGAGTGAATTTCCAATTTAGACTGGGGCGCCATCAGATTTCAAGTCAAGTCAGCGCTGAGTCATACAACACTGTCAAGACGCTTACGTTCTCTTCAGTCTGCCGAACAGATAAGAGAACAAAAAATCGAATTTCAAGATTTAGATGTGAAAGTTGGTTTATCTCTCGGGGCGGTGTGTTGCCCAGTTTCTTGCCCTGGGGGTAATTTCCGACGGCGTGCTAAATTTACAGTCAACCGAGGACAATATACACTCCCCTACGTAATCGCTTGTGCCAGCTTACATGTTTGAAGACATGCACAATCGTGGACGCAAAAATGCAGTCAATTAAATACAACGCCAATACACACAATCTCACGTTCGTTGTTTGGGTAGGTAAATAAAAGAAATAGAGTAACGGGCGCGCACGCGCGCATGTGCATTATGTGTATCTGTCTGTGTTGGTGTCTGTGAAGAGGGAGATAGAGACAGACAGAAAGAGAGACAAGAGAGACAGATAGACAGACAGACAGACAGAGAGCGCACACAAGCATATTTCTTGTTTTCCTCAGTCACCTCCGTTTCAGAATTGGGGAGACTGGTTCATGTCGATCTATAACAGTTGTGCATGTGTCAGGATGTGTATGTGAAGAATACTATGTGTAGACCTACTAAACAAGTTTTTATTTTTCTTGCGTATTCATGAGTAAACCTAAAAGTTTTAATTTGCTGATCAAGTAAGTGCATTACAGCCAGGTATAAAACTTGCATAGCGTGACTGTTTGGGTTGTTTCATTCGCCTTTATGCAGATTGCGTAAAAATCACCAACCTTATCAATATGTCTAATTATTTATTTTGATTGCATCCAGAAAGGGGGAAGGGGTTCTGCCGGAGAGATTGCACTGAGGAGAGCTGAGAAAAAGCATTGTGACAAGCGTATTACAGTGTTTGTCATAAGCATTCCATGTTACAATTCTTATATCTTTTAATCTGATCGCGGTAGCCTGATGACGGTGTGGTGTCATATGATCTTCCCTACCAGACGAAGGTCCTCCAGCGGAGTCCCTATTCATGATGTTGTCTTTTCTTTTGATGTGTCTGGCCATGATGTTCAGTGAAATAAACATTTATTTTTAACACATGTTGTCAGAAGATCCGTAGAAAGTGATATTCACGCACCTTTCTCAAAAATGCTGATTTTATGATTTTTTTTTTTTTTGTCTGTGTGACCTTGACCCTTGGTAGGGCTTTACCTTCCAAACCAATACTTCCATGATTCCATGACTCCTCAACAGCCCACAGCTTTGCCAAAATATTGTGAAGTTTCACTCATAAAGAACCAAGGAAAACTTCTTTACATTTTTGTAACCGGCGGAGTTGAGCTCAACATCCTTCGGCCCCGGTGATTAGATCTTTGATGGACACCACTGACCCAACATGCTTTAAGATTTGTGCAGTGTGCTCTGTTTTTTTCTTCGTGAGGCAAGCTGGGCCATTTTCCCCGAATCCAGGTGTACTGCTTGATGACTTCTATAGTTAAGTCATCATAAGGGCATTAGTTCCTTGTCTTATTTTTTGTCTGTCTTTTGGTTTATGTGTGTTTGTTTGCCTTTGTGTTAAGAAGACACCTGTGTGAATATTTGTTCTATTGCGCACCGAGTATGATTTTACCAATGTGAGTCGCGGTCTTAGTTTTTATTCATAAAACTTCGTTCGTCTTGTATCCGTTATTCACGAATAACCTTGAGATAGCTTGCTTGGTTGCTGGGTTGTATGATGAATTAACAAGTCGTACATGATAACAAATAAGTAAATAAAGAAATAAACAAATAAGATGAACAAGTCTGTGGGGTGGATGAAATAATAAAGGCATTGTTCCATATAAGGTAATGTCAAACAATTTAACGAGCAAGAGAATAGCATTCGGAACTTTAAAACAATCAGGCTGCAAAAGTTTTTGCAGGTGTGTGTGTGTGTGTGTGTGTGTGTGAGCGTGTGTGAGCGTGTGTGTGTGTGTGTGTGTGTGTGTGTGTGTGTGTGTGTGTGTGTGTGTGTGTGTGTGTGTGTGTGTGTGTGTGTGTGTGTGTGTGTGTGTGTGTGTGTGTGTTATCTGAGTGCTACGAGCATGAAAGGTCCTGTGCTGGCGTATGACAAGTCATCTGTTATTATCTGGTCGGATAGAAGGGGGAGAAGAAGATTATCTTATCGAATTAAAAATATTGTAACAGACAAGGAGTAATGAACAGGCAAACATTCAGGGATACGTGGGAGTTACAGGTATACAGCAATCGGGCTTAATCAAATAAAACGACCTACGGTAAATTTCTAGCAACATGTCAATACAGAGTGAAGTCAGTATGTTTCTGTTTTAAATTTGTACATGATGCAGGGAAATACGGTCGCATTTGCTGACAACACAAAAGGTGATTACTGTTACATAATCACTGCAGATACATTTGATGGTATTACTGAATTTAGTTCAAAGTGAGCTGAGAGATAATCTGTAAGCTACAGTTATTTCCAGTCTTGTAAAACCCTGGTAGTTTACGGTAAAAGGCGACGGTTACACTGTGCTTTTAGTTTATTTTCTAAAATATAGCATTCATTTCATGTTCAGAGAGTTGAAAAGCAAGTTTTGTACTGCCAGCCCTATTTATTGCTGCACCTTTAGCTATTCTGTCGACGCGATCATTATATATGATACCACAGTGTGATGAAATCCAACAAAAAGTAACTTGTGTATTATTTGCTATTAAACAACGAATTAAAAGTTTCATCTCAAATATTAACGCACTGTTTTCTTTATATTAGCAACTTTTTCGGGATTGTAATGCACAAAATAAGATACCAGACAAAGCTTCAGGTAATCTTCTATATATTTCAGTGCCATTAGGATGGCAACTAATTCAGAAGGGAAGATTGAATGTCGCTGTCCAAGAGAGTAAGCCTTTTCTACTTTAAATTTTGGTATTACACAGCCAGCGCCTGTTTCTCCATCATCTAGAACAGAGCCATCAGTAAATGCTTTCAAGTAATGTTAACGTTTTTATATAGATGTGACAGAACGTCAATTGCTGACAAGTAATAATTAATATATTTCCTCAAGTCATTATCAATGTAGTCGATATCAAAATTTGCATTGGACAATTCCCAGGGGGGTAGAGGACAACATATAATTTTATGTGAAACCCTTTTAGGATCTACGCTGGAAATGTCATGGTAGATTTTCGGCCACTACCTCTAACCGCTCCTGTTTGGGTAAGACGATCGATGGTATGATGACTCGGATTTCATTTGCCAAGGTATGATTTTGATTGCCTGCTGACTTCGGACTTTCCAAGATGCGGCATTCTTGTTTTAGTGGCTTTACGTTCATTTCCCTTAAAATCATATGTCCAAGACAGTAGATCTACGTGAAGTTTTGTAGGTTGATTCTGATCATTGCCTCGTGCCAGCCTGGGGTTGCTATTCCGTTTAACATTTTTTGAAGCAAGCTGGTGGAGTCAGTCAGGATGAAGGCTTAACTCACTTCTATCTCATCAATTGTTAGATTGAAGATTGTGATACTACATGTATACGTAACATTTTCTTTATGTATGGTGTTTTAGTTCTGTTTGACAGTGAAGCCCCATCCAGATTTGTTATAGATGACTGAGCCATCTGTGCACAACATCTTGGGGGTTGCAGCTTAATTACTCTTGTGAGTAGTTTGAATTCTGCATCAGCTTTAACTTTTGCCCATTCACAACAGTGTTTCCTTGGATATTTTTTAGCAGTTTTAAGTTTAGTAACTATACTAGACTCTACATTTTTATGAAATGGGTGTCTTGGTGTAGTTATTGTGCTTCTTGATGATGTGTTTTATTACGCTAAGTACGACCGGTACACGGTCGCTACCGTGCGGGTTCAGTGTTCCTGCATTCATCAGTGGTGTTATAAGCTTAGGAGAGATAAGTGCTGTATCGATAGTGCTGTCTGTGCCTCCTGATCGTGCACCAATATGAGTTGGTGACGTGGTTGTGATTTTGGCCGAGTTGGAGACCATACAGTATTTCTTCATGTGAAATGGCCCTGAGTGTTGGTACCACTCTGATCCCACATTGCACGTCTTGCATTAACATCACAACTATAACATCGATGGATATGTACGTTTACAAGCTAGCAACAGACGACCTCTTCACACACAACCTAACTTCCTCCACCCTATCCTTTCACACTCGCACCCTTTTATCGTATCCTCTTGGCATACTGGTATACTCCACGCCCACCCAGGTACACGCACACGCGCGTGCAAAGACGCATACACACGAATATACATGCACATATTACAAATACACATAAACATTCGCCCACGCGCGCGCGCTCACACACACACACACACTCTCTCTCTCTCTCACACACACACACACACACACACTCACTCACACACACACTCACTCTCACACACACACACACACACACACACACACACACACACACACACACACACACACACACTCACACACACACACACACGCACACACACACACACAATACCTTAAATGAAGAACATACGAATATACAGAATCTGGTAAGTACAGACATACACACATACACACACACACACACACACACACACACACACACACACACACACACACACACACACACACACACACACACACCACACACACGCTCACACACCACACACACACACACACACACACACACACACACACACACACACACACACACACACACACACACACACACACACACACACACATATATTTGTGGCGAACAATTCACGCTGTTTCACTGTTTATTTTACTGCAAAATGCTGCGTTCTTTTTTACCAAAAATGTTTACACAAGAAAAGTATTCTGAAACTCATTTTTTAAAGAAATAACTTCAGATCATTCTTTGTCAGTTAGAATTTCAGATTCATTGGTTCACAGTCCTGTTAATGCATTCCTTTAAGTTTCTGATGTTTGTACTTTAGCGTTAAAATTTTCCCTTCACATTGTTGATGTTAATTGTTAGTGTTCATTGTTAGTGTCAAGATCTTGTCCCATTTTTCTTTTTTCCCACCTGCTCATGTCTCTTACTCTGTCTCCCCTCTGATTCCAATCCAACCCACCCAACTCTCATCCTCCATTTTTTCCCCGTCTAATATCACTCATAGTGAAAAGACGTTAAATCAAAGAACGAACACACATTCTCTCTCTCTCTCGCTCTCTCTCTCTCTCTCTCTCTCTCTCTCTCTCTCTCTCTCTCTCTCTCTCTCTCTCTTTCTCTCATATGCACACTCACATACACACACACACACGTACACACACACGCACGTACACACAGACACACACACAAACAAACAGACAGACACACATACACTCTCTCTCTCTCTCTCTCTCTCTCTCTCATATCCACACTCACATATACACACATGTACACACACACGCGTACACACAGACACACACAAACAGACACACACACACACACACACAGAAACACATAAACAGACAGACACGCACAGACAGACACACACAGACACACACACACACACACACACACACACACACACACACACACACATACACACACACGCACACACACACGCACACACACACACACACACACACACCATTTTCCCCTACATCGCCACCAGTACTTTTTCATCGTTGTTCCCATCTCCTCACTCTCACACTCTCCAGTCTGTCCCAGACAGAGGTCTTGGCGTTCTGTGTAGCGTACATGAGGCAGAGAAGAGTACAACTGCTGCTGCTAAAATTTCTCAAGCTTTGGAAATAACTTGTTGTCGGCTCGTAAAATTGCTGTTGTTTTGGAATGGACCCCCGAGTCCAGAAGCCTGGTTACGACCACGTAATATTAAATGCGCGCGTGCACAAACACGCGAACTCAACACACATGCAAGCCTACACACACACACACACACACACACATACAACACACACACACACACACACACACACACACACACACACACGCACGCACGCACGCACGCACGCACTCACACGCACGCGCACGCACGCACAGACACACACGCACACAAACACGCACGCGCACACACACACACACACACACACACACACACACACACACACACACACACATACAGGGAGAGAGAGAGAGCTTTTTCTGAGTTGCATATGAAACGTTCAGGGGGCGAAGAAGACAGGTAATCTTGTACAAGAGCTGAAGAGGTAAGATTTTAAGTTACAATGCTCAAAGCTGTAAAGAGGAAGGTGGCCGTGGAAGCAGAATGCTGATGAGACAGAATGGATTTAAAGTGTATGAACTATTTGTAGATCAGGAATGTAGTAATGGTAATGAAAAGAAATTTATCCTATGAAACAAACTCGTGATCACTTTGTACTTAATGTGAAAGGTAAAAAAAAGTCATCAGAAAAAAACAAGGATACAAGCAGGATTGTCGGTGCAAAACATGCTAAGTCAAGCTAAAAGATTGACAGACCCAATCTATTGTGCGCGCATACACACACACACACACACACACACACACACATACACATACACAAACACACACACGCGCACGCGTGCACACACACACGCACACACATACACACTCAAACACACACACACGCACAATTCCAAACTTAAAAGTAGAAAAGGCTTACTCTTCAGGACAGGGACACTCAATCTTCACGTCTGAATTAGTTGCCATCCTAATGGCACTGAAATATATAGTAGATCTACCCATAGATATATTTAGTATCTTATTATGTGTAGATTCGAAATCTGCATTACAATCCCTGACGAGCTGCAAATGTAAAGTAAATAGTTCATTAATATTTGAGATAAACTTTTTAATTCATTGTTTAATAACGAAAAATACTCACGTTACTTTTTGTTGGATTCCATCACACTGTGGTATCATAAATAATGATAGAGTCGATAGAATCGCTAAAAGTGCAGCAATGAATAGGGCAGGCAGTACTAAACTTGATTTACGACTCTCTGAACATGAAATGAATGCTATATTAGAAAAGAAAGTAAAAGCGCAATGTTACTATCGCCGCTTCATCGTAAATTACCAGGGTTTTACAAGACTAGAAATAACTTTAGCTTACAGATTATATCTGAACTCACTTCGGACTAAGTTCAATAATACCATCAAATGTGTCTGTAGTGAGTCTATAACAGTTAAACACCTTTTGTGTTGTCAGCGAATGCGACCTTATTTCCCTGTATCATTTTCAAAATTGAAACAGAAACACACTGATTTCACTTTGTATTTGCACTTTGCTAGGCATTTACTGCACAGTCCCGTAGGTCGTTTTCTTTGATTAAGACCGATTGTTTTTATACCTGTAACTCCCACCTACCTCTGTTTGTTTGCTTGTTAGTTTTATCATTACTCCTTGACTGTTAACTCCTTGACTGTTACAATGTTTTTATTCGGTAAGATTATCCTCTTCTACCCCTCTACCCCACCAGATAATCACAGATGGTTTGTCATAACCCAGCACGGGACACGCTCGTTGCATGCGCGTGCGTATACGTGCACACACACACACATACACACACGCGCGCGCGCGCGCGCGCGCGTGGTTACATACACACATACAGCCCTGAGCAATCTGTTAAAGCCTGATCGTTCTAATGTTATGATTGCTTTTCTATTGTCCTATAATTTTTTTTTAATGTTAATTGATAAACTTTTTTTGTTGTTGTTGTTGTTGTTGTTGTTTTTTGTTGTTGTTGTTTTTTTCTCGTCTAAAAGCACATATGTGAACAGACGTTAATTAATTTAAAAGAAATAACGAACGAACACACGCACACACACATACACACACACACATACACACACATATACACACGCGTACACATACACACACACACATTCACATTCACATAAATGTAATCGTTCTCTCCGGTTCAGTCGTTTATTTCGGCGGGTGAAACATCCCGGTGGTTGTGTTCTTGTTTTAGTCCTATTTTTTGTGTATTCTTTCTTTGTTATTGTTCGTGAACACTTCAGAAACGGCTGTTGGTGGAAAGTTTACGTCTGTCTTGTTTTATGGAATAAAATGCGTTCTCACGTTATTTCTGTTTGTTTCTGGTTTTCTGTTTGCTTGAACGGTGGCAGTTACCTAGTTCAAAAACAAAAAATATATATGTATATACAAAACGTATGTTCGTTCGTTCTTTAATTTAACGTCTTTTCACTATAAGTGATATTAGACGGAAAACGTATGTTAGTGTGTGTATGTGTTATTCGTGTGCCTGATTCAAAAACAAAATATATACATATACAAAACGTATGTTAGTGTGTGTGTATGTGTATGCATGTGTGTGTATGTGTATGCATGTGTGTGTGTGTTTATGCGTGTGTGTGCGTGTGACGATGGAGGGTTGGGTGGGTCTTGGTGGTGAAGGTTCCGTTGTGGGCTGGTTTCCAGAAGTAGATGTAGCACACACTATCATCAAAGTCGCGGTCTGTTGTGATTGGCTCAGGTGGGCAGCCACCATCATCTTGAGTCAGTCACAATAACTGTAGCTGTGACAGTGGTGCATGCTGCAGTAATTAGTGCGGGGCTTGGAATTTTGGGCTCGTCAACGTAATTGGGATCATCCTGTCGTCATTTTTGTGATGACGATAATATGCGTGATGTCATAGCAGCCATCATGGGAGAAGCCTTTGGATGGAAAGAGTTCTTTCCAGATTTTCAGCTATTATTTAATTGAACGACAAATGACAGTGAGTCCACCGTTCGGTTTTCAGATCAATAGAGATAAACTTTTTGTCTGTCTCTCTCTTCATCTGTTTTCAACCAAACATCGAAGAGATTGATTGTCTCTTTGGTTATCTGTTTTCAACCAAACATCGAAAGAAAGCGGTGATGTGATTTGAATTAGAGTCAGTCACTCAGTGGACCTAGGTTAACATCAATACGATATTAGAATTAAGTGGGTTGGGGGGTTTTTCCCGAAATACTCAGAAAGACTACAAGAAGTACAGAGAACTAGCTTTCATATTACATCCACAAATTTTCCAAGGCATCAGAGGCGATTTATGTGTGAATTGCAGAAAGAATTGTTTCCACTAGTTATTAACAATTCAGTTCAATCCAACAACCATGTATTGTAAATTTAACAAGTATTGTACTGACAGGTAACTGGAAGGTTAAACTAAAAACTAACAGACAACAACTTATAAGCATATGAAAAGCCCGGGGGTCGGGGGGGGGGGGGGGCAGTGAAGAAGATAGTAAAAACTAAATTTTCTGATGACAATAATGATAATTTGACATTACTTGAAGTGTCTTATCAGATACTTACAATAATTCAATTTGTACAAAACATGAATATTATGTCTTATAATATTTATATATATATATATATCATCATCATCAGGTGCCTTCCATCTGTCTCCATCTCTTGTTGCCTCAAGCATCTCTTCCACTCTCCTTGTCTTCATATATAATACATATATATATAGGACTCTTCCGTCGATCCGACGAATGAGTAAAAAATAGTGGTCCTTTATCGCATGGTATGGGTCTTCTTGGGGATACAAAAGCGGTCGTGGACACACGTGTTCTTCCACAGATGCTGCGAGGGAAGAGGTCCTACGGGCGAAGGTTCTGCTTACCCCGATTCCTCTTCTATTGCATGATAGCTGTGCTGCGCTGTTCAAGTGGTTTTTTTTCCCCTGAAAGCACTGCTGTCGCCTGCTTTTTTCATTGTGGGCAGTGATGCTGATCGCACAACTCATGAGGTTGGTCTTCAGACTCTGAGTACCGTCGTATATCGTTTGTGTAGTCTTACTGGTCACGGTATCCTTGCTTCAACTGTCCTACAAAACGAAGCTGGCATTAGATGAAAACCTTGGTGTCTGCATTGACTCTACCCTCTCCATGAACAACTTTGTTTCTCAAACTGCCAGATCCTGCTACTATCATCTCCATCGTATAAGGCTGATCAGGAAGTATCTCTCTGTCGAAACAACTGCAAAACTCGTTCTCTCCTTCATAATGTCTCTCATTGACTATTGCAATTCACTCCTGTCTGGTCTTCCTGCCTCCACCATTCACATCCTACAGCGCATTCAAAACAATGCTGTACGCCTTGTACTCAAAAAGAAAAAAGCTGACCACATATCTCCTCTCCTGGCACAACTTCACTGGCTCCCTGTATCAAAGCGCATACAGTACAAACTAGACACCATGTGCTACAAAAGCCTCAATAACGCAGCCCCCGATTACCTGTCAAGCCTACTTGAGATCTATGTTCCCTCACGTACCCTCCGCTCTGCCTCCGATCCTCTGACTTTTCGCTTTCCACGCACTAAGCTCAATACCTATGGTCCACGAGCCTTCTCTGTTTCTGGTCCACTCTCCTGGAACAAACTTCCTCTCTCAGTCCGTCAGCAACCTACTTTTGTCTCCTTCAAGTCCGCTCTCAAAACTCACCTTTTCTCCTCCGCATAAAATCCTAACCCCCCTCTGCAGCCTGTCTCCGCTCGGAGGGAATCACATTGTTATAATATATAATTGTATTTGCTATGCTCTCTATAATTTTCCATTGCTTTTATTCTTGCTTTTATTGCTTTTATTCTTTCTCCCCATTTATAGCCATGCGTTGTGTGTGTGTGTGTGTGTGTGTGTGTGTGTGTGTGCGTGTGTGTGTGTGCGTGCGTGCGTGCGTGCGTGCTTGCGTTTGTGTCTGCTTCAGCGCTTAGATTTGATTTTATCAAGATTTTGCGCTATATAAATATTGTAATTATATATATTATTATAAACTATATACTTGGCAAGCCACATTTCTTCAGAACATGATCCTGCCACAGTCTTGCACAGACATCTTTGTTTGATCTGTTCCAACTGTGAATGCGCTGTCATTAGGTCATTGGTATTTAAAGCCCAGCCGACTGCGTAGAGCCATATCAGGGCTATGTCGTTAGGTAGTCCAGATCTAGCAGCAGTACAAGTGGGCGCTCAAGACTACGGTTCTGAATACGGCAATCTTTGTGGCGAGCCTGATGCCATGGTTTTGCCACGACCTCTTCGTCAACTTCCAAAGGCGGAGCTAGGCGGAGATGCAAGGCGCCACCATTGCATCAAGGGATCCATTAAAATGTTCATTTACTGCCCTCCCCAAGTAGCAGAATTAATCTAATCTTTACGTCCTGGTCGTTTATGACAATCGAAGGTGGCCAAGCGACAGAAGCCTTTGTACGAGTCTGAATGTAACGCTGAAGCGTAGCACAGTCATCTGCAAAGAAAAGAAAAGCTTTTGACAAGGTACCTATCTTCTGTAAGAGCCAGTGCACAATGATCTACGAAGAAAAGAGAAGCTTTTAGTAATGTGCATATATGCTTTAAGAGTCGAACGGATAATATGCATCATTGCTCCACAGTAGTTCAATAAACAATCCGAGCATCTCTACTGCCCTTCTGGCATTGCAATTAAAAAGTATGATATACATACAGATTACGGGTACATCGTTATCAAACTTGTAAGTGGTATATTTTTGTAGGGGAGAGGCCCCAATATTGGACATGTTCCTTACTGGGCTACCCATTCATTACTTTTTCTGAATGAAGGACATGTTATGGAGGAGTTCTGTGTCATAAGCCGTTAATCATCATGGCTGCACAGACAAAACGCAAGACGCCAGGGACGAGATAACCGATAGTTATTCCTTGTTAATAGTTTGTTCTAATATTTCATAACTCGACAAGTGGTTTACAGCAAATAAGCTCTGGCGTCAGAGCAAACGTTTGAACTTTTTTTTTTGCGTGGCCATTAAAGCCTCCAGTCTGCTAGTTCTAAACCTACATTCGAAAACCTTTCTTTCCGTTATTTTTGACATTGAACCTTATTTTCAAAGAGTACCCCCAGTTATCTCCTCTTTAGTGCAGAGTTCCTGTACTGGGCATATGGCCCCTATTTAGGAGCAGGGCTGTTAGCTATATGATACAATCATATTCATTGAAGGTTTCGAAAGAGGAAAAAGACTTGCGATTGGGTTCGTGCATACAGCTCTCGCTCTGTCTGTTTCTGTCTGTCTGTGTCTGTCTGTCTCTCTCTCTTTCTCTCTCTTTCTCTCTCTCTCTCTCTCTCTCTCTCTCTCTTTCTCTCTCTCTTTCTGTCTCTCAAAGACAACTTTTTGTTTCACATCGACCGGAAAGGGGTGTGTGTTAGTGTCTGTACGTTACTAACATGTGTTTGTGAACTTTTCTCAGCCATGTCTACGTGGATCTTAGCTAAATGTTGGCCAGACATGCAGACCCGTTGTGGAATCGTGAATGCTCAAGTTTGGAAGTCACAGTGCTAAGACCAAGGTCACACAGACACAGGAAAAGTGTCTAGATTCAGCACTTTTTTAGGAAGGTTTGTGAATAGGAATTCATCAGAAACTTCAGACAATGTAACCTTGAGAAGTACAAAATGAGGATTCTCTGTGATAATTTTTGTATGAAAAGGGAGATTGTTACAATGTTTTGATCGTTTTCTTTTTTTTTTTTTTTTCTATTTTCTTTCTTTTTTTTTCCCCATGTATAAGGATATTACTTCAAATCAACGGGGAAGGTGTGTGTACGTCTTTCTTTTTTCTGTTTGTCTGTGACAAAAATGTCAGCAAGATCTTCTTATGTGTTCCTTCGTGGATCTTTTCCATTGTCCGGAAAGTCTTGGCTCCAAGATTAATATCACACGAACAAAACAAAAAAGTGGTGCCTAAAATCAGCATTTTTAGGATGTGTCTGAACAGTGTCTGAACAGCACTTCTCATGGGCATTTCTGACGTACTTACATTTTGTTTTCGCTGTTGTGACACATATATTCAACTGTACTATCGTCCCCATTTCTTGTCAAGGAGAGGTGTTCCTAAGATTTTTTTCGACTGTTTGCAAATGTGTGATCAAAGGGGTGGACAGTTAAAGAATCACGAATGTCAATGTTTGGAGGGGAGATGCCAAGGATTAGGTCACACGAACCGAAAAGTCGCAGAAATCAAGCACACTTAGAAACTTGCCAAGAATCAACATTCTTTTTTCACAATGTAAGTCTACCACAAACCAGCCGAGTCTTAAAGTACTCTTTCTATCGAAGCTTTTTCATTTAGTGACCTTGAGAAGTACAAAATCAAAATTATCTTGCAAACAGCTGAAGTTTAAGATCGATGTTTATGAGCTGTCTGTATAATCTGATAACTTTTGTTTGTTTGGTTGATTGTTTTGGTTTTGGTTTGGTTTGGGGTTTTTTGTTGTTGTTGTTGTTTTTGTTTTGTTTTTGTTTTTTTGGGGGGAGGGGTTGATAGAAATCTTGCGCGTATATGCTTTTTTTTCGGAAATGATCAAGCCAGTTCTATAAGGTAATTGTTTCATTTTAAAGCACCCTGTAATTTGTGTAAACAGCAGCGTCACCGTTAAAGAATATAATTAGAATATTAGTTGGATCAGTTGCAAATGCCAAAGCTTCCATGACTTTGGTTTAATTTCAGGACCACAGTAACAAAATTGTAATATTTCAAAGGTTCGTTACAACATTATTTTTGCCAGGGTTCCTGGCCAAGGCAATGAAGAAGCTGACTGCCTTTGCTAACAATGCCAGAAGGGAAACGATGTCTGAATCTTTCATTACTTACACAGATCCTAAAAGAGCAAAAGTATGTGAACACTCTGGCAAGAGATTGGACAAAGCAGACAGACAACCAACTTTTCCAAATCCGCCCCAAACTTTAAAAAGATTCTCCAATTCATCTTTGGAACGAAAACGACAGTGTCATGGAGGTTATATATAGGTCACTCATTATACACTCACTCACACCTTACACATAATGAAAAAGCACCATGGTGTCTACCGAGTGGACGAGCCACTCAGCATCAAACACACCACCATATTGAATGCTTGGACTTGCAGGATGTAAGACATAAGCACAAGTATTCTTCCAGACGCAATTTTCAATTTCAACTTTTTACAGGAGATCAGTAGGATTGATCATATATTAATGTACGTATTTGAGATGTTTTTAATGCATTTTAGACTTGAACGGATAATTGTGAGCTTGGTTTTTTTACTGTTATCTTTGTGATTACATTTAGACTTTTTTTTTATTGTGATTCAGCCTTGATGTGGCTGTAGTAGTCGGCTGGGCTATAAACAGGTTGAATTTGAGCTCCTTGCCAGTATGGTGTATCTGCCTACAAACTTGTTAAAATATGTAAGGGATTACCTGCCAAAACGATTAAAAGTTATGAGGGGTTACTCAATCTGGCAGGCAACCCTTGACAAGTTCTATACAACAGCTCCAATATTTTCCAAATGACAGTAAGCATATTTGTGGGGTTTTTTCAATTAAATGACATTCGTATAAAAACAACTATATCAGATTGACCTTGGTCGATATTCAAGATCGTCTTTATCTTTGTGATTTCACTGTATGAAAGAAAGAAAACCTTGAAAAAGTAGAAAGTTCTATTTTCTTTATAAGCTTAAGAATAAATGTTATGTGCTGCCATATCTAATTTTCTTCTACAATGTGTGTCTACCTGTGTGCAACAGTTTGGCGTCAGTAGCGAAGAGAGTATAATCAAAGCATAAAAAATGTGACGATGAGCGCCTTCTTCCTATCACGAACGTTGAACATTTAACATTGATGGGCACAAATTAAAGGGGAAATAAGGTTATATATTTTGTGTTCGTGTGTGTGCGTTTTTTAATGCATGTTTGTTTCTTATAGTTTGTCAGTGCTTGTCAGTTTTTTGTAGCTTGTTTATTTCTAATAGTTTGTCTGTATTTTTTATGCTTCTTTAATTCTTTGTGTTGTTTTATGTTGTCATGGTGTTGTGTGTGTGTGTGTGTGTGTGTGTGTGTGTGTGTGTGTGTGTGTGTGTGTGTGTGTGTGTGTGTGTGTGTGTGTGTAAATATAATCGTGAATTGAAAAAAAGGCAACATCACGAGATGAGTTAACGTACAACATGGGACAGAGAAATTAAAAACAGTTAATCCTTGTGACTGAGACTGTGAATGTTCGTGTGGGTAGCTGGGGAATCGTGTATGTATATTCAATGACGTATCCTTTTATTTAAAATACCAGGAACACTACTTGCTGTTCGCTCTGATATTTAACAAATTGATATAACATTGATATGGCGATGATGGTAATTATTCATATGGTTATCATATTTATCATTATTGTTATCACCGTTCCCATCATTACCAATACTACTCGTACTACAACTACTTCAACTACGGAAACTAGATATGCAAGAACACGCACACACGCACAAACACTTGCAATACACAGTATCATGACCACAGAACGGATCAATAGTCTTATTTGAAAAAGTTGTGTCAGTGCTAGTAGCTGGTACGTTCTGTTAGAGCATTATGTGGTTGCACTCTTTCTCATTTAAGATCGAGAAAAAAGTGGGGGAGGAATCAAGGACACCACGTCATACCCCATTATCCACCCAGAACAAAGGTTGGGTGGACGAGCAAATGTTTTCTGTTTGGCTTGAGCATTTCCTCCAACACACGAATCCATCGAACTAAACGCCAGGTTTGCTTTGTTTCTTGTGGCATATAGCCGACGCTGCATATATATATATGTATATGTCAATGAATTTTTTTCATGTTGCTTTGTCATGTTTCCTATTTCTGTATTTATCACTATTATATTATTGATGCGAATAAAAGTGAGATCTGATTCAGCAGGAAGTAGTGTACACGTGTGCTGAAATATTGTAACTTGTACGCCTGAAAAAGACAAAGGCTGGATCAGTTAAGATTCCTAGTGTCCTTTAATTTCGTAAAAATTAAATCAATGGATGATTGTGCCCATACACCTAATTTGGGACTGCACAGCTATCCCATCATCAGATTCGAACCATGGAATGTGCTTTTACTGCGGTGTGTGGTAATTAGAAGGAAACACAGGCTTTCAGAGTTAGCGTAAATGTCATTATCATCGTCATCATCATCATCGTCGTCGTCGTCGTTGTTGGTGGTGGTGGTGGTGGTCGCGGTGGTGGTGGTGGTGGTGGTAGTGCTGCTGCTGCTGCTGTTGTTGTTGCTGTTGTTGTTGTTTTATCATGCTCAATACAGAACTCTTTCCCCTGTTTCTGTGCTTGTTCCTGATGTTTTTGTGTACTGTATTCCCATATGCAGGACATGGACTGAGACAGTGACAGCGATAACGGCCAATCATCGCCAGCTTCATCGGCCATTAAGGAGGTTGAAGAGGATGAACTTAGATGACGCTGCCTCCATGGAGTCTGCTCTTGCTGATTCTGTGTTCCGTGTGGCCTTCTGCTTCTTGCATCCCGACATCGTCACATGTATGTTATACTAACTGTCCATGGACAACACTCCTTAATCATCTGCATGTAATGTCATTTTTTAACCTGATGATAAATCTTTCTTGAAACCTTGCCTTAATAACTAGTGGTATCCTGTACTGTTACATTTTATAATTAATTTTTAGCGCCAAATCGCGATTAATTTGTGTTTGTGTAATATGTTTTGAGAATGATTCGCGTGTTACTATCCAGATGGATGCACTATATAATTTCCAAATTTGGACTGATACAGAAGGATTGGATTGGATTGGATTTGACTCTGTGGCATTGTATGTTATTGCATATTGGTACTGAAGGTGATGCTAGAAAACAGAATCCATTAGGACGCATCCACCATAATCAAACACGCACACGCACACACGTGCGCGCTCACACATCTTTGCAGAGCCTGATATTTGTTTCCTGACTTTGCCACACAAAACGGTCAAGAATGTCACACCTTCCAAGTCTTAACATTTTGGATCTCCCCACGTTGTCAGTCTCGTCACGCGATCTTCGCATTGGTCGAAATAAGTGTACTCTGGTGTAGTAAGAAGCAGAGTTTGTGTCCTATAAGTAGGACCTGTATCCTGTAACAGGAATTTTTACTTTTTTAACATAGATTTCATCATAGAAAAAGACTGTAGAGTTTTGAAAAGTGTTTAGTACATGCATCATGTTCTTTTAAGTATGTCTCCAAATAGCTGCAGTTTGTCATTCTCTTGTTAAGGTATTGGGTACGTAACAAACGTTACTCATTAAAACCGGGAAAAATGTATCGTCAGCATTTGAATTGAATTTTCAAAAACGTTCGAACTACTCTTTCTGAATTTCTAAACTGCAAGAAGGAAAATTAGTAATGCAATGAAATATAACACAATTAATTGATTTGATAGATAATCGTATATACGCTTTCTTTATGTCAGCCTTGCACTTACGGACAAAATAGAGTTCACTCTAAACGCGACGAATTCCTGGTTGCATTTTTCACGTACGTATTCATGAATACGATCTATTTCAGAATGCATAATGAAGTCAACTCAAGTTTATACGTACAGATTCGATAATCGTACATTGTCAGTTGAGACGCATTGATATATGTTCCTGGAACCAGGAACGTGTCAGCACATTTTCTGTTCTTCTGTCTGATGTGTCACGCACGGCAAGGTAGATGAAGGTTGCCTTATAACCCTGTCATATGATAGTGAAGTGGTAGAGACCTCAACTGTTCTCGGGGCCAGCATTATGAGGGTGGTGTCCATCGCGACTTCGTCATGCTTTACCTTGCGCAATCCTGAGCAAGACGTTAGCAGTTCATAGTTGGATGGATTCTAGACTGCAGGCAAAACGTTGTTATGGGACCAGTCTCAAATGGGACCAGTATCAAATCCGTACAAGCAAACTTGAATGCAAGAGGTCTCTCTCTACGCCACGCGAGAAGGGAGACGACACGGGTTTGTGACAAGCTCGCTTTTGTGCAGTTGTGATGTCCCTCTACTAATTGTCAAAGTAATCTGCATCAAAAAAGAAGAATGGAAAATCAAAGCCGACTTGAACGCGCGCGCGCGCGCACACACAAACGCTCTCTCTCTCTCTCTCTCTCTCTCTCTCTCTCTCTCTCTCTCTCTCTCTCTCTCTCTCTCTCTCTCTCTCTCTCTCCTCTCTCTCTCTCTCTCCTTTTAGAAAAAAAAAGTTAAGATGGGAGAGGGGTTTTTTCAAGGGCTCGCAGATAAAATGTAAAAAAAATGATAAGGACGGTCACATCATTAATGAACAAGCAGACGTCGATGTGGAAAGAGGTGAAGCTAAAACGTATTAATTTGTCGGCTTTGAAAGCAGATGCCAAGTGATTTGATAATCATTTCTCAAAAAAAATTGTTTCATATTCTTTTACTTACTGTTTTAGCCGGTACGAAAAGTTTCACCACCAAGAACAGCATCTGTTGTGTCGGGACATGTTGCTCTAAAATCCTCAAAGTTTCAAACGCCATTCCCAGAAGAAAACAAACATTTCTTCATGACACTCTCTTTTTTGCTCTCTTTATATTTTATTATTGGATTCAAAACTAGAGAGAGAGAGAGAGAGAGAGAGTGTGTGTGTGTGTGTGTGTGTGTGTGTGTGTGTGTGTGTGTGTGTGTGTGTGTGTGTTTTGTGTGTGTGTGAATGAACACTTTTTAAAGTCAAATTTAATAATGTCCCACTCTTTTATTCACACTTTGCAGGACAAAGCCCAGAAAGGGAGAGCGAAAAGAAATCATGCAGGACGAACGACAACTCGTGACGATCTACTCTACACCGCCTCGGAGCACACAGTTAGTAAGCTTGGACAAGCGCCCTTCGGTCAGCATCGCACACATGATCCACAGATATGGATTCAAAACAACGATGAGACAAGCACAGAAGAGCCAAGCAAGAACAATAGCAGAAAGGACGCAGCCAGTGGGCATGGCGCCTACAAAAAAAATGGGAACCACGACAGGTACCAGACCATCAGTGCAATATATCGCCAGACTAAAGCTACTATCAACACAAAAGACAGACAGCAGAAGAAGAATAACATCTATCAAAGCGACGTAATCAAGTTCGAAAAGGATGTCGAAATGGGTGATGGCATTCAAATGCCCATATATCAAGCCCAAGCGAGCAGAAGGGTTATAAACTTTGATACTTCAACACAAGAAAAAAGGCATAAGAAAGAGGGCGCTGGAAATAGCTTTAACAGCATAATACACACCGGAAAGAACACATACAATAACAAACACGATAATGTTAACAAATCTAACACTTATGTACGAACCGAAAGCATTGTACATGAAAGAAAAAACACGACGGCAAATGGCTTTGGTAACTTTTCACAGATTTTGAATTATACAGATAAACAGAAGATAGAAACTAGAAGATATGCAATTGCAAATCGATATCATGCTGCCTCAGCAGCCTTTAACAATCCCATAAGAACGAAAGATAATGTGGGTAAAGAGATACATAATGCTGTAAAGAAGAAATTTTACAACTCGCTGAGAGACAGAAGAAATACAAACGAAGATGAAGAGGACGATGACTCAAACGAATCGGCTAACATATCAAAATGGCTTGAAGCAACCGACAGAACTGTACAGAATTACATTTCCTCCAACACAGTCAAGCATGATAAAAGAGACCGAAAAGAGACGACTGACGATGAAGACGACAGTGAAGATAATGACGAAAAAAACAATGATGATAGAGAAGAAGAAAATGGGCACGACTTGAAAGATTCTGCAGACAACGCAGACAATGACGACGATGATGATGAAGAGGACAGCGAGACGATAAAGTCAGAAAAAACTGAGGACATGTTAAAATGGCTTCGAGATACACACAGAATAGTTCTAACCAATATCAATTTAACAGACACTGAAATGAAACAGAATTCATCAAAGAGATCAAATAGTGGTGTGAATGATAGAGTGTCTGCAAACGAAGACGATGAGCAAAGCACGACTGAAGGAGAAAACAGTGAAAGACATGAAGGAAACGGCACAGGCGATACAGATACTGAAGACGAAGAAACAGATGAAAAAGAAGAAAACAGTGCGGAAGACGAGGAAAAATATGAAAAGACAGGTAAAGAAACAAACCAGAGTACTGAGGAAGTTCAGAGACGAAGAAAACGAGAAAATGAGGAGACTGAAGAGGGAAAGCACGGTGGAGATGATGAAAAGTCGAAAGAAAATGTAGATGGAAAAGTTGTTGCCGATAGCAATGAAAGACGCAGGCATAAGGAATACAATCATCATGGCCACAAAAGAAGCGTCATTTACCACAAAAATTACCAACATGGGATCGACAAAACCTTCAAGAATAGTAACAGTGACGGCAGGAATGTCCTTGATGAAAGTGGTAGCGATGACAGGAAACATAATTCCGGCAAGAAACACGATAAAGATGTTTTTAAATTTGAAAAAAACAGTAAGACAGAGGGAGGGGTGCAAAGAGGGAGTAAATACTCATCAGAATCTTTCTCCTACGAGAAAAGAAAGGTCCAAAACAGACGGAATAGTCACAGAGAAAGGAAACACAAACCTACCTGGGAGAGTAGATTACAGCAAAATTCAGACGACGAGATCCTGGAGGTCCTGAATCGCCTGGGAGAAGTGCAGCAGTTTGCTCATTCCCCTGACCCAGTGGAGAGTGTGCCTTACTTTGGGGACGATACTGCTTACTGGAAGCTGGTGCAGCAGAGTCGTGACACCTCAGCACTGACTGACAAGGAAACGTGGAACTCTTGTACGTATATTGTTTACAGTTTCACTTTCTGTTGATTTCCGTCATCTCGTGGCCATACTTTATTTTCCATTGATCAATCTTGATAAGAATAAAAGAATTGTCTTTATAATAACCGTGATGATGATGATGATGATGATGATGTTGGAAGACGATGTCTTGTGTAGAATTCATTTTTTCCATACGGTTGGATAATAACAATGTGATAAGACGCAGCGAGATTTTGTAGGGCTCTTTCGGTAAACGAATAACGACAGTAATTCTTTTACAAGCTTACATGCAAAATATTTATGTATTGAACTTGAAGTGATAGATAATTGTACCGGTATGCAAAATGTCTGTTTAGATCATTTCTTTAGTCTAAACATGAAAATCAAAGGTGAAAGTTAAATTATTGATGTATTTATTTAAGTACTGTCAGTAACGCTATTATTCTGTGCTAGAAACGTCCTCTTTTCTGTCACTCTCTTTGTTTCTGCCTTGTTCCTTTGCTTTCTCTCTTCTCTCTTCTCTTCCTTCATATTTTTCTGCCTTGCTTGTTTATTTACCTAAATGTTTTCCATAACGCCGTACGTACTTTCAGTATACTAGGATTGATAATCGGATATTTGTATTAACTGCAAATTTAGGTCGACGGAAATATGAAATCCTCAGTGGCAATTTTAGGTTCTGTAGTATAAGTATATTTTCTGCTCACTTAGTTATTTCATTCATTTAATTATATTTATGCATTTGTACTCATTTTTTATCTCCCTGTTGAGAAATTGGGCGGAGTGATCAACGCCTAGAGAGCATTTCCTTAGATTATTTGCGTGAATGCATTGATATGTGTACTTAATTTTCTTTTCCAGGTTTTCATTTTTCAGGATCATCGATGTATTTAGATGTGTTAGTCTTGTTTGAGATGGTAATAGCCATGATGCGGCTCTGAGAGTCGATTGGACTTTAAACACTAGTGATATGATAATATTTAAAATAATTGTAATGGTAGTAATGAAAGTAATAATAATATTCCACTTGACATGTTGGTAATGGATGCCAGTGATTTCTTAAACACTCACACACGCACGTGCGCGCGCGCATGCACAAACACACACACACAGACAAATAGATAGACACACACACATATAGATAGACAGACTGATGGATCGATAGATAGATAGCTAGACAGACAGGTAGACAGATAAATAGATATAGACCGATTTAGACAGATCTAGATAGATATAGACAGATATATAGATAGACAGATGGATAAAGATACATAAAACTCCGTTGCAGTCTGCAAAAATATGTGTGTGTGTGTGTGTGTGTGTGTGTGTGTGTGTGTGTGTGTGTGTGTGTGTGTGTGTGTGTGTGTGCGCGCGCGCGCGCGCATGCGCACGCGTACATGTCTGCATACACTCAAGATGTTCACTGTACGTGGCTGATGATCGATTCTTTGTTAGAACAGACGACAAACGGGCTGTTTCTTCAGTGAAACAGAAAGATGACAAGAAGGCTGGCAAGACAGATGGCAGAAAGGATGACAAGAAAAGTGACAAGAAAGACGAGAAAAAAGCCGGGAAGAAAGGGACGGCCAAGGAACTAGACTTGGTAATTACAGAAACAAAGAAAGGCACGGACATCGACGCCGTACAACACAAGGTCAGTCGCAGTATGGGTAGTGCAGTTGCTGGATGAAAGGCACAATTTCTGTTTGTATACTTTTATTTTCTTGTTCAGAAACGTTTCTTTTTTCTGGCCATATGGCACCGGCCGACGTATTGCTTCATGGTTGGTTAAGTTCTTAGTTCGTGTGTTTGGGTGTGGGTGTGTGTTTTCTTTATGGATCATCATCATCATCATCATCATCATCATCATCATCGTCATCGTCATCGTCATCATCATCACATACCCCGCCGCATGGCATTGGCAGTCATGGCCCGCCTTACAAGTCTATCCTTTGTCACTGCAAATACGTCTCACACCCTTTCTGTCCTCGTCCGTTCCTCAAGTCCGTCTAATATTTTCTCCCTGGGTCTACCTGATGCTCCTTTTTCCCTCCAGTTTTCCCGTTGTGACTGTGTGCTCTAATTTCTCTTGCCTCATACAGTGCCCTGTAAATGTTGCTTGTCTTTTTCTAATCTTGTTCATAAATGTTCTTTCTGTGTTTGTCTCTTTCAAACCTGTCTCGTTTGTTTTCTTTACTGTCCATCGAACTCTTAACATTTCTTCCTGGAAACCACATCTCAGTTGCCTCAATCTTGTTCTGACTTTGCGTGTTGACTATCGGCGCTTCACATCTGTACCACAGTATGGGTTCTATACAACACTGAAGAACTGTCTTCTTGGTATTAATTGATAGGCATTATTGCTAAGAACACTTTTCATTTTCTTGAATGCTGTTTTAGCTTGGCCAATTCTGCTGGTTATTTCTGATTTGCATCCGCCGTCTTGTGAGATGACTGTTCCCAGATATTTGAATTCATCAACTTATCTCAGTGTTGTGCCACTGCTGTTATTTTGCATGAGTGGATTTCTTGTTTCTTTTACTGATTATCACAACTTCAGTCTTCTTGCTGTTTAGCTCCAACCCTTTATTTCTGCTTTCTATTTCTGTAATATTCACAATATTTTGTAGGTCTTTTTCATTTTCTGCAATTACGAAGATTGTTTAACATGTTTTCTCCAACTTTTATCCCACGGCATTCTTCTTGGTTTCTCGTGATGGTTTTGCTGTAAAGTCAAAACAAATCTGGTGACAGAAAACATCCCTGTCTATCCCTCTTTTGATATTTTGGAAAGAAGTTATATCATTTTCTACTCTCATTGCTGCCGTTTGTTCCCAATACAAATTCCTTGTTATTCTTAGATCCTTTCTATCAACATTGAGCCCTTCTAGTTGGTTGATTAATTTTCGTGTCTTACCCGATCAAAAGCTTTGGTATAATCAATAAGGAGTTTGGTATAATCAATATGGGGACAGGCATGATAACATCAGGCAAGTATACAATAATAAATCCACAAATCCACATTGCTGTTAAGCTATTTCTGTTTTGATTCTGTTCGTTGTCCTCATCATGATTATTCTTAATAGAATCTTTGTGGCATGATTCATCAAGCTGTTTGTATGATGGAGTTCGCATTCTATAGCCCCCGCTTTCTCTGGAAGTGCAGTGAAATTGATTTTGACGTACGTTACGGGATTTTTCTGGTGTCATAAATTTCATTTAGGAGAACTGTAGTTTTTCAGTACCAAATTCGTCTAGAGCCTCAGTCATTTCTGTAGTAATATTGTCTGGTCCTGGGGCTTTTCCCTGTTTCATTTTTTTATTTCTACTCTAACTTCACCTTTCATTACAGGTTGTCCTTCAACGTTCCTTCTTGTGAGGTATTCTTCCTTTCTGTCACAGTGAAAAAGGTCTGCTATGGATCTCCCCATTTATCTCACATTTCTTTTTCCATAATATTCATACCATCTTTAGATTTTAAGCAGCCAGTTGATGTGCACGTCATTTTCCTCTGGGCACTTTCTTCAGTGTTTCTGTACATAAACGTAGGATGTATTATGGATATTATACTCAAAGAATGGGCATAGCCCAATTGCGAAACTAGATCGAATTTGAGCAAAACTACTTGCGAGATCAAGAACATAGTACAATCTGTAAAGGTGAGATTATCCTGGTATGGTCAATATTCCCCCAGTTTACACATGGTGGAGAAGAAACAAAATGGTCTACACAGCAGTATGTCGAAAGAATTGCCCTCTGTCAGAGAAAGGGAACTCCAGACGATGCCAAAATCATAAAAATATACCAGCCTACTTAACCATAAATCAGCAAAGTCGTCGCTGTGAAATTGGTCTCCAAAGAACTCTGTTTTCACACTAAGTAAGAGCACCATTTAGCAGATCTTCAACTGTACATTTTATACGTAAAACAAACCATGGCAAATTAAATGCAGTTTGTCAGGAAAAATTCAGTACACATTGAGCCATATGTGGCTTGGTTTTGGTATAAAAATTCAACTTAGTTTTTGTTAAATATGTAGGAGTTATGTCATGACTGGCAACGAAAGAACTAAGACGACGACAATTATAATGGTTATTGAAGTTGCTTCACAATCTAAAGTTTTGCTAAATAAAGTGAATGCATCTGACTTCATTTTTTGTCACTATTGTCCATCAGTACTTTTAGTGAGAAGCTTCCATGACTATGGAGAACTGATTAGTTTGTCTGCAACTGACTGGAAAGAGATTACACGTCAGTAAAGGAAGTACTGTTTAGTTATTTCGTAAGCAGACCATTATTAAAACCTAAATATGGATTGATAAGCTTCTTTTATTAGGAAAGCTGTGTATTAGTAAAGTGAAAAAGACAAACTCTTACTTTCAACATGAAACAGTGTTTCAACGTGGGGTTCCAGTAAGAAACCTACATCAAAGTGACTGCCAGAGTTCAAGAAAATAGGAAGCAGAAGCACACAAGTATACAATCAGAGCGCACATTTAATGAAGCAAAACAAGATAGGTGCAAATTTTCGCCCAGCTTCCATTGTGAAACGAAAACAAAAGACAAACAACAAATAAATAAAACTGATATAGTATAAAAAATAGTGGAAGACTTCCCTGGCGTTTCCGTGATTGCAGCTCTTTACGAAGCTATACCCATATACATCCGTCTGTCTGTCTGTCTGTCTGTCTGTCTGTCTGTCTGTCTGCCCCAGTGTATTGCATTTTTATGTATATCTTATGTAAATAAACATGCACATGTGTATGTATGTGTGTGTTTATGCGTATGTGTGTATGATGGAAAAGCATATGTATTGCTCTTGTGTTCGTAGATATCACATCCATATATCTAGGTATTACGTAAACACATTAATATATGGGCACATGTGCATGCTTGAATGTACATTTATATGCATGTGTGTAGTATCATTTTATGAAATTAGGTATGTATGAATGTATCTGTTTGCAGGTAAGTATGTATGTATGTATGTGTGTGTGTATGCATGTGTGTGTGTATGTATGTATGTATGCATGTACACATGTATGTCTGTGTAGTTATTTATGACTGTATTTGTTTGCAAGTTTGCGTGTTTACATGTATGTATTTATGTAGGTACCTATTATGTGCATGTGAATGCAGATGTGTGTGTATGTAGACACGTGTGAATACGACTGTGTATGTAAGAAAGTACATGTATGTATTATACATGGTAAGGATTCTCTCTCTCTCTCTCTCTCTCTCTCTCTCTCTCTCTCTCTCTCTCTCTCTCTCTCTCTCTCTCTCTCTCTCTCTCTCTCTCTCTCTCTCTCTGGTATCTATGTGCGTGTGTGAGCAAAATCTCTGACACCATATGTTTCTGCAGGCAAACAAGAAGCCCTCCAGTACGGATCATCATAAAATGCACATTGACGAGAAAGAGGGGAAGAAGAGTAAAAGCAAAGACAAGGTACTATTCCTTCAAACTCCTGAAAGGTATTTGACTCCCGCACCCTGTCCATCAGCAATCTGCATTATCAACCAGACTAGCAAAGCAAAAACTGAACCCTTTGACTCCGTCACCCCATCCACCAGCTTCCTGTAGGAAGTTTGTGGATAGGGTGAGGGAGTCAAAGGGTACAGGTTTTGCAGTTGGTGGATGGGGTGCGGGAGTCAAAGGGTTAATGTGCGCATAATTGACACAAGATTAGTAGACAGCGTTGATATATAAAATGCATCGAATCACACACCTTTAAAATATGTGTGTGTGTTA
This sequence comes from Monoplex corrugatus, assembly GCA_030674185.1. Lineage (NCBI taxonomy): Eukaryota > Metazoa > Mollusca > Gastropoda > Littorinimorpha > Ranellidae > Monoplex > Monoplex corrugatus. The sequence continues at coordinate 27,254,449 of CM060309.1, forward strand.
CCTGTTCAGCTGGCATGTTGAAAAAGAGACGGAGAATCCTTACACGGTTGCACTACAGTTTCAGGTTTTCTGAAAACGATGTGCCGCATGCTGAAAAGTCATAGAAGAAAATTCGGAAATAACGCTATGCACTGACGAGGGTTTCGTTCTCAATAATAACAAACCTAAATAAGGTAGTGTCTATCCAACAGTACGTAAGCCCTTGAAGAAAGGGGGAATAATGAGATAAAGGAGCCATCTTCACTGAAGAACAGAACAAGAGTTACTGTTAACACTTGCCACCCCTCCCCGCAGAAAAGAAGAAAAACTTTCAGCTGTCTGAAAAGTGTTACAGAACTGTTAGTTTTATAAGCTGTAGCTAATTTCATTGAGGAAGGGGAAGGAGTAGAAAGAAAGAGAAATTTTAGAGAACTTTTTATTTTGTTGGCTGTCTACATGATCAGACCACAACTGGCGACAAATGCTCTGCTTTTTTACTATTCCTGCCGATTGCCATAGTCAGCGAAGTCGTAGTCGACCATGTCTACTCTCACTCCACTTGACGGAGTCCGCTCACTGTTTCAAATATGAGATAGAGAATGAAAGATGTTAGAGAGAGAAAGAGTAAAGGTATGGGTAAGACTCGTTCGATAAATGGTCCCAGGATTGGAATTGGTGGGTTGTGCGAGGGAAAGGTGAGAAGGAAGTTTGCGGGACCAAGTGGCAGTAGTTGTTGATTGAGGGGCGTGGGGTGTGTTTTCTGTTTTGATTGTGGATGAATAATGTGGTCAGAAGTTGTTTACCTGTTTTGTGCATGGAAGTTTTGTTGTGTCCGAGAGTGCAGGTTGTGGCGGTGCTAATGGATCCATCCTCAGTAATTGATGTGGTGTAGGAGAAGGGTGCAAATTGACGAGCATTGCTTTTTTCAGCGCATAGAGTTTGTGTGTGGGATTATGATTTGTGTTACGATCATTTTGGTGCCTCTTCCATCACATCGTATTTGCAGCGTTTGTGTGTATAGAATTTATTCTGAGGCAGAAACGCTGACCTGATGAAACTTAAACTGAGACTGTTTGCCATGGGGAGTGCAGAGTTCATAATGTTATAATGTTCAATTAATCTGGATCTTTAAATGTGTGTGTGTGTGTGTGTGTGTGTGTGTGTGTGTGTGTGTGTGTGTGTGTGTGTGTGTGTGTGTGTGTGTGTGTGTGACTTCTGTTGAAAACTGAGGTTGAAGAGATGAAGTGTAGTGTATGGGACTTTCAGGCCACATGCCTGAGAAAACAGCTTTGTATGTATATTGTACATTGAACATAGGACCAACAAGCCCGAACAGAGAAGAGCAGCAACAAAGTGGGGCACAAGAACCACTTCTGGTAACAGTAAAATGATTCATACAATGAAATGACTCAAACATGCTTGGCTTGGTGACGTCACTGAACACGACACACTATTCAAGATCACCTTTCATGATACTCTTGAAGGAGGTCTGTGCCAGTGTCAACAGAGGTGGATGTCAAAAAGCAAAGACTGGACCAGCTTAGTGTGCCTGAATGGAAGATGTTGCCTACTGTCGCTGATTACGGGATTAGAGGAAGAAGTTCTGGAATCGTTTTGAGCTGTCCTTGAATTTTGAATCTTCTTCTAATCGGTTCTGGTAACAGTATTTGATATATGTTTACAATGATCTGTTCATAAGGTCGTGGTCTCGATCTCACATTTTAGCAACATAAGATCTGGCATGTTCTTGCCCATCTTCGTCCTTTGGTCATTCTAGTAGTGTGGGCTTAGTGTTTCAGAGATCTCTTTCTTCGTCTTCATATTTCGTGACCTTGCCAGCGCATAGGCCTACAGTTTTGCGCAGGCCAAATAATTGCTGGCAGATTTGGGTGGAGCACAGATGAAATTGTCCGATTGCGATGAATCCTTGAACAAACTTCAAACTCCATATTTACATTGACGGGTCAAACATGCCTGGTGGTTATGGATGCAGGGGCAAGTTCAATTTTGCTTCCCAGAAACACAATCGTTTCTACTCTAGTACCTTTTACAGAGACTAACTAGTATAAAACTATTTCAAATTCATGCTTGTATTTTGAAGTAACTGAAAGTTAGGCTTTGTAGTTTGCGCACTTTGCTACTGCTCATAATAAATAGACTTTGTGAAATGATAGATTTGTGTATTTGATTCTTTACCCATATCAGTCCAAAGCGGCAAAACACGAAGAGGAGAAAGACGAAGCTGATGTCAAAAGCAAGGGAGGCTACTCATCTGTCGTGTATGCCATGGCAGATCTCCTGTCCAGCCTTGGGGGTGTGCTGGTTGTCCTTATGGCCGTCTGCTGTGTGAGTAGCCAGCTTTTTCTTTTTTTAATGTATTTATTTATTGTTATCGTTGCTGCAAAACGTCGAGTGGGTGCAGATTGTCTGAAACGAACATTGCCTGTGATGTTCTATGTCTCTAAAATTATTATATCACAAAGAAATTACCAATAATTTGTTTGTACATGTATGTTTGGTTGGTTGGTTGTTTTTTCCAAGTTACTTTTATTCATTTTTTAACAAAACTCAAAGACGAAAACAATTTCCAAACAAAAAGTCAACTACATGAATGACCTCAAAATCAACATAAATTGAAGGCGTACATATTTCAAGCAAAGGATCTATATTTGTGCAAGAAATGCCTAGAATATGAAAAAAAAAAACCGAAAGAACGTAAAATAATAATAATTACAATATTTATATAGCGCAAAATCTTGATAAAATCAAATCTAAGCGCTGAAGCAGACACACACGCACGCACGCACGCACGCACGCACGCACACGCACGCACGCACACACACACACACACACACACACACACACACACACACACACACACACACACACACACACACACACACACACACACGCATGGCTATAAATGGGGAGAAAGAATAAAAGCAATAAAAGCAAGAATAAAAGCAATGGAAAATTATAGAGAGCATAGCATATACAATTATATATTATAACCATGTGATTCCCCTCCGAGCGGAGACAGGCTGCAGAGGGGGGGGGGGGGGGGGGTTGAGTGAGGTTAGGATTTTATGCGGAGGAGAAAAGGTGAGTTTTGAGAGCGGACTTGAAGGAGACAAAAATAGGTTGCTGACGGACTGAGAGAGGAAGTTTGTTCCAGGAGAGTGGACCAGAAACAGAGAAGGCTCGTGGACCATAGGTATTGAGCTTAGTGCGTGGAAAGCGAAAAGTCAGAGGATCGGAGGGTACGTGAGGGAAGATAGATCTCAAGTAGGCTTGACAGGTAATCGGGGGCTGCGATTATAACTCATATTAAATCATATAACTCATAGTTAGATCCATACTTTTTTCAATTCAATTAAAAAGGGATATAATTCACTGGAAATATTTTTCCATCTATGTTTTTTGGTTTTAAATTTTCACCTTTAAGGTAGTTTTAAGGCTTTAGCAATTCATTAATGTCTGGTATGTTAAATTCATTCTCGGTCGTCTTTTCGTTTTAAAAACTATAGAACTTTTTTTTAACAAAACCTTGTTCTAATTTTGTTTCAGTGCTTTTGTTGCCGGAAGAAGCAGACAGGAGGAAAAAGACAGGATGCCAGTTTCTTGGAGTGAGACTTTCACATCGTTCTGTTTGTCTGTCTGACTTTCTTTAGGAGGGAGAAGGGGGAACTCAGACTGAAATGGTTTAATTGTAAGGCCTTAGGTCTTAACAGTGAGGTAAACATAGTGGAGGAGGGCTTGTGTGTGTCTCTGTATTAATAACAGGTATTTATGTTTTAAATTCGATTTTTTAAGATAGTCAACATGTGACTGTTGGTTGTAAGGTCAAGAGAAGCGTGGCTGAGTGTGTGTGACTGCGTGTGTGTGTGTCTGTATGTGTGCTTGATTGGGTGGCTGGTTTATTTTTATGATTTATGCATTTCTTTGGTTTGGCTGCTATGGTTGGTTGGTTAGTGTTTGGCTGGTCGCTTAGGGTACGTATTGGGATACATGGATTGGAATACCTGGACCTCTCTCTCTCTCTCTCTCTTCTCTCTCTCTCTCTCTCTCTCTCTCTCTCTCTCTCTCTCTCTCTCTCACTGTTTCTCTGTCTGTCTCTCTGTCTCTGTCTCTGTCTCTTCTCTCTCTCTCTCTCTCTCTCTCTCTCTCTCTCTCTCTCTCTCTCTCTCTCTCTCTCTCTCTGTGTGTGTCTCTCTCACGTTGACTCGTTAGCTATCACTCATGTCTGTTTTTGTTCCATAGAAAACTCTTGCGGGGCTGGAAATCTGGCGGTGCAGATGATGACAAACAGAAGCTACTGGAAAACGTGAGGGTCATCTTATGTTTGTATATCCGTATATGTGTGTGTCTGTGTGAGAGAGAGAGAGTGTGTGTGAGAGAGAAAGAGAGAGAGAGAGAATGCATGCATATGTATGAGTTTGGGGAAGGAGGGGGGTGTGCATATGTGTGTGCGCACACAGGCGCATATAACGCTATCGTGTAAGATAAATTGTAAGCATTCAACGACTTGACAAAGAAGAAAACTGAGTATACATAAAAAAAAACTCTCTTTCGTTACTTCTGTAATTATGATGTGACGAAGGTCAGATAGAATGATAACAATAAATGGTGTCGATGAGAAACAAGATTTCAATCAGAAATATTTTGCATACGGTTAGTATTGATCGGTGGATTCAGGCTACTCAAGGTAAGCAGGGGGAGAGAACCATACGTTTGTGTGCCATTAACCTGACACGTGTCTCGACACATTAGAGTCTCGATGTAGCAGAGACAGATGATCTAAACAGGACTAAGTTCACTGTTAGAAAATAGAAAATTAACAAAATTAAGACATATGATTACCAGTTTCTTACACCAGTCTACGTACAAAGTCAAGAAATGGCGAAATAATTGGCAGAGAGCCTTTTTTTTCAAATTGCATTACTAATTAGAGGCAACTTTGCCGCTCGTGAGAATTATTTGTTGACAGCCTTTTTTTCAAACTTGAAAATTATTGGTGTAATTCCATTATCAAGATTGAATTCTCTGGCTGAAAGCAGTTTCTTAAACTGACACTGCTGATCTACAAACACAGTAATCGGCTTTTGATGGTCTGAGAACGAAAAGGTTAACAGAAGCATTTCATTTGAGAACACAGATTGGTATCTGATTTTGTCATAGTGAATGAAGATACATAAAACATACACTGCGTCCCCTTGGTTCACTTTCATACGGTCATCTTCGTGCATTCCAGATCGAGTACTAACTAGGAGCAGTCTAAGTTATGTCTTTCACTCTTAGAAACCTTTCATGTTTCTCCATTGTAGAGATTTAACGTAGCCCTGGTATGGCTCTACGCAGTCGGCTGGGCTTTAAACAACAATAACAACAACAACAACGAAAAGATTCATCGTGTATCGTCTTATACAAATATAATGACGAGACGAAGGGAGAAGAGACAACAAGCAGGTCTTGAAAGCTGTTGGAAGGAAATGAAAACGACATGAGACAAAGGTCACTTATAAAGGGTGTAGGTGAACTGAATATAAAGACGTATCAGTGACAAATGTTAATAAAAATGATAGTGCCTTGCTTGCCAATCTCGAAGGATACACACACAAAATATGAGTCGGTGAAATAGCAAAAATGTTAAGTTTTGCCACTCTTCTAGAACTAGAAAGGGGCAATGCATATAACCATGAAATGAGTTTTTTTCCCCAAAAGGGTGTATTGTTCAGTGATGTTGATTGCACATTTTAAGCTGTATCGTGTTCTTTTTTCCACGGAGATCCTACAGACATTTTCATAACCAGAAAAAGATCTTTGACCCAAGTGCTGGCTTAAAAAGGTGACGACATTGGTATATAGATATATGTTTTTGTGACAGTGTATTGATTGATGTATTTGATTGTATTAGCAGGACACCACTTTCGACATGGAGAGAAGTGCCGTTCCTGTCCCTACACAGGTTGGTCTCAGTCTTTGTCTGTCTGCCTATCTGTTTGTCTCTCTGTCTCTCTGTCTCTCTCTCTCTCTCTCTCTCTCTCTCTCTCTTTTCTCTCTCTCTCACACACACACACAGACACACACACACACAACACACACACGCGCACGCACGCACACACACATACACAGAGACACACACACATAGATATACACAGAGACACACGTCAACTCATATTTTACCAACAATTTAAGCCTAACATTCTCAAGGACGGAGTCCCTCGATGCTCTGTTCAAGGTCTTTTGCCGTTTTCCATACGTGTAAATAATCTTGCTGTATTTGCAAATGATATGATAATCCATACTAACCACCTTGAGGTTATACAAGTTTCAAAGCTATTGTTAACAATGTGATTATCTGATTAAGTCACTAGATCACATTTCACTTCACGCACAAAAAGCAAAATATTTATTTATATCAGGGAGATAAAAAAGATCAAGTTCATCCTTAAAATGTGGCGAAATTTCATTTTAAAAAAAAAAAATTTTTAAATCCACCAATGTTGTGAAGGAATTTTCTCAAAGTTTCAGGTGTACTCATGGAAATAATCTTTCTTGGTCATATCGTGCAAACATGCTGTGTCAGACTGCATTTCAGTAATGGTTTTCGGTTCTCTGAAATACACAATTTGTGAACCTATTCGTAGATAGTGAAGAAAAGTTTTTATGCCTACATCCAATTATGAGTTTATTGTGCATCTACCCTTTAGGATTTAGCCATTGGTAATTTTCAAAACTTTCACTGGTCTATTTAAACGTGAAAGAATACTCGTCTTTAAGAAACGCCAGTATATTAGATCTGACCACTACTTCTTTAGCTCCCTGGAGAACCATTGGGGCGCCGCACTAAAAAACTGTTCACCAGATTCCTTCAGATTTGTCGGTTGTGTGCCAGAACCTGAGTCTGACTAAAAGGAATTAAATGTTTTACCGTGGAAACTTTGACTTCAGTACATCAAAGGGATATCGATTCATAAAACCATAAGTGAACAGTCTTTTCTCCGAAATTATTCAAGCAACACTAGAAACATTAAAAAAAAACACACACACACACTTTTAATCCAGCCATCTTAAAGAGTAACCCTCTTCAATATAATGCTTTGAAGGCTCTGAAAAATGTCCTAGTTATACAGTATTTAAGAAGAGCAACTTGACGTGTCACATGAAATAATTCTCTTTTCCACTGTTCAACAGTCAGATCAAATATTGCCTTTGTGCATAGGTTAAATTGTTTAACTTTTAATCTCAAGATTAGTTTAGTGTCTACCGTGTTTTGAAATATTGATCTATTTCTGTTGTGATTTATGTGTAATGTACATCACATTGGTTGGTGGCTGGACATAAAAAGAACATGTACTGCAAATCTCATACCTCGTAAAATAATCTGTTCTTTCCCTCCCTCCCTCCCTCCCTCCCACCTCTCTCTTTCTCTCTCTCTATCTCTCTCTCTCTCTCTCTCTCTCTCTCTCTCTCTCTCTCTCTCTCTCTCTCTCTCTCTTTCTTTCTTTCGTTCTATCTTTCTTTCTCACGCTCTCTCAATTTCTCTGTCAGAAATAATTAGGGATTGTTTACTTCAATTAGTTTTATAATAGGGTGCATGTATTTCAGTTCGGCATGGCTTAGCTTGCGCACATATGCACGCACGCGCGCACACACACGCGTGCACGTGCGCGCATGCACATACTTCATACACATACATACATATACATATATACATATACATACATACATGTATGCATACATGTAGAGAGATATGTACAAACACACACGATCAGTCGCACTCTCAGAATGTGCGCGCCACTCTAGTCTACCAGACCAAAGTGGTAAGATTTGTAGCACCACTTACCTTGTGTAACCAACAGCTACTATTTAGTTAGTGACAATACCATAACAATGGACGCTTTAACAAATAGTGCTGACTATTCAGAGAATACGGCTGGGCTGGCAGAGGAACAAGCAGCCAGCGTTTGAGTTTTTATTCATTTTGTTGAATGCTTTGCTTCCTTTCACTAACAGGATCAGCCTCAGACGCTGCTGTCCGCTGTTGGGGTACGTATCCAAAATATTCAAACACATCTTGTCTGTTTACTAAGGGTGGCGAACAAAAAATTAAAAAGATGCTTTAGCAGAGAAAGAAGAGAAGGGTATGCATAACTTTGTATTGTACAGAACTAAAACAAAACGGTATGTTGAAGAACAGAAAACGAAAGAGGAGGAAGAAGAAAAAAATAATTTCTTAAATAAAGCATTACGCCGATTTTTAGCATTTTGCAGTCCTCTTGACTACAAAGCAAACAATACGATATTATGACAAAAGATCAAGTCAGTCATGTATTCAAGATGAAAAAAATTGGACTTGTGGATATATCAACAAATGAAAATAATCTGAGCCGTGTATTTATCAACAAAAGTATATAATTTGTTGCACATATGAACAAAATACAAAATCAAATCGGGAAGAGTGGGATAACAGCAGCATATCTAGTCTCATCAAGGCACACTGACGAGACGGAAGTATGTAAGGTGTATTCTAATATATGGTACCAAAATCAGAAGGGGACAGTATACACTCGCAATCTCTCTCTTTCTCTCTCTCTTTCACGTGTATATATGTGTGTACGCGCGCGTGCACCATTTACTGGACGACCTCTTGAAATGCCAAATCACTTGCTCATATTCTTTTATCCCTCAAGCCGCCCGAAGTCCAGCTACCACCACCTGAAGAAGCATACAAGCAGACATCGGAGCACCAAGACTTTCTCAAACGCCTGACTACACAGAGGCTCAGCATCTATCAGGCTCCTATCGAGGAGGTGAGACATAACCGGACAAGAGTCAAAATTCAGGGCTAGAATGTAGATTTTTGTGCAGCATTGCGTTGGGAAAAATATATTTCAGGAATGGTGTGTTTTGTTTTTGTTGTTGTTCTGTTTGTTATGGCAACTGTGTAAGAAGATCTATCATAACTAACGAAGTTTATTTCAACAGGGAATTGTTTGAAAATTAATCTGAGCTTGTTTTGCTTGGTTATTCATCATTACTTATAGGCAGTTTTACATGTGCTTTAGAGTGTTAACTTGCGTTTGTCCAGAAAGAGCTGCATGGTATATACGTTTGTGCTGGAAAGCATAATTGTGCATGGGCTATGCCATATACATTTCCTATGATAACTTTAAATCACTTCGCAAGATCTAAAGCTTTTTTTTGGCTTACTTGTAAACGCATTACTGTTTATACTGGTGAACAGGATGACCCATTCGACCTGGCACAAATGGGTGAGGGTCAAGCAGATGGTGACCAGCTGGCAGCAGCAACTGATGTGAGCAGCTCTGTGCCATCAGAGCCTACTGCCAGTGATTCCTCTGCTCCGTCAACTCCGGCGCCCTCGGAAACATCGGTATTAATGATTTTTATCCTGTTCTTTTTTAAATCAATTATTTCATTTTGTTTTACAATATGGTGACGGCCAATGATAAAAACCCATGCATACAGAAAATGTCTTGTTGAGATAGATGTATTGTGAATTTGACCTACGTGTCATGAAGGTTAATCTCTTTTCTGTTGAAAACACGTTACCGTATAGCTGTTCTGTTCACAATGAACAATTGAATAGGAAAAGTATGTTTTGATGTAGTAGTAGTTTTTGGGAAGAGGGTATAATCTGAACACATTTATCAAACTTGTATTTATGAATAAATGTATAGGCAAGCATTGTGATAGAATCAGATATTCTATCAGATTTTTCTTTTGTTTTGTTTTTGTTGTTTTCTTGTTGTCGTTGTTTTTGGGTTTTTTTGAGTTTTCAAATCGCTTTTTTAAATTTTGATCAACACCGAACAGTACGGGATTTCGTGAAATTTCAGCGTTAAAGATACATTTGCTTTTTTCATTGCTGAAATGTTCTGTTGAATTCCAAAAATTTCAGACACATTGCTCTGTCTCTCCCTCTCTCTCTCTCTCGTTTTCTCTTTTATACAACACACACACACACACACACACACACACACACACACACACACACACACACACACACACACACACACACACACACACACACACACACACACACACACAGAGCATAAATATACACACTCATTTGAACACACAGATACACATGCAAACAAACACATAAACACACACACTCGCACACACTCCTTCAAACACACGCAAACAAACACATACACGCACACACTCGCACACACTCATTTAAAACACACACACACACTCGCACACACTCCTTCATCAAACACACGCACACACTATCACACACACGGATACACACACACACACACACACACACACACATGCATACGCACACACACGCACACACACACACACACATACACACACACACACACACACACACACACACACACACACACACACACACACACACACACACACACACACACACACACACACACAACAAGAGATTTCAGTTGAAAAACATGAGTCTTCAGAGCAAACGTAAAAGAAGTGATCGATGTTGAATATCAAGTGTGGACGTGTGATATTGTCAATCCGCTTTGCTTTTGGGATTGAGACTCCTGTCTCCTGGTTTGTGGCCTGTAGCATAACCACTGGGTGGCATAGAAGTGGAGCATCCGCCTGTCAATATAACTGTAAGTACACGACCCTGTTCAGGGTAAGGAAAGGTAAAGTAGGAAAGGAGAGGAGATGGGCACCACCCTCACACTGCTTCTCCGAAAAAAGTAAAGTTTCTATTACTTTCTTATCCAACACCTCTGTAGTCAGTAACTATGGTTGTATCGATAGAGGAAAATGGAGTAGCTGATGCTACACCTTTGTATTATTGCCGTCTGTGAATTAACAGCTTAAATCAATATCTTGTGGAAATGCATTGTCAGAACCTTATGTAATAAAGACACGAGTTACGATAAAACTATGGATGTAGACACAGGTGAAAGCAAAGGTAAAGGGTTGGAACTAAACAGCAGGAAGACTGAAGTCATGGTAATCAGTAAAAAAAAAAAAAAAAAAACATGAAATCCCCTCATGCAAAATAACAGCAAACGGCACAACCTTGAGACAGGTTGATAAATTTAAATAACTGGGAACGATCATTTCACCAGATGGCAGATGCACATCAGAAATAGCCAGCAGAATCGGCCAAGCAAAAACAACATTCAAGAAGATGGAGAGCATTCTTACCAACAAATGCCTATCAATTAACATCAGGAAGAGAGTTCTTGAATGTTATATAGAACCAATACTGTTGTACGGTTGCGAGGCGTGGACAGTCAACAAGCAAAGCCAGAACAAGATTGAGGCAGCCGAGATGTGGTTTCTAAGAAGGATGTTGAGAGTTCCATGGACAGCAAAGAAAACAAACGAGACAGTCTTAATGGAGGCAGACACAAGTAGACCATTCATAAGGAAGATTAGGAAAAGGCAGGCAACATTCATAGACCGTTTTATGAGGAGGGGGGAATTGGAACACCTGGTCACAACGGGAAAGCTGGAGGGAAGGAAAGCACCGGGTAGACCCAGGGAGAAGATACTAGACGGACTTGCAGAGTGGCTGAAGACAAGGAGGGTGAAAGAGATGCTTGAGGCAACAAGAGATAGAGACAGATGGAAGTCCATAATCGCCAACGCCATGCGGCAAGGCACCTGATGATTATGTTGATGAGACACAGGTATATGTGAACCTCGGTGATTACGTTTCCTGCCTTGTTCGTGTGTGTGTGTGTGTGTGTGCGTGCGTGCGTGCGTGCGTGCGTGCGTGCGTGCGTGCGTGCGTGTGTGTGTGTGTGTGTGTGTGTGTGTGTGTGTGTGTGTGTGTGTGTGTGTGTGTCCACAGGAAGTCACAGACTCTGGAACTGAAAGTGAAAAAGATTCGAAGAAAAAGGAAACGGGAGAGACGAAAGAGACAAGCGATAAAAAAGGAGACAAAAAAGATGGAAAGAAAAATTGGTTTAGCCGGAAAAAGAAGAAATAAGACCAAGGCAAGGAAGAAGGAAAAGATGTGAGTAGTTCTACTGTGTCAAACATGGCCGAGTCACGCACACACACAAACACACAAGCAGCTGTCTGAAAAGGACAATCATTAAAAGTTAAAAAGATGGTGACCGCACCCACGCGCGCACGTGCACACACACCACACACACACACACACACACACACACACACACACACACACACACACACACACACACACACACACACACACACACGCACGCACAAACACACACCACACACAACACACACACACACACACACACACACACACACACACACACACACACACACACACACACACATACACACAGCCCTCCATTTGCGGGTCCTTCGAACAAGTTTTGTCTACTTTAGGTTTTGTTCACGCTCGAAATATAGACCAGACTAGCATACAACCTTGATCGCCAGGATATTGCATCACACAGCAAGATTGACATAGCTCCCTGCGTGAGAGCAGATTTACAGACGAAACCCAGCTCGAGATATTGGAGGAGGCTACACCTGCTACTGCATAGAAAAACCCAAAAATAATCAAAGAATATCTAGTGTTGGATTCACCATACGCACCAAGATCGTAATGATTCTGGAACACTTACCCTGTGGAATCAATGATTGCTTGATACCCTGAGTCTTCAGTTCACAAAAGACTGCTTCACTACAGTCATTCACTAAAGACTGCTTCACTACAGTCATTCACAAAAGACTGCCTCACTGCAGTCATTCACAAGACTTCTTCACTACAGTCATTCACAAAAGACTGCTTCACTACAGTCATTCACAAAAGACTGCTTCACTACAGTCATCACTGTTTACATCCTAACGATGTCAGATCCAACCGATGTCAAATAAGCCTTGTGTGAAAAGTTCAACCGTCTCATTACCATTGTGAACCACAAAAACAAATCCATTCTTCTTCGAGACTTCAACGCTCGTGTGGGAGTGGACTATTGTACTTGGCCAAACATCGTTGGACATCACAGTACTGGAAAGTGTAACTCCGATGCACACTTATGTTGCTGTCACCGTTGACTCGGCATGAGCTTAACATCACCAACATCCTCTTCCAGTAGAAGACAAGTTTATGAACATGTGGATGCATCCATGCTCCAAGCTGTGGCACATGCTGGATTATGTCATGACGCAACAGAAAGACAGAGATGTGCGTATCACACGCTACATGAGAGAAGCTGACTGATGATCTGATCGCCGACATCTGTACAGCAAAATGAATATCCCTGTAGGTTGGAAAACCTTGGCAGCCAGGGACAAACCCGTGCGGAAGTTGAATATCGCCCATCTGCAAAAGAGCAAGGATATCTTTCAAGAAAAGCTCTAGTGAAAATCTGACATAGAGTTTTAGGAAGACAATGTAGAGGTAGAAAATAAGTTCACTACATCACTGCAGCATATATCCTTCGTCTCATAAATTGTAAACACATGGATTGGTTTGATAAAAATGATGAAGACATGAGCAAGCTCATTGACTCTATGCTATTCACAAGGACTAGACCTGTAAGAAGAGGCAGCAAAAAATACAAAAATAGAAGAAGCTTATCCAACAAAAACCGCGGCACACGAAGAACCAATGAAGGGAAACGAAAGATGTAGAACTCCTGGCTGTGGCTGATGCCAGTGACATGAGGTGATTGCGTCGTGGTCTGCGTGCAGTGTATGGACCAAAGGCTTCTTGCAGATAACTCAGTGCCGCTGACAGAGCAGGCTGACATCTTATCACGCTGGGGTGATCATTTTATCATAATTTTATTGCTGAACAGGTAGTCGTCAGTATCTAAGGACGCCATGGCAGCACTTCTCCAGTTGCCAATACAGAAATCCATGCAGAGGTTACGGAAGCGTTGAAGCAAACCACGCCTGGGAAGACACCAGGAGCTATTGGTATTCCTGCAGATATCTGCAGGATTGGGGGTGAGATGCTTCTGGAGAAGCTAACAACCACGTACCAGTCTGTGTGGCAGAAGGACGAGGTTCCTCAGGACTTTAAAGATGCTATGACCATCGACATTTTCAAGAAGGGCGATAAAACCTTATACGATAATCATCATCGGATATTCCTCCCGTGCATTGCGGTCAAGATCCTTGCCAGAATCATCCTTAAACAGATTCATCATCCATGTAACCGAGTCCACCACTCCCAAGTCTCAGTATGGCTTTCATGCTGTAAGAAGCACTGGTGACATGGTGTTTGCCGTACGCCAGCTGCAGAAGTGTCGTAAACAAAAGAAGGAGCACCACATGATATTTGTAGATCTGACCAAAGCATTTGATAATATTAACTGGCAGGGCTTGTGGGACGTGCTGATGACTGTCTTTGGTCACAGTTTTTGAAGTCTCAACGACAGCGTTTGTTTCCCACCATTGGTTTTCTTCTGCCGCAGTTTTTGTTAGATAAAAGTATTGCATTACAGTCTGAAAATTACGGTTATCAGAGCAACGCCAGAATGGAACAGTCACCATACGGATTAGATATTTAGATTTTGACACAATTATACAAGTATAAACCTTCACTCTTTGTGTCGATATCAGAAAGAGCGTACACTCACAAAAAGACAATACTTAAATCATTGTTTGATATGCGTTCCTGATGTAGACGTGATTCTGGAAAAGTTTTCTACGCAAATTACAGTGCAGATCTCTCCTTCTCGTAGAAATCTGCCAAAGAGAAGAAGGCGAGCTGACAGACGGGTGGCAGAAAGGACCAAGGGGACAGTGGACAGTTGCCAGAAAAACACCAATAGACGTCATGGCACAATGGGGTTTCCACCTTCCGTACGGTAGGCGAGGTCAGCCTGTTCAGTTTGCTTAAGTTCAGTTTCTTGAAAATAGCTTGCCTTAGTGAGTCTTTGAGATGAGTACATTTAAAACAAAAAAGAACATTTATCATTCATGAAAACTTCTTGTTTGATATGGGCAATCAAATTTGAGGCTCTGGGAACATGATTCATCGCTGTGCTAGTATGATATTATTCTGTATGCTAACTTGTTGAAAGACCTCACTAAACGAAAATTAACAAACAAACTGCCTTTGCTCATGCCACTTCGAACAAGATTGTTCCGCGTTCACGTTCACATCACGGATATATGAAGTTAAAAGCTAGCGTGCAGAAAATAACATGAACACTGAATTTGTTAGTGATTGATCAGGAAGCCTGCAAAGTTTGAATTTATCCACAAACTTAAAAAAAATTCAGACCTCTACATTAAAACACCGCCGAGATCACGAATTGAAATTTTATTATTTTTGTTTGTCTGCTTCGGCTGACTAGTTTGAGTCAAATAAATTGAACAGATATGATACCTGTTGTACTCAAGCCCTGGCATTTTCTGCTGCGGACATGGTTTCTGATCAGACGACCAAGAATCAAAATGGGGGTATCCTAGGCTGACGTTCTTAGCTTTGGTCGTCTTGTCGACCAGACGCTAAAGCGATAAAACACACGGGCATTATTCTTGTCCTGATTTTTGAAGATAGGCACAACGTCGAGTTAGAAATCGGGTCCAGGCACACAAACCAATGGTTCTCTCCATCTAAGGGAATATGTTAATTCCAAAATGGGAGTTAATTACACATTTTATTGTCTTTTATTTTCATATTGATATTTCAGTAAGACAATAATCTGACAAAAGGGGTGTTTCTCGACACCTGGATTTTTCTGTTATTCACCTGAATAAACGCTTATTGTGTGGTTTTCAGTCAGATGTATCCACAGATCAAAAACCACATCAACAACCAGAACGTTCGTCAGCCCTACCGTCAGAACCATCGTCCACCACCGCATCAAGAGATCCACAAAGAAGGTATTCGTTCTTCAAACCTTATTCCACATGGAAACCAGAAGAGTTTGAGATGGCACGAGGCGAGGGGCCTTTGAAGAGAGCCTATTCTCAGTGGACAAAGGAGGACTATGAGCGGGCGAGAGAGATGAAGGAAGTGTCGGAAGAAAGTCCCAGTCACAAAGACGCTATTGACTCTGCTACACCTGCCGCCATAATGGAAGCGTCTTCATCTGCCAGCCAGGCCCCAGCTGACCAGATGAGTGCTGTTGCTGCTTCCCAGCCCGCACCTCCTGAAGTACCATCTCCTCAGGTTGCACCTCCTCAGGCTGCACCTCCTCAGGTTGCACCTCCTCAGGTTGCTCCTCCTCAGGCTGCACCTCCTCAGGCTGCACCTCCTCAGGCTGCACCTCCTCAGGCTCCACCCAATCAGGCTGTACTTCCCCAAACCGCATCTCCTCAGGCTGCTGCAACATCGTTTGCCCCAGGGGTAATTCCACTAACATCATTATCATTTTGTGATGTGTGTGTGTGTGTGCGTGCGTGCGTGTGTGTATACGTGCAAGAGTGCATATAGGGGGTATATTCCCAATTCAAAGTGACAAATACTTCCACACAGAGATTAAAAAGATACAGAGATATCTGGTGTAGGCGGCATTTCTTCTGTGTTCGTCTGTCTGGTGAATGGATAAATATGCCAAGTGTATATCATCATCATATGCCTTCCGCATGGTTTTGGCGACCATGGCCATCCACATGAATCTGTTCTGTGTCACTGCAAGTACCTCTCCTGCACCCTCTCTGTCTTCATCCACTCCGCAAGTCCGTCCCTGATGTTCTTTTTCCTTCCAGCTTTCCTGTTGTTATTAGGTGTTCTAATGCCTCCAAATATATGCATGTAGAAATACATATATAGATGTATACATACATGGAAACATACATAATCAGAATATTACGTGAATGAATATATGTTTAAACAAAATCTGCCTCCAGGATATGTGGTCTTGCATCCCACTCACATTAAGCGATATGGGCCCATATACTTACTCATATGTCCTTTGGTTCTGCGTACGCTGGTCCCACTTCTGTAGAATGACGACTTTCCGCGGCTCTTAAATGTGATTGTGTCTTGTGCGCAGTATGTCTCCAGCTTACTCTGTTATGGGCAGTGTCTTCCCGCTTGGTAGTATGGACGCCATAGCTGATTAGGCTGGCCTTCAGAGTGTTGTATCGCTTTAGTAGTCTGTCTGGGTCACAGTATCCTTTCTTCAGCTCTTCGTACAGAGGCATCTTCGGGATGCATTTGTCTTCCATAAGAAACAAGACTGATTTTTCTGAATCGTGTTAGTTCAGATCTGTGAGCGTTGACATTTCCTCTGATTCAAGCGCTATTGTTTCCAGGGCAAGCAGACTAGTGGGGAGGCCCACAAGCCAGCAGCCACCAGGCCGGACCCTAGAAAACGACGACAAACGTTAGCCAACTTGGCCACCGAGTCTTCCATCCCCCTGGGCCCTGCTGCCGTACCCGTAAGCTATTGCAGACTGGGTTAGATTGGGTTGGACTGGGCTGGGCTGCATCGTTTACACGTTTCTGTTGTCGATCTTTGCGAGAGCACGTTGCCACAGTGCGTTAGGGCCTTCCTTTTCTGCGTATGTACAGAATTAGCCAAGGTAACCCTGCTCATGCCTAGGGTTCTCTTGTGTCGTTATGTGTATGTTGTACATAGGGCCTTGGTCTGTTGTGTCATTTGAAAGATCATTTCCTGGACAACCACGTAGTGTCAGATACATCTGCTTGCGCGATGGATACGACATTAGCTGCAAGATTTAGCATCGAAAGAATCGTTGATATAAAAATTGACTAAAGAATTAAAATCTAAAGCCGTGGGACAGTAGTTCGGCGTTTCAGTTTGAATATTTTCCCTCACTTTCCTGTTCCTTGCCAATTTTCGTAGAAATCATGTCAGTTATAAAAGATGTGCTTAGTATGTTTCATTTCCAGCAAACATAACGACCAAACGAACAAAAATGGCTGAATTTATTTTGATGATTTGATTTGATTTGATTTGATTTCCAAAACAAGTGTGACTGCCCGCGTTCATGCGAACAGGAAC
Source organism: Monoplex corrugatus (assembly GCA_030674185.1). Taxonomy (NCBI): domain Eukaryota; kingdom Metazoa; phylum Mollusca; class Gastropoda; order Littorinimorpha; family Ranellidae; genus Monoplex; species Monoplex corrugatus. The sequence goes on from CM060309.1 coordinate 27,272,316, forward strand.
CAGGAAAAAAACACGAAAAACGAACAAGAACGCGAATTTAATACAACCAGACGAGACAGGCGCAGATTTTCAGCCAACTGACCTTTGTTAAGCATATTAGATCACAAACAAACAACTGCTGGGAGGTTTCAGTCTTTTTCTCCTAATTTTTGTATCTGGTGTTTGTTTGTTATGGTTCTTTGGTTGTATTAAATACGCGTTCCTATTCTTTTTTCCTGTGTTTTTTTTTCTGGTTCTTGATTTGATTTGATTTGATTTGATTTGATTTGATTTGATTTGATTTTGATTTGATTTGATTTGATTTGATTTGATTTAACTCACTGATAGATTTACTGCTGCACAAAGATACCAGTCATAAATGATCTAACAGGTGCCAAAACCAGCCTCCACAGTGACAGCTTCAACTCCGGCTCCAGCAGGTCAGGCAGATCCACCAGCCAAACCTGAAGCGGCCCCTACCAAGCAGCAGCTGGCCAGACGCCGCATGACGATCAAGACCAAGTTCGGCACGGTTGGCGCAGATTTTGGTGATGGTCGTTGAGAACGAGGAGTGCATGTCATCGAAACTGTGGGGATATGACGGTAATACTGTATAGTTCATGGTGGAAATTGTTGTCATTTCCATACTTGATGGTAATGATGATGACGATGACGATGATGATGATATTATTGTCGGAATGTAATGGCAGTAATGTATTAGTAATGATGGAGATGATACTGGTGACGATAAGATTGTGAGGAGGTGAGAGTGTTTTTGTATATAGTAGTAGGCTACTGATGATGACAATGGCAACGATGATGATAGTTATGTTAATGGTGGTAGTCGCAGTACTGATGATGCTGTTGCTGATGAAAATGATGGCGGTAATGATTATGAGGATAATGTTGATGCAGGGGTAATAATCATTATGGAGATGATAAGTTGTGATGAGACGGGCTTGAGACAGATTTTTATTCAAAAAGCTGTAAGGTCCTATTGAAGGAGTAGAGGGGTGCATGAAATAACTTTCACAAAGAAAACATGATCACAAAACCCAGTATGATTGAATGTTAAGGATAAGGAGAAATTATTTATCAGGATATGACTGCTTTGGTCAGAAACAAACCAAAATTCTTAACATAATCCTTATAAGTTGAGCTAAATAACAGACACAGTTTGAACATAGTCAGTTGTCTAAAATTTTGAGCGAATAATCTTGACGAAGATCACCAAATGCTATTCAGCAAAAGGCGAATGTATCCAGTCTTCTGCATGCATGACGGACAAAGCAAACCTCGATCTCTGTGTTGCCTATATCTGAACTAATGTACTGTCAAATATTGCTGTCATTGTTTCCAATTTCATATCCATTTCAGTATTTGTATATGGCCTAACACTATGGGAATTCATGAAAGGTCTCAAGAGTTTCTTTCACTTCTCTGTGTGTTCATTCCATTTTTGACACATACAATCAATTAATCATTACCGAAGAACACATATAAAGATATTCTGGTTACCAGCTTCCTGGAAAAACCAAGCACCAGCAAATCCATATTCACGTAAACATATACGTACACCACGTGCCCAGTTCTTCTTTCTTTTAAGGTCCCGATTGAAAAGCATCTCATACTTTTTTTTTTTTGGGGGGGGGGGGGAGGGGGCGAGTCTAAACTCTTCTATACACAGTAATTTTAACCAGTATCGTATAGCTGAGTGAACAAATAATATCAGTTTGATTCTTCATAGATAAATCATTTGATGAGTGCATACCTAACCATAGAAATGTTTCTAAACAACTGTACAGTTTTAGAATGTCTAATCTCCAATTTTCTTCTCCATTAAGCATAATTTGTTGTATTTTGTAAATCAAATATTTTTTTATAAATATATCGAAAGGATTATTATTCAACATTTTCAATACCTTCATGACACATAACAAGACGCTCTTCGTTATATTAGCGGTTCTTTACAATCAGCTTTGAACCTCAAACGAGTGGAAAAATAAATCCCTATATATTCATAAATAATAATGACAGATGTGGCAATCCCAGATACATTGATTTTTCACCTCAATATACATGAACTTTTATCTAGTAGCTAAATATCCCCCTTATCTGATAACTATCACATGGCTTTTACTTAGGTTCACCATAAGTTGCAAAGCTGTAGCTACTTTTCGTAGATTAGTTAATTGCCTCTGCAGACTCACTGCCATTTCCGATAACAAAAGGAACCATCAGCTAACAAAACAGTAGACAGTCCTGACAGATCATGTGAAAATTTGGTACCATGACGTCAATTTTGAATTACCTGTAGAAGAAGTTCATCAATGCATGTAGAAAACAAGACAGGGTTGCGTGTGTCACCTTGTTTGACTCCTGTTGTGTAACCAATATAATTTGTCATATAAAATCCACATTGGATATTGCGTTGACGTATTTGATACACGGCTCTTCATTTTTTTTTTCCTTTTACACCATTCTTGTACAAACCAGGCCACAACAAACTTCTACTGATAAATGCTGTGTCAGATTTATTTACATAGACATGCGTGTATATATATGTGTGTGTGTGTGTGTGCGTGCGTGCGTGTGTGTGTGTGTGTGTGTGTGTGTGTGTGTGTGTGTGCGTGCGTGCGTGTGTGTGTGTTTGTGCGTGTGTGTGTATGTATGTATAATGGACTCTCCTGTATCCCACGGATAAGCAGACATACTGTTCCATACTGCCAGGTTTGAGTGTTCACATGGGATACAGTACCGATTCTGGAGTCATATGCTATTCCACAGACACTGCGTAGAAAGGAATTCTGCAGCTTTGGTCCTTGTTCTGCCGGTGCTTCTTCTGTTGAATAGCAGCTGCTGTGTTACATTCTAATGTAATTGTGCCCTGCTCAGACATTTTTTAGAACTAAGTAGTCGTCCAGACAAAACTAGATTATTCATTGAAAGGGCAGTCCACACAGCAGCAGCAGGCCAAGCAGGTCCATCGTCAAACCTGGAGCGGCTCCCGGCTAAAAATCAGCTGGTCAGTCACAGCATGACCATCAAAACCAAGTTGGCGCAAATTATTAGTGATGGTCTTTGAGGCTTCCAGAACAGCATCATCGGCATTGAGAGGATGTAAGGGTAATCCTGTATGGATGATGGTGGAAACGTTATCCTGTTTCAACTAAAAGAACATAACTCTTGAGAGTCACGTAGGAATTATCTCCCATGTTGTGAGACTTTTCAAATCTAACAGTTTGCGCTACCCATTCAGCTAGCATAGAAGCAGATACAAAGCACAAAAACAGTAAGCTCAGAACACTCCTCATTCACATTGGATATTGTACAAACCAGGGGGAGTGTTCTGAGCTGAATGGGTAGCGCAAACTGTGCTAGACTTGAGGTCTCACAACATAGGAAATAATTCCTACGTGACTCTCAAGAGTTATGTCCTTTAGTTGATATTATAAAAATTCTCCCTGCTTCCCTCTTACTTTTTTGGTGTTATCCTATTTCATTCTGGTTGTGGATGATGATGGGGATGACATTATTATTGCAATGTGAAGGCAGTAATTTGTAAGTGATGATGAGGATGATGTACCTGTGATGATGATAAGATTGTGAGGAGGTGTGAGTGTTACTGTATGGGTGATAATGGTGATGATGATATTGGTGATGATGATGACAGTTATAGTAGTGGTGGTAGTCGCCATACTGATTGCCTGAATAGGTAATGATGAAGGTTGTGATTATGAGGATGATGGCAGACGACGATGACGATGTGATGATGATGTTTATCATGGCACAATAAAGATAGTGATATGGTGATCATGATGACGTGGTTGACTACGACCATTATACCCGTGATTATGGTTGCCTTATTAATGAAACATAGCAATTAACAACAGAAGTTGTTTTTTAGGACTACGAATAAGACATCTAAATCAAAGTGACGGCCAGTTTTCAAGCAAACGGGAAATAGACACACATAGAAATAGAATGAGAGCGTGCATTTAAAGAAATACCACAGGCGGAAATATTGGCTTTTGTGAAGTGTATGCAAAAGATATTGAACAAAATACACAAAACTTACAGGGAAAAAAACAGTAGCAAGACATCACTGATGTTTCTCCATTTCTTTTGTTCAGTGAAACATCAGGGAAGTCTTTTTACTGTTATATTCGTTCTCATGAATTCTATTTTTGTGTGTTTCTGGTTCCTACGAATGAGAACTCGTGAATTGACGTAATAATACTTGAATACGTCATCTGCTTGTTTGCGTCATTAATCAAGTGACATCAACGCAGACATTTTAAGACAAATCCACACAAACGCTTCTACTAATTGAGCAAGCAGCAATGTTGTTCGGTTTTCTGTTTTGACTGCTTTCCTCTTCTGTGAAGGTCGTTCATCCGGCTTTCCTGAAAGGTATCGTTCTGGTTTTTCCTCCTTTGTTATTTGCTCAGTATGACATTTGATACTTTCAAAACTTACGTCATAAAGCAATATACAATTGATACTAACAAATGATTAAGACAGATTGGCCTAATGATAAAAACAGAGCCACGTTAGATCTAATAAAAACGTTTTATCTGGATGCAACGAAACGTCGACAAATTTTATCAATGGTCGCATTATTGTTAAAATTCGACCCACAAAGTAATTAGCAAATTATTTGACTATTAAACTTTCGATCCACAAAGTAATGTGGCGAATTGAAACCTGAAATTACAAAATCAGTGCCGAGATTTCACTTAAGCCGATAAAGTGCTAATTCCGGTAAAGAACAATTTAAAGCAGCAACCTGGTCTTAAAATGCCCAGTTTTCGACACAGATAAAGTGGTTGAGAACAATGGACATTTGAAAATTGTATGCACTCATGTCAATTGTCATGTACGATGTCGTTTGCCCAGTCATCAGAATGCCACTGAGCATACAGCCAGAGCATCATTATGAAGCGGAAAAAATCATTTTACACCAGAAATACTTTTCACTCGGAGAAAATAGAACCACATGTAAGTCTACTGGATGATTTTATGATGCACCATTAGCCAACATTTAAAGAGTCAGGCGTTAATATGATTTCCCGATTCGTAGGCGTTAATATGATTTCCCGATTCGTGTAACTCAAAATGCTATTATTAGAACCACATAATGCCACTTTTAAGCTAACAATTAGTATGAGAGTGATGAACATACCATCGGAACAGATACGCTACGATCAAACGTTTAGTTAAACCCACACGTGTGCCCAGAGAGAAAAGAGGGAAGAAGAGAGGACCTTTCTCTGTTATGCTTAACTTAAGCTGACACTTTTTTTTTACAGAAATGAGAATGATCAAATATTTCTCTGTCGTGCTTACCTTTGGCTGACACAATTTGTCATTTTCTTTCAGAAATGAGAACGATCCACAACATCTGTTATGGCCATTTCAAAACGCCCATGGGTTAGATCGACGGTAACAATCTTTCTTCTCTCTCTGTCTCTGTCTCTCTCCCTGTCTGTCTGTCTGTCTGTCTGTCTCTACCTCTCTCTACCTCTCTCTCTCTCTCTCTCTCTCTCTCTCTCTCTCTCTCTCTCTCTCTCCTCTTTCTCTCTCTCTCTGTCTCTCCCTCTCTGTCTCTTTCTTTCTTTTTCTCTCTCCCTCTTCTCGCTGTCTGTCATGTGTACACAAACATTTACACAAAATGTAACAGAAGGTATGTAGAGCATGTATTGATTTTAGAAAGGTACATCATGACAAGTTACTCAATGTTTTTACAACGAGGAGATCAAAGAAAATGTGTTTTATTCTCCAATAAACGCACAGCTTGTGTAAAAATAAACAGTTGATATTCTGTTGTTGTTGGTGGTGGTGGTGGTGTTGGTGTTGTTGTTGTTGTTGTTGTTAGGGAGGAGAGTTCCTTACTGCCCAGTGGGTGTTCTCAAGGTTGCGTCCTCAGTCCCACATATTTTTGTCTATATGTCAATCAGCAGTTAAATCATATTAATAAACAGTGTTATCATGGTGTTCAGTTTTTGCCAGTACTCCGAATGGTTTGCCTTTAACTGCCATGGTATGGCTGCTACAGCTTCCCAATTCACAAGGTTGATATCACCTGCTTTTATCAATTTATGTCACTTTGTAGTGCAAAACAGGTACGTCTTCTGAAAGGTCTAATGATGATAAGAATGTCTGTACAACGTCAATCCTGGATTTATGCGCTTTGCAATCATCAGCTGAAAATTTGGCCTTGTAGTTTGCCTATCTACTCCTGCCCTTTCATAAATCCCATCCCCTGTCCTTACGCCACACATGTATACTCATATATACTTATGTTATGATAACATGCACACTGCTCAATTCCATACAAATTAGTTCCACCCCACAACACCCTTTAGTTCATAGGCATTTTTTTTTTTTTTTTTTTTTGCCGCTAGTTGAAATCGGCATACCAACAACCCTTAAACTAAAAATTGCAAAATGCCTAATATGGCCAGCGATGCTGTATGGTTGTAAAGCCTGGACATGCAGAAAAGCATATGATCGTAAGATCGAAGCAGCAGAGATTGGGTTCTACACGCAGCTTCTTTGATTCAAAAAGATCGATGAAAGGATAAATGAAAGCATATTTTGAACGAACTTACACTAAGTTACAGTCCAACGTCAACTGCTAGCAGAAACCAACATAAGAAAAGTGAAATACATTGGCCATGCAACCGGCAACACCAGCACAACCCTAGTGACAACAGTTTTGCAAGTGAAAATAAAGTTGAGGCCTCAAGAAATTAGGGCAGACCGCTCACCTCCTGTACGAACAACGAAACTAGCATCAGCGGTTTGAAGGTCCATGCAGTAGCACAGGCAAGTCGAGACTGACGAAAATGGAGTTGAGTTGTGACATCCGTTGTGGCGGATACCATCGAACTCAGTGGTGCTGACGGGTTACGGTTCAAATCGATTGACAAGATCAGTCTTTGTAACAAAAGAGTAGTCAGTGCTGATCAAATGATATCGATCGATAATAAATATCTTACCACAAAAGAGTGTGGTGCAGACGACAGATTTATATCAGGTCACGAATTTTATTGTTTTTTACGAAGCAGACGTCAAGATGGGGATGCCTCTTGGATGACAGCCGCTGCTGAAGAAGATGAAGATGTAGATGAGGCTGAATGCGGGGAGCGTGTTGCTGCTGTTGTCGGGCTTCGTTGCCTATGTAACAGCTCCCCGTGACCGTCGGGTAAGTCTGAACTTGATCACAGGCAATACCATACATCTCTTCGTGTTTTCGTCTCTGAGAAAAAATAGGTTTTTATATATATAGCCTTACTGCTTCTGTAAGTAATTTGTGATTTTTACAGACATTCTCATTGATTTATGCATGTCATGATACACTTTTGAGAACAGTATATGTGTATAAACATTGTGGAATACATGGTAGGATGTGGACAAGCTATTATATCGTACTTCGTTATATCATCGCCTTGAGCACCAGGTAGACCCAGGGAGAAAACAGACAGTTTTGCAGAATGGGTGGGGACGAGAAGGGAAGGAGATAGACTTGTGGCAACAAAAGATAGATTCGTATGGAGGGCCATGATCGCCAATGCCATGCGGCAAGGCTCATGATGATGATCATTTATGCAGGGAGATCCGACGATGACTGAGGTGAAGGTGAGCTCGTTCTTTCCTATTGGGGACATGGGCCTGTGTCCCTCTCAGTGCCTGGTAGAGCTGGACGTGATGGTGTGTCACCATGCTGATGGACTGAACATGGTCCACCTCGCCCGCTGTATCAGCAACATCTCCTTCATTTCTGTGGTGTGAGTTATATATTATATGAAGGGGTAAAAAAGGAGAAAAGATGGTGCTCCCATTTTCTCTGTCTCTGTCGCTCACTGTCTCACTCTCTCTGTCTCTCGCTGTCTCTGTCTCTGTCTCTTCTGTCTCTCGCTGTCTCTGTCTCTCTCTCTCTTTCTCTCTCTCTCTCTCTCTCTCTCTCTCTCTCTCTCTCTCGTGCGCGCAATTCAAACCCAGTCTGGAACAGTAAAACCGGCCAGTGAGCTCCCCATCTTAGTAAATGTTCCGATCATTATGGTGGTGTCAGCTTAGTGTTTTATGGGTCCTGTTCTTTCCCATCCATATTCCTATTTCAAGACCTTGTCAGTCCATAGGCTTTGGTTCAGGCTTAAGCCCTGCCAGCGATTACTGGCAGATTTGGGTGCTGCGCATGTGCAAATGTTGTGGTCATGGTGTCAGTGGTTTGTGGGGATTGTCGTTGGAGGGTTGTAGTGATGGACTCCTGAAAGAGTCTCACTCGGTACGGCTCCTCAGCTGAGAGATTATTGTTTTTAGTTGGGGTAAGTTGGCAGCGTTCTTAGTAAGCTGGACTATTGAACTCCACCAAAGCATTGCATGATCTCCTATGGTGAATTTCCTCGTGGTGGCTCCACATCCCTGGCTCCTATGAACTTCATGGTATTGGAGCTTTGACTTCATGAACTTAAAGTTGTGAGTATTTTGTGAAGCCGGAATGAGTGGCTTGGGATGAACGTTACCAAGGTGTCAAGAAGTTGAGACAGATGTGTGTTGATGATGTCGAAGGAAAGAGCTTTGTCGTTTTGGGCAATAGAATTGACAAGTTGAAAGTGTGCTGTATTTGCCTGGATTTGGATCACTTAGGCTTATGAGTCCTTCGCGTATGGTTCTTCCATATAGGTATTGATGTTGTTCCTGACAATAGCCAGGATTCCTCCTTTACTTCTGTTGGGCACAGGGCGCTGATCTCTCACCTTGAAGAGCCTGTTGTTTTTCAAGAGTGTTTCCTGAACTCAACAGACACTGATGTTTTTCTCATATGGGGTGTGTTCCAGCTCAGTGTCCTTGTTTATGACACTTTCTGCATCCCAGCGCATGAGTATGAACTGCATCTGCTGGTTGGAATGTTTTCGTGTCATTGTACAGTCAGTCAGACAGGTTGATAACTTTAAATACCTGGGAACGATCATTTCACCAGACGGCAGATGCACATTAGAAATAGCCAGCAGAATCGGCCAAGCCGAAACAGCGTTCAAGAAGATGAAAAGCATTCTTACCAACAAATGCCTATCAATTAACATAAGGAAGAGAGTTCTTGAATGTTATATAGAACCAATACTGTTATACGGTTGTGAGGTGTGGACAGTCAACAAGCTGGACAGTCAACAAGGAAAGCCAGAACAAGATTGAGGCAGCCAAGATGTGGTTTCTAAGAAGAATGTTGAGAGTTCCATGGACAGCAAAGAAAACAAACGAGACAGTCTTAATGGAGGCAGACACAAGTAGATCATTCATAAGGAAGATTAGGAAAAGACAGGCAACATTTATAGGCCATTTTATGAGGAGGGGGGAATTGGAGCACCTGGTCACGACGGGAAAGCTGGAGGGGAAGAGAGCAGCAGGTAGACCCAGGGAGAAGATACTAGACGGACTTGCAGAGTGGCTGAGGACAAAAAGGGTGGAAGACATGCTTGAGGCAACAAGAGATAGAGACAGATGGAAGTCCATGATCGCCAACGCCATGCGGCAAGGCACATGATGATGATGATGATGATGTAGTCAGTAGCTTTCCTCCCGCATCTCCTGGCGCGATAGGATGGCCGGGAGGGACTTCCAGCAACTTAGCATGGATCCTGATGAGGTACAGAACTCGGCATTGTTCCACCCTGGAGGGACCTCGATAGACGCACGCCACTCTCGACTAATGTAGATGACAATGTAGACATTTGCGTCATATAGCATGGTACAATGGTTTGTTAGAAGGCATCTGCAGACCTGGTACTTCTGGGTTCAACCCTCTAGATTTTCTGTCGGGGTAATCCTGCCCTTAGTTCGTGGCCAAAGGACCTATCCCATGACCATAGGATCTAAGGCTTTAAGTGGTCCTTATCCGTCCGATGGCTCCCTCATAGAGCACTCGGGGTATTTTGTAAGTGTATTATTGTCAAAATGCCACCCCGCCCCGTCCTGATGCTAAGCCCCACCCCCAGACCGAGTGAGGAGACCACCACCAGGCTGTCCATTGACAGTCTGGAAGAAGTAGAGGAAACTGAAGCTGATGTCGTCACAAGATTAGGGCATGACTGGTTACATAACCTGGAACTATTTTGACAGTTTATGATAATTGAAGATTACATCATGATGGAGTTAATGATCATTATGCTGTGGAGTTTTATCTAGGATTGAGACTGCGTGAAAGGCTTATAATCTAAGCACCTTGGCGTCAACCAGGCCCGAGAGATAGACACCTGCAGTGTTGGGTAGGAAATTTGCGCAGTATTTTTACTGATGCATCGGTGAAGTGAATGAGACCCGACTATATGGTCCCAGTGTTCCAATGAGCCCAAATCATGCTCGACTCTGCGTTAAAGGTAAATAGTTTCTCAGTAAATTTTTGGACACATAGGAATTCGAATCCAATCTTCCGAGTCATTAGTCCGTTGCGTGACTTCGTCGCCACTTGACTGGTTGACAGAGTGACATATTTGCCTTAGAGTGAAAAACATCACACACAAAAGAAAAAGTTGACACTTACATTTGTTTGTCATTACTGAGAACAGACATTTTGAGGATATACTTCTTTATTTACACGGGGGTAATCGTAGATGTTAATGGAACCAGAAGTCATCGATCTGCAGATATAGACTAAGAAGCAGGGCAGTTTTAACGCACTTCCATTAACAGTAGAATTGCTATCATGATACAGTGTTTACAGTTCTTCAGGTATCATCAGATGATTAAAGTCTTTTATCATTGTTTTGTTTAAGAAACGTTGCACCATGATGTGAGTCAAATTATTTATAAGTACACTCTGTCGGCAGAGAACTGCGCTCAACATCGGATATGTGTTCCTGTTTTCTCCTGAACTACATTCGCATGACAGCCAACGAAAAAATCCTTACTCTGACCCCAACACCTTGTGCACAAATCTTGCTCGACGAATGCGGTAAGTCTCCCTTAGTCTGCCTGATCTCTCTCTGTCTCTGTCTGTCTGTCTGTCTGTCTGTCTGTCTGTCTCTCTCTCTCTCTCTCTCTCTCTCTCTCTCTCTCTCTCTCTCTTCCTCCCTCTGCCTCCCTCCTTCCTCTTTCCTTCCTCTTTCCTTCCTCTCTCTCTTGCCTTTCTCTCTCCCTTTCTCCTTCTCTCTCCCTCTCTCTCTCTCTCTCTCTCTCTCTCTCTCTCTCTCTCTCTCTCTCTCTCTCTCTCTCTCTCTCTCTCTCTCTTCTCCTGTCTCTCTCATCTCTCCTTTTCTCTGTCTCTGTCTCTCTCTATCTCTCCTTCCTTTCTCTCTCTCTCTCTCTCTCTCTCTCTCTCTCTCTCTCTTTCTTTCTTTCTCTCTCTCTCTCTCTGTCTTTCTCTCCCCCGCTCTCTCTCCTTTTCTCTCTATCTCTCTCCTTGTCTCCCTCTCCGTCTCTTTCTCTCCCCACCCTTCTGTCTCTCTTCTCTCCTTTCCCTCACTCTCATCTGTCTCCTTTTCTCTTTCCGTCATCCATTTTAATACAGGTAGGTTAGCAACGGCAACGGGAGTGATAGTCAAATGGGTAAGGTCTGGATTCGATCCTGCCTCGATACCTCCCGCCTGGTAGTTAAAGGGTGGAGATTTCTTCCGATTTCCCAACTCGACGTGAAGTCGTGCTGGCATCTGAACCCCCTTTTCGTGTGTACACTTGTCCATTCAGATCCCATGTTGCCTGTTCTGTTTGTGACTGTTGACATACTGTCCATTTAGATCTCTTATTACCTGTTCTATTTGTGACTGTTGATATACTGTCCATTTAGATCTCTTATTACCTGTTCTATTTGTGACTTTTGACATACTGTCCATTTAGATCTCTTATTACCTGTTCTATTTGTGATTGTTGACATACTCTCCATTTGATCTCTTATTACCTGTTCTATTTGTGACTGTTGACATACTGTCCATTTAGATCTCTTTTCCTGTTCTATTTGTGACTGTTGACATACTCTCCATTAGATCCTCTTTTACCTGTTCTATTTGTGACTGCTTGACAAACCCCTCCATTTCATCCCGATTTGCCTGTTCTATTTAGTGACTGTGGACATTACTCTCCATTCAGATGCCATGTTGCCTGTTTTTTTGTGACTGTTGACATACTGTCCATTCAGATCCCATGTTGCCTGTTCGTATTTATGACTGTTGACATACTCTCCATTCAGTCCCATGTTGCTGTTCTATTTTGACTGTGCAATACTGTTCATTTAATCTCTATTCTGTTCTATTGTGACTGTTGTTATACTCACCATTTAGATCTCTTATTACCTGTTCTATTTGTGACTGTTGCTATACTCTCCATTTAGATCTCTTATTACCTGTTCTATTTTGATTTTTGACATACTGTCCATTTAGATCTCTTATTACCTGTTCTATTTTGACTGTTGACATACTGTCCATTTAGATCTCTATTACCTTTCTATTTGTGACTGTTGACATACTCTCCATTTAGATCTCTTTACCTGTTCTATTTGTGATTGTTGACATACTGTCCCATTTAGATCTCTTATTGCCTATTCTATTTGTGATTGTTCACTTACTGTCCATTCAGATGCCACGTTGCCTGTTTTGTTTGTGACTCTGACATACTCTCCATTCAGAGCCCATGTTGCCTATTCTGTTTGTAATGTTTGACAAAACTCTATATTCACGTCTATGTTGCCTATTCTATTTGTGACTCAAGACACACTTCCATTTAATCCGTTGTATGTTCTACTTTGTGACTGTTGACATACTTCACATTCAGATCTCTTATTACTGTTCTATTTGTGACTGCTGACACACCCTCCATTCAGATCACGTGTTGCCTGTTCTATTTATGACTGTTGACATACTGTCCATTTAGATCTCTTATTACCTGTTCTATTTGTGAATGTTGACATTACTGTCCATTTAGATCTCTTATTACCTGTTCTATTTGTGACTGTTGACATACTCTCCATTTAGATCTCTTATTACCTGTTCTATTTGTGACTGTTGACATACTTCCATTTAGATCTCTTATTACCTGTTCTATTTGTGACTGTTGACATACTTCCATTAGATCCATGTTGCCTGTTCTATTTGTGACTGTTGACATACTTCCATTAGATCTCTTATTACCTGTTCTATTTGTGACTGTTGACATACTCTCCATTCAGATCCTGTTCCTGTTCTATTTGTGACTGTTGACATACTGTCCATTTAGATCTCTTATTACCTGTTCTATTTGTGACTGTTGACATACTCTCCATTTGATCTCTTATTACCTGTTCTATTTGTGACTTGTTTGACATACTGTCATTTGATTCTTATTATCCTGTTCTATTTGTGACTGTTGACATACTGTCCATTAGATCCATGATTACCTTTCTATTTATGACTGTTGACATACTCTCCATTGATCTCTTATTACCTGTTCTATTTGTGACTGTTGACATACTCTCCATTTAGATCTCTTATTACCTGTTCTATTTGTGATGTTGACATACTGTCCATTTAGATCTCTTATTCCTGTTCTATTTGTGACTGTTGACATACTCTCCATTCAGATCCTTATTACCTTTCTATTTGTGATGTTGACATACTGTCCATTCAGATCCTATTCTTTCTATTTATGACTCACTGTCTCAATCTATGTTGTGATCTTTGCCTTGACAACCTCCATTCAGATCTTATTACTGTTATTGACGCTGAACCTCATTAATCTTGCCTATTCTTTGTGACTGTTGACATACTGTCCATTCAGATCCCATGTTGCCTGTTCTATTCGTGACATATTGACATACTGTCCCATTCAGATCTCTTATTACCTGTTCTATTTGTGACTGTTGACATACTGTCCATTCAGATCCAGTTGCCTGTTCTATTTGTGACTGCTGACACACCCTCCATTCAGATCTCTTATTACCTGTTCTATTTGTGACTGTTGACACGCCCTCCATTAAGATCCCATGTTGCCTATTCTACTAGTGACATTTCAATTCCTCCTTTCAGATTTCTTTACCTGTTCTGCTTGGACTGTTTGACACATTGTTTATGTTGTGAGGCTGTTTTGTTTGCTCATGGCACACTGTCCCTATCTGGTGATATGTCAAGTTTTAACATTTCCTTAGAGATCCATATTGTCTGTTTTAAACGTGGAATTTCGTGTGTTTCATGTCTGTCCCTACATTGTGTGTCTAAACCATGACATTTCACTTGTTTTTAATGGCTATTTGACATGCTGCCCTTGCAGAACCTATGTTGCCAGACCGCAGCAGGAACATGGGCATCGTGGTGTTGTGGCTGGTCTGGTGATGGAGCAGAGCGAGGCTGGCTGGCGCAAAGCCACCAGACGACACCTGTCCTGGATCTGGAACAAGGTCAACTCCCTCAGGTCCAGCACCGCCAGGGCCCACTACCGTGCTTCTGGTCATCAAAACTGTTAGGTCACAGCACATATTCTCGATGTCTTTATAGGAAACTAAACTAGTAGTAAATGAGCGATACATTATTGAAATTCAATTGCTGTGTCTGTGATCTTTATTACTGCCGGGGTTATTTTTTGTTTGTTTGTTTATTTGTTTGTCTGTTTGTGTGTGTGTTTTTTGTTTGGACACGTCTCTTGCTTTGTTTTTGTTGTTTCTCTTTTTCATTTTTCAGCTGAGTCATTAACAAGATGAGTGATTGTATGGCTACTTGATTGATGTTCAGAGCTTGTATCATTTTGGGCGTCATTCGCATATGATAACGTTGTGCTTGTTGACCTCAGTTCGTGCAAATCGGCGATTGTAGACGATATACTTTCCTATGTTGGTTTGTTTTGTATGCATTTGTTTAGAGCAACATGATGATTACATTTCTTTTATTGTTGGTCTAGCGTAAATTGCTATTGTAGTATTTTCCTAGAAATTGATGTAACAATTGCTTCCGACTACAGACGTTTTCGTTTCAACGTGAGAGCAGTATGTGTGTATGCAAGCGTGTGTGTGCACTCGCGTGTGTGCGCACGCGTATATGTGTGTGTGTGTGTGTGCAGGAGTGCATGTTCATGAATGCATATACATGTGTCTATATGTCTGTATGTGTGTTTGTGTGAAATATGGCGCTACGACATTTTTTCGTTTCTTGTAGAATGATTTCTAGTGCTGTATATAAGCTTGATGGGCATGATTTGATTGTTTCTGACCAGTGACACAAAACTAAAAAAAACAGAAAAAGAGCATATATTGTTTTGTCTGTTAATAGGTGGATGTTAGATGGATTTGGGTCATAGGCCTACGCTAATTACATACAGTTAGTCACAACTTATTGTGAATTGATTTGTCATAGCTTATTTTCAAGGTCACAGTAGCATAAAAGGTTTTGCAGGTACTGACAAACATTAAAATGTTGCATAATGAGTGAGCATGTAAGGGGTAGTGTATATTCATATTCGCTTGTGTATGTTTGTTTTTCATAGATGATTATTTACATATGTGTTTTTAGATAACCAGTGTGTGTCTGTGTTTGCGTACATGCGCGATGTTCGCATTAACAATTTTTGCCTGTTGGGTTGTGGTGGTGCAGTCTGTTTACTGGACCAGATCCGGACTTATGCCGGGCGTGAAGGATCGCATCTTGCCTTTCATGGTGTTCAGAAACGGTCACCTAGGCCCACTGTATGGAACAGGACGCAAGGGCTGGTACCCTGTCCAGGACTTTCAGCCTTCAGTGGAGGCTGCCTCAGGTAGGTGATATTGCCTCACTGTGGTAGTGAGAATGGTTAGTAAGAAAAAGTCGCTGATAAGATTTTATTCCAATTGACGTCTTCTTACCTAGTACAGACCCTGAAGGGCGTCTGTTCAGCAAAAACCCACATCAGGATCACAAATCAGTGGCAGTAATGGCCATACTAAACAGATTCTGGAGAAGCATCTTCACCACTGAGTACAGACTGTACACGTCATCCCTTTTCTCCATCCCGTTATGAGAGTTTGAAGCTTGGACACTAACAAGTGTATACAAAACAAAGATTGCCATCTTGGTGGGCCACAAGAATCGCTTCCAGCAACAGTGAAACGATGCAAGCTTCTTTGGATCCTTTCACGACTCCCGCCTTTTTTTCGTGGTTTGCCGGAAGGAGGCCGTCGCTGAGGTCAATATGAGTCAACCTATCTATATCAGACATTGATTGGACCAGCGTCGGTATGCTTGACCAAGTTGCTACCACCCTTCAGAGACAGAAATGGAGAATTTGTCTGCTTTTGCATTTCATTAGTCCTCCAAAGACCCCGTTGATGATGGGATTACGTGAGAGTATGATCATATTTTATTGGCAAATACTGACATTGTTGTAATACAAAGATATACCTAGCAGATTTATCCTATACTTTGCTAGAGCATGCTTGATGGGTTCTTTTCTACAGGTTCTGACTGGGTGCCAGTCAACGCATTCAATTTACTGAAAGATGAAATCGAGTCGAAAAAGGGAGTGCAGGTCGAAATGAATGTTGGTGACCAAAAGTACTCAGCCCTGTTGAAAACTGAAAGCAAGTATCAGCAACTAACCGCTGAAGCAGAAGGCACAGTCATCCCCATAGAAACTACATCACCACCATATCCTATGGGGCAAGAGGACAACAGTTTGGTGAACTATTTCTACAATGTAAGCTTGTTTCAAATGCACTCGTATTTTGTTTGTTTATAATTATTGGTAGTTTGCTTTTTGTCTGTTTTTGGTTTGCCTGCTTGTCTGGCTGGCTTGTTGATTGGTTGATGTGTTGATTGATATTGATAGTGTAACAATGACATTAATAAAGCGACAGAATCAAATCAAAGCGCGCACTCTCATGATTCACCTAAGCAACTACCAACAACGACGACACTCCATGGCACAAACAACTTACAAACTGTGTGGGGGAGACAGGATGGGAGTTAGGTGTGCAACCCGTGACCTAAGCGATCATCCTCCCTCTGTCACACACACACACGCACACGCGCGAAGATGCTCAGGTAGGGTACACTCAAACTTGTTCGGCAAATGACCCTTGATCCAAGTTATATTCTTAGCCATACACACACACATACACATTGTTCCAATGTTGTTGGGTGTGTTTTTTTCCAAGACTTCAGAAAGGCAAGAAGGCTAACTGTGCTTCAAGGGGAGGGACCTGGGGGAATAACCTATCTCTTCAATAGTTTTATTTCAAGTCAGCCGGGCAGATGTCCTCTCTTCACAGTTTTCAACTGCCGTGGAATCTTTTAGCGTGCGCAGGCCAGAAGGGTCCTACTTTGTTTTTGTTGTCCCCTTCCGAAGGACCAGACGTTCAGTTTGATTTTCTGGTCAAACTGATGAGAAAAGTCAAGGCTTCAACTGGCAACAAACCCTAGAACCTCAAGTTTTGTTACTGGTTGATTGGTACGTTCTTTCATTAAGTAGTCGGTCGCCCCCCGTGGGGATGGCGGAGGCTCTTCCAGTATAAATAATATCCCCACCTCCTGGAAATTCTGTGCTAGAATTTTCTTCTTTTTTGTCACTGTCTTTGCTTCTATCTTGCTTTCTTGCTTTCTGCCTTGCTGATCCATTCACCTGTATGTGTTCACTCAAGCTTTACATACTTTCTCATAAGATTAATAACTGGGTACATGTATTAAGTGCATTTCTGGCTCGAGGGAAATGTGATATGTGGAAGCAGTTTTGGAGTATTTTCCGCCCGTATTTTTATATATTTTATTGTCCTTAGTTATGTTAAAACTTGTATTCAGGTATGTTTTTTTAAATCCCCTGTGTGATAAATTGGACGGAGTGGTCAACGCCAGGGGCATCTCCTTAAAATATGTGCGTGAAAGCATTGACATGTGTACTTATTTTTCTTTTCTGTTTGCCCTGTTGAAGTATAGTGTATGTTTTCAAACGATTATAGCCATGGTATGTCTCTACGCTGTTGGCTGGCGGACGTGTTTTGTGATCCTCTCCTCAGTTGTGTTTTCGTGTGGATTTTCTTCAAAACCTGATGAAGTCTATCTGTGTTTATGACTACTTTTTACAGTTACAGAACCAAGAAATAATGTTTCTTAAGACAAGAGAAAAGTTTTAAAACATCCCTAGATATCTCAAATTACTGAGGTTAGAGGGTTCACAGTAGTATTCACGACTTCTCTTTTTTTTCCGCCATGGTTCTGGTTCAAACCTCCTTTGGACCTGCCTGTCATAGTGCGGGTCAAAGTGGTTGTACCACACATCGTGGCAAGAGAAGTGTACGTGCTACGCGCGAAAGGCGTTGTAAATATCGAATCGCCAAAGCACTTGAAAATCAACTAAAAAAAACTGAAGTGTTGGCTGCCAACCAAAGTTTGTCTAACCCCCGCACTCAACAATCTGATGTGAAAGTTGGATCGTTCAACGCACGTACTCTGAATACTGGGTGACATATTGTCTGCCAACCTTAGAGACCGTGTCAACCTTCGACGTGGACAAGGCAGAACCCTGACTGTGAGGGCTGATGTTACGAATGACCTTGACCACCTCGGCGTTTAATCAAAAATTGTCAAGAACATGAACAGTATCCAATTTTGGCAGTTGATTGTTTCGTTTTAATTTGCTGAACATTAAATATATATTTTTTGTTGGCTGGTCTTTATACAAAAATAAAAATTACAGTTCAAGTAGTTGGTCGGTTGATCTTTTTAGCAGTTTCTACAGCTCGATGTTATGTGTACTTGTGTGTTGGGGGGGGGGAGATTTGTGTGTGTATGTGAAGAATGCACGCGTGTAGATTGGTGCTCATTTCGTGTTGTGGTAGAGTGTGGGTGCGTCCGCGCATGTGTGCAGTGCTGCTTATCCATTTTAAATTAACAATATCGTGTGGCTGGGTACTCCTTTCTGTCCTTTTGCAGCGTAAAATCAAGCCCAACAAGAAAAGGCTGTCAATAGTCATCGCCATCCTGTGTCTGGTTGTGGCTGTTTGCATCTTGGGCATCATCATCCAGGTAGGTAAAGATGACATTGTCCCATCACCCTGAGGTGGTAGGGGAGTGAGATGGAAGAAATCTCAACTTTTCTCAGGTCACCATTATAACGGCAGTGCCCTTCTCTACTGCCACGTTTTTTCCCTCGTATTCTCCAACCCTAAACAAGGTGTGTAGATTGGACGTCACAAACTTTTCTTGAGGCGGGCTAAAACCCATGCAGTCAGACTGAAAGATGAGAAAGCTCTACTTTTACACAACACGGCAGGTAGGAGTGGCAGTGAACACTCCCCTATCATGTTCAGAGGAACTAGTATCGAGCGAACAGCCGACAACCTGTTCTACTTTGGAATCAGTTTTGCTACAACACTGACCTTCAAAAAACATGTTAAAAAGAGGGCTTTTCATCCTGAGAGCAATGGCAGTCTCCTTAGGTACACTCAGCCGTAATAGTGAGTGTAATCGACTGTGTACTTGACTTCACAACGTTGTGAGAGACAAACGTTTTGAAACTAGACAGAATACAAAATGAAGCAATGAACAAGATTCTTGGACCTGCAAACAACTCCCGGAGACTGTACGATACGTGCTTGACTTTCACTTAGTGCAGACAAAACCTATTTATGAACATTGAAAAACCCAGAAAATCTATTTAACAGATGGTTACAAAAAACAATAAGCAACAAAAGGCAGGCGACTCCAACGTAGAAAATCATGGATGGGACATGTATGCCAGCTGACAGAAACCTTTTCAAAAGCCTATGCAAAACAGTCATAACAAAAAGGGCGACACTTTCGCGAATGGGCTGAAGGTAAATCTCGTACCAAAAAACAAAGTACTCTTCGAGTACATACACTGCAACCCCAAAGATACTATATAAACGGATGGCTCAATCAGCAGTAACAAATCTGGGTTGGGCTTCACTGTCAAATAGAAAGAAAATGGTGCATATCATTAAAATATCACAACCTCTAGTCCAACAACAAAAGTTGAGGCAATCACGCATGCTGTAGAAGGGTAAGCCTCACCAGATGAGATAAAGAGAATCAAGCCTTCATCCTGACTGACTCGATGGATCTATTTCAAAAAGTGAAAAGCGGAGTAAACCGCTTGACTGACATGAATCAGTAAGCAGTATCAGTCTTCAAAAGATCACGTGGGTCTACTGTCCCAGACACGCTGGTGTAATGGGAAATACACGCACCGACGAACTTGCAGATAAAGCTACTACAGCTGGAGCTCTGCATCATGGAAGGTCCGCGGTCCTTCGCGAACAAAGTCTGGGTCATTATATTATAGGTCGTCTTGCTCAAAAAGGAATGGAGGGAGTGGCCAGAAACCGACGATGAAAGGAAACTCAAGAGTTATCATCGATCAGACAAACATCAGTACTACTTCTAAAATAACAATGCGCAAACTCCTGCAGCGTGAAATAGGCTCTTCCTGTATCGGAGAGCAGCGAAATTTAAAGAAAGGGAAAATACATTTAGCAGGTTTGTGAAAGGAATGGGCGGAATATAATTGCTTGTTGTTGCGATGGTGGTAGTTCTTGATGCGTGGTGAGAGTGAAGAGGGTGGGCTGGAGAATCAGGGTGATGGAAACGATGAGTTGTGTTAGTAGGGGATGGGGGCCTTGTGTCATCTTGTGGGAGGGCAGGAAGTTCTGTGATGTGTTTGTGTGGGGCACTGGTGTGGTCATTTCGCGCTGGGGAGCTGATTGTATTTGCATCTGTTGTCACTGGAGTTTTGTTGTTTGTTTATCTGATAAATATACACATTTAATTGACAGTTTCATATTACGATAGACATAAAACACATACGCTCGGCAGGACCTTAAGACTTTGCCAGTACATTAGTCGTATGCTTATAGCTTATGTATAATCATTTTTGATCCTCCCTTTCACATGGCATCTGTAGCGTCAATACATATTGAATCTATTCCAAGTGCGAGGATGACATCTTAAGAAAACTCTTTACGTATGGAAATGGTATTTTTTGTTTGTATTGTTTATATCATTTATTTCTTATCACAAAAGAATGTCTGAAAGTTGGGCTGCTCTCCCAGGGAGAGACGTACTACAGTGCATAGCCACTCGTTTTTGTTTTCGTTGTTGGTTTGGTTTGTTGGTTGATTGGGTTTTTTGTGTGCTTTTGTGTGTGTGCTTTGTTTTGTTTATGTGTGTGTCTATGCTTTTTTTTTCTTTTGTGCGTGTGGGGTTTTTTTTGTTTTTGTTTTTGTGTGTGTGTGTGTGTTGTTGTTTTTTTCAGTTTGCACATATTTTCGTATATCTGTGAAAATTGGATTTCTATAGAACTCTGCTAGGGACAACGTCTTTACATGGAAGTATGGATGAAGCTGATATCAAATTACCACTGTCATTTTCTGTTAGATAGATTGTGTACTCAGATAACTTGTGTATAACTAAGAAGAACTTAGATTAACTTTGTCATGTTTATCTATCAGTAGTTTCCCCCATGCTCTCTCACCAATCGTGTCTTCATTATCTGTGTAAAAAGACAAGTGTTTACACCAGACAGTTAGTGAAATATTGGAATTGCAATACTGTATCATTCCAAGTTTAAAAAAGTATAAGCCCATGAAGAAAGAAAAAATGGAATAAAAAAAAAAGAAGACAAAAGATGGACATGTCAAGAACCACAGAAAAAAAGGAGATAAAACTGTAGGAAAGACGGACCATGGGAGGGATATATAGCATTCAAACAAAAACAAACAAAAAAGAAAGGCAGACACACACAAAAAAACGAAAAAAAAAGAAAGAAAGAAAAGAAAAAAATCACAGCTGAAGCCCATTGATATGTGTGTGTGTGTGTGTGTGTGTGTGTGTGTGTGTGTGTGTGTGTGTGTGTGTGTGTGTGTGTGTGTGTGTGTGTGTGTGTGTTTTACACAGACATATGCCTGGGTGGTTACGCCTTTACCCGAGCTTTAAAAGCTCATCGATTACACCACACACACACACACACACTCACTCAAACACGCTCACTCAAGCGCGCGCACATACACATGCATACACTCAAACACGCGCGCGCGCGCGCACGCACACACACACACACACACACACACACACACACACACACACACACACACACACACACACACACACACACACACCAGACGTACGTTACAAGAGAGTGTATCCATCTGTTCAGGTATGTCGGAGGGAATCAAGTCACGCTGTCCGAAAACCCAAGAAGAAGAAAAAGAAGCCAAGGTTGGCGTTCTGTTTCTCTCTTCCTTGCTGTACTCTCTGATTTCCACATACAGTGTGTCTTGTTTTATTGGTTTATCGATGTATTTCTTTTCACTGTACTCAGTTCTGGCCAGACACATAGAACAGCAATGGCAAGATGAAAAATGCGTTTTAGCCAATAACTTCTACTGCTTGAAAATGAAGTGTCACAATCGTTGTCACCTCTGAGTCTGTTGTCTGTCGGTCTGTCTGTCTCCTCTCTCTCTCTCTCTCTCTCTCTCTCTCTCTCTCTCTCTCTCTCTCTCTCTCTCTCTCTCTCTCTCTCTCTCTCTCTCTTCTCTCTCTCTCTCTCTCTCTCTCTCTCTCTCTCTCTCTCTCCTCTTCTCTTCTCTCCTCTTCCTCTCTCTCTCACTCTCCTCTCTCTATCTCTGTCTCTCTCTCTCTTTCTCTTTCTCTCTCATTCTCTCTTTCTCTCTCTCTCACACTCACACACACGCACACGTTCACGCGCATACACACACACGTTCACACACATACATACACACGAAACACACACACACACACACACACACACACACACACACACACACACACACACACACACACACACACATTCACACTCACACGCACACTCTCAGGTATATATTTTCATTTCGTAACTTAGCAACGGCATGTTTGAACACACATACACACACATATACATTCTCTCTCTCTCTCTCTCTCTCTCTCTCTCTCTCTCTCTCTCTCTCTCTCTCTCTCTCTCTATCTATCTATCTATCTATCTATATATCTCTCACTCACTCTCTCACTCACTCACTCACTCACTATCTATCTATCTGTCTGTCTATCTATTTATCTGCCTGTCTAGCTAGCTAGCTAGCTCTATCTCTCTCTCTCTTTCTCTCTCTCTCTCTCTCTCTCTCTCTCTCTCTCTCACACACACACACACACACACACACATGCGTGCCTATACTCACGCGCACAAGCACGTGCACACAAATTGGAGAAATAAAACAAAGGAGAAGAAGAGAAAATGAAAATGAACTTTACAAATCAAACCTATAAAAAGTGAAAAGAAAAAATTGGGGACAAAAGAGAAAGAGAAGAAGAGAGCAATATCAAGAAGAAGAAGAAGAAGAAAAAATCGATGATAAACAAAATCAGCAAACAAACAAACAAAAGCTGGAGACAGAGTAACCGATTTACCCGGAAAAGAGGCACATTTAATGCCCTACCACCCCTCCCTCTATCTCTCCTTCTTTCTTTCTTTCTCCCTCCCTTTTCCCCCCTCCCTCTCGTCTCTCTCGCTATCTCTCTCCCTCTCCCTATCTCTTTCTCTCCCTTTACCCCCCTCCCCCATCCACCCATGAAGTCTGTGTTGTCAGACTCTCCTTCCCTCTCTCTCTCTCCTCTGTCTCTCTTTGTCTCTGTCTCTGTCTCTCTCTCCCAGTTTATCTCTCCCTTTGTGCTTCTTTCTCCCTTTTCTCTCTCCACCCCACCCCTCCTTTCTGTCTATTCCCATGCACCGAAAGAGACGCCTTGGAGGTGGTTGAAAGGAGACTGTTTGTGCATGTGCAGGAGTTTTATAAGGAGGCTGTCCAGATTGGCATGGTTTGAGGACTCGGAAGAGGAGGTCATGTCTCATGAGGTAAGGAGACGACAAATTGTGAGGTCGCTTCATGGTGTGTTTGGGTTTTGTTGTTCTTTGCTTGGGTTTTGTTTCTTTGTTTTGTTTCATTTGTGGCAGACCATCCAACGTTTTCTGTTTTTTACAAATATTTTGAAGTGAAACAGTTTCAGGTCAGTGAAAGGGTATATACTTCCATCTGTCTGTGTGTCTGTCTGTCTGCCTGCCTGTCTGTCTGTCAGCCTGCCTGTCTGTTTCTCTGTTAAAATGTGGATATTGTCAGGACTTTCTCTGCCGAGTGTAGATCAAAGGACTGGCTTAGTGTCAAGTGACGAATGAACAAGTTTGATTTAACTGTTTCAAAGATCCACAGAGAGTAGTGGAGAAGATCCAGTCCTGTAGCGTAGGAGACTCTGCGGTTGTAGGGGTAGGGCTTGATCTACCCCTCTGCAGTTTGATAAGAAGTGCAACAGTCCAGACCTCGCCGAATGCTTTGTGTAGATCTGTCCAGGTAACAAAGATCACTTTTTCCTCCTGGAAAGTACCTTATTCTCTTGTGACACGTATGTGGTCTGATTTTCCGTGCCGCGGACTCATCTGATTGCTTCTTGTTCCGTTGCAAGCATTTTGTTGAGTTTCACGCTCTCATTTGCAGTTCTTTTCTTGGGTTTTACCATGCAGTTGGTCAGGCTGACTGGGCGCTATCTGCTTTAGGTTTTGACTCTCGAGGATACTATGGCTGCCTTTCTCCAGATATAGTATCTTTTTTCAGCTTCTGTTGGAAGTCTCTAGAAACTCGCATACTGCTGCACTGCCAAGGTGGGTAAGCATATCGTTGCTGATGCCATCTGGACCAGAAAACTTCCTTGCCTTCAGCTTCTTCAGTGATAGCATCAGTATCATGGAAGGTAAGGTGTAATTTCGTATGTTCGATTTGATTTGTCCTTTCTCTCCGTTCACCTCTTGCTTCTCATCGTAGTTCAGTTCTGACTGGGATGTTGTTCTCGTTTGCATAGCTTTCAGCAGATCGATCGGTTACTTGTTGTCCAGACAGAATCTTCCCACTGTCTTCGATGATGACTGTGGTTCTGTTTTTGGTTTCACTGCAGCGCTGCTTGGTAAGCCTCCAGTTTCTCAGTTGTCCTTCTCAGTTCAGTAAGTTTGTTTTCTTTCTCCAACGCATTGTGTTTTGATTGTAGTTACGACTTGAAGAATTTGTATTATGTTATTTTGTTCTCATATGTTTGGTTCTGCTTCCCTTCTGGCTGACAAGGCAAATTCATGTTCCTTCAGCTCTGTACCCCAGTATGGTTTGCACTGCTTCATAGCACCCCGTGGTATGGTTTCATGGGGTACCTTAAGAACGGATGCATTGAAATCCTTCACCGCCATGTTGATGTCTTGATTTTGTAATGTTGTTGATGAGTTTGCTGGTGTGGTGTCTGAATACGATCCAGTTTGCTTCTTATAGTTCCACCATGGGACGGTAGCTTCTGACCATGACTCCACACCAAGGCTTAGAAAGACTGGACGGTGATCTCTTCCTCCCAGCTGTTCACCAATTTCTATATTGACGTTTCTTGTTCATATCGTCGGTACAGAATGCGAGATCAGTGGCGGGGATCGTGTGCCATCGCCTGGAGCAGAACGTGGGGCAATGAAAAAGACTGTTTAAAAGATGAATCTGTTGCCATCCTGCCAGCTCTCCACTTCATCGCCTCGATGGTTCATATGTTCAGGCCTCCAGCATTGTGAGTAGCAGTTGAAACCACCAACTACCAGGAAATTGAAGGTCTAGTGTATAGGGAATGGGCTCTGTCAATAGGGCAATAGAAATTGTCGAAAGGGCTCTATCGTTTGAGCAGTAGAAGTTGGCATGTTGAAAGTTAGTTGTATGTGGATTCTGCTTACTTTGCTGTTAATCGTGAAAGGCGATAGAGGACAAGCTTTAGGTACGCCTGTCGTCTGTCTGGGTGGACGAGTGGCTGTAATGTGAGAGTTTGCCATGGAAGATTATTGTCCTCTTAAATGAATGAATGATGTCCTCTTGTCTTTTTTTTATTTGTAATCACGTGGATGTGAGCATGAATAAGTGCGTTTGCTGAGGCTGATTCGGGATGAATGAGTTGGGGGATTTTATTAAGCAGTGTGATTTTACTAAGATAAGTAAATCTTCAAGAGCGCACACACAAAAAGGTTTCAGTAGCTCGATTTAACGGTAGAACAAGAGCGCGTGCAGATAGTATCGCTTAGTACCTTTGGACTGTAAAGGTGAATTTGTATATGTACCCTGTCCTGCGATGGTATGTGTATCAAGACTTGCTAGATATTTACTGACATCATTTGTTATATGCTGGCTTCAATTTTGTGTCAAATTCATATGTAGCAATTCTAGCATTTTTCTGTTAAAGTTCCCATTACATACCAGTCGTCATTTCGTAGCATGACAAATCTAAAAGTATGGTCTCTAATAAGAAATCCGAAATAAAAGAATATTTTGCATGGACGCTAGATTCTTACACCCATATTATTAAAGGACATCCATATATTATTAAAAGACTAGTCGGAGCTTTCTCAGATAAATTGGAAGCATTGTGAATAAAGTCGCTCTTTGAAAAAAATGTGCATCATCTGAAAATGGTTGGAAGAGAGTTTTTCTCTTCTTGTACATTTTTAATTGCTTCATTCTCACGTGTGACATCATGCAAGTCTCCGTCAGGACTGCATTATTTTAAACAAAGTATCTAAAAGGAATAACTTGTGAAGAATTTAAAGTCAGATCGAAAGAGGTCAGAGCATTATTTTCATCGTATGGTGCACACGCAAACAATGCTGTGTGTTCCCTCAGAAGTCCCTTCCAGAGCCAGAATTCCCCTTCCCTATCCAGACGGTGGTGATACGGGCACAGGTGGACAGCAGGGACCTTCACGGTCTGTGGGACACGCACTCGCCCTGTCCCCTCCTTTGGGGCATCAGTGGCAAAGTCAGCACACACAAACCCTCCTCAAGCTTTGCAGCAGTAAGCTGCCTACATGCTTCTCTGCTTACACCATCAGTACACCAGCATTATCACGCTGGAATATAGTCATCTCCTGTACTCAACGTGTAAAATGCATTTTTAAAATGAAAAAAAAAAAGACAAACGACAACAGGAAAACGAGGTGGGGAATGGAGGTCGTAATGTCTCACACGTGGTGCAGGATCAGTTGAAAGAGCCCAGTATGCGAAGTGAAGAACACAAACAAAAATTATTATCACGATACGATACAAAGTGAACAGGGGGGGTGGGGGGTGGAGGTCGTGATGTCTCACACGTGGTGCAGGATCAGTGTAAGAGTTCAGTATGTGAAGTGAATAACACAAATACAATTATCACGATGTGACTTGTTTTACACAAAGCATATACAGATAGGTAGATCATCATCATCAGTCCCGTAGTCTGGTTGACCGTTGGGGCACCACTGAAGATTTTGCAACCAACTTCCTCCACTCCTCACGGTCCTCAGCTTTCCGCAGAATGAGTTCCATTCAAGGCCAGTCCACTCTCTGATATTGTCTTCCCATCTTTTTCTCTGTCTGCCTCTTCGTCTCCCTCCCTGAACTGTTCCCTGCAAGACGGTCTTGGCCAGTCCAGATGATCGTGTGACGTGCCCGTACCACCTCAGTTTGCGTCTTTTCACTGAAGTCAGGAGGTCTTCATACGGCCCGATGGCGTTTTCGATTCGGGTTTTCACTTCCTTATTGGTTATATGATCTTTGTACGAGATACCAAGGAGTTTGCGGAAGCATCTCATCTCCATTGCCGGTATCCTTCTTTCAATGTCTGCTGTTATGGTCCATGTTTCGCATGCATACAAAAATATTGACATGACAAGGGAACGCATCAGTCTGATCTTGGAGCCGATAGCGATATTCTTGTCGTTCCAGATGACTTTTAGCTTGGTCATTGCAGCTGTGGTCTTGGCAATCCTGGAAAGTACTTCGGGCTGTGATCCTTCATCTGATACTATAGCTCCCAGATATTTAAATCTATGGACGGTCTCAAGTTTCTTGTTGTCTATGGTAATGTCAGTGCTGATGCCATTGGTATTATTTGTCATCAACTGGGTTTTCTCTGCACTGATCTGTATGCCATATACTGTGGGGCCTCATCAAGATGTTTTATCAAGCTGACTAGCTCTTGCTCTTGCCCAGCTAGTCCATCAATGTCGTCAGCAAAAGCAAGTTTGTGATTGTTCTACCTCCGATGCTGACTGTTCCCTCGTGGTCTTCAAGTGCGTCAACCATTATTCTCTCTAAGAAGATGAGATAGGTAGATACATACGAGTAAAGAGCCAGATGGATTTATGCATAGATAGAGATAAGAAGAGATGAGTAGGTTGGTGTGGTTTGTGTTGGTACACGAGTCAGTTGCTTATTTGGCATATTGGTTATTTGGATAAATGGTTATTCAGCTGGGTGGTGAAGAAGGCGTAATTTCTTACTAATAATTCTCTATCCTTGTATGCCAAGTGTTATCTGGATTTTAACACGATCACGTCGATAGGTAGACTTACTACCTGTAAACAAGCCGAGAAATCACGGCT
Source organism: Monoplex corrugatus (assembly GCA_030674185.1). NCBI lineage: Eukaryota > Metazoa > Mollusca > Gastropoda > Littorinimorpha > Ranellidae > Monoplex > Monoplex corrugatus. The sequence goes on from CM060309.1 coordinate 27,300,647, forward strand.
CATGTTACTGTTAGGCATGAGTATTAATCGTCAGTGTCTTTGTCATTAAAAACATATATGTAAATACCTGTATATGTTTGCATGTGAATGTGTTAACAAATGTTCTTTTACGCTCATGCCTGAACTAGTGAAAGTCAATACCTCCGAATATGTACGTTGCATTGAGTGTTCATCCTTAAGCTATTTACTGGTACATAGTGTCATGACCACTGACACTGTAATAGACACCGCCAACAACAGTTTCGACATTAATCAGATCATGATATCTCTGCAGAAGTGATCCACAATTGGTTGTCAGAGGGGTCAAAAAGTACACACATAGAAATACCCAAAAACGTAAAACAAAAGAGAGAAATGGTCGGCACCGTACCATGGGTAAGCGCTTTCTATGGGTGTTGTCATGCTATAATTGCGTGCTTTACCCAGGGAGAGCGACTCACACATTACACGAAAAAACTTTTTTTTTTTTATTGTGACACAATGCATACAGTACACACAAAAGCCAACCTATATCAATCCAATTCTGTCTAGTACTGTATGCTAAAATAAATCCAGCTCTGGCAGGATGGGAAAGAGGAGTCAGAACAAGGACAGGGGAAGGACACAAAGCGCGATTCCATAATACTGGTAACGAACACCGTGGTGTTTTTGCTTAAATCAACTGTATAACAGAAACACGCAAGGAAACGAGGGGACACATACACACACACTCATTCACTCACTCACTCATCTTCTTTCTCTCTGTCTGTCTTTTTGTTTGTCTCTTTCTGTCTCTCTCTCTCTCTTTCTCTTTCTCTTTCTCTTGTCTCTCTAGCTAATTCTGTCTGTCTCTCCCTCTCTGTCTTTCTGTCTTCCCTGTCTCTGTCTGTCTGTCTCTCTGTCTCTCTCTCTCTCTCTCTCTCTCTAATCGCGCATGTATATGTGTGTGTGTGTTTGCGTGCGCGCATGCATATGTGTGTGTGTGGGGGGGGGTTCTGAGTCTGTGAGTTGTGTGTGTGTGTGTGTGTATCTGTGTCTGTATGATGAATAACTTTCCATGTTAATTTTGTCTCACATTTAGCACAGTTTGGGACATCTTATCGGAAAAAAACTTCAATCAACGTTTTGTTTGTTTGGGTTTGCTTTTGCTTGCTTGCATGCTTGTTTGTTTTGTTTTGTTTTGTTTTGTTTTGTTTTGTTTTGTTTTGTTGTTTCTTTAGTATGGTTACACCTGGGTCAGTCATCCGGTGGTCTGGGTGAAGGATGTGGTTTTCGTCAAGTTTTCTTCACTGCGTTCCAGAGTTGTTCTATTTGGCCGCTGCTCATTTCCTTTACTTTTAAACTGTGGGGAAAACGGTAGAATGTGTTCTGGAGAATGTGGTCCTGTCTAGCATGGACACCTTCCGTACTGGTCGCCTCATTCGCCACACATGTTAAAGTATGTGGAGTTGGGCAGTTCTCAGACAGAAGATTGTGGTTTGTTCTGGCGGCTCAGAATAATGGATGAGGTCATGTCTGTTAGGACGGGAGTTTCTTTGTAGGATGGTGGTTGCCTCTCTGAAGGAGATGGGATGTTGGTGCTGTTGCCATCTGCTTCCTGCTTTCACCAGAATCTGCTGATTCGTTTTCTTAGAAGCTATAATGGGTAGGAACCCACTATACCGTTACCGGCACTGTGCGTGCTAGTTCTGTAAGTTCTTTCGAGGCAGATAGCAGGCGATTGCAGACTCTGTCAAAATTTGCAGCTGTTGTTAAAAACACAACTATCTGTCAAAAACTTGCAGTCTGTTTAGAAGACAGCTTTGTGAATGTTAGGGAATCATCCGCTTTTACGAGTTTCGCCGCTGCTGTTACAGCTGTCTCTTATGTCTTGTAGTTGATTGACAATTTGCCTGTGAGGTTGGATCTTTCGCCTGAGAGGATGGATTTTTTTTAACTGTCCTTCCATCAGGGTGGCGGACGAGGAGTCGATAGTCTCCATTCTTAACAGCTCTATCTGCTGCACCGTGTATGAAGACATGTGTTCGTTTTTTACAGAAGTACATGTACAAACCGGAAGAAATTAAAAGGCGCCTGTCTCAGCCCTACTCTCAGTGGTGCGAAGAAGATTTCCAGCTGGCCAGAGAAATAAATGAAGCGAAAGCAAAAGAAACGTCTAAGCCTGTAGGTTGATTTTCTTTCCAGCTTCACCTACAAGCATGTTTGTGCACATACATACACACATACTACACACACACACACACACACACACATACACACACATACACACACACACACACACACACACACACACACACACACACACACACACACACACATATACACACCACTGCCACCACTGTCAGAGTGATGCACGCACGCGCGCGCGCGCACACACACGCGCGCGCGCACACACACACGCACGCACTGCCATCACTGTCAGAGTGATGCCCGCGCGCACACGAACACACACACACACACACAGAGAGAAACACATACCACTGCCACTACTGTCTGAGTGATGCACGCGCGCGCGCGCACATACGTACACACCACTGCCACCACTGTCGGAGTGATGCGCGCGGCGCGCGCACACACCACACACACACACACACACACACACACACACACACACTGTCAGAGTGATGCACGCGCCCGTGCGCACACAGACACACACACGCACACCACTGCCACCACTGTCAGAGTGATGCACGCGCCCGTGCGCACACAGACACAAACGCACACCACTGCTACCACTGTCAGAGAGATGCACTCGCGCACGCGCGCGCGCGTGCACCCCACTACCACCACAATCAGTGATGCACATACGTGTACAAATATACACAGTGTTTGGCTTATGGATGTCTACATGATTATGCTTCAAGCGGTGTGCTGTTGGTCTCTGTTTAGTTACCTGTTATGTTCTTTTGAAAAGTTGAACAAAAGTCTCTGGCAAGGCCATAGCATCAGGTGCCACAAAGATTGACATCAGAATAGTAGTCTGGATTGCCTGCTGTTCTGCTGCGAGAACAAGATTACCTATAAGACACGTGCAATATCTCGAATAGTTCCACCAAGGACATCTGCACAAGATGTGTACCATCATGTTGCAAGATCAAGCGATGTCTGCACAAGATCTGTACCATCAAGTTGGAAGATCAAGAATCCGATTTTTAAATTCTGAAGAAGTGTACCTTGCCAGACATTGTCTGCTCATCAAGCCCCAGTTTTGTTGGACAAAATGCATTGTCCATATGAAAGACAAACGCATTCCAAACATGTTTTTTTTTACAAAGAGCTTAAGCAAGGACGCTTTGATCAGCGAAGACTACTGAAGCAATACAAGAAAACCAACCTCATAAGCTGCAGTATCAGTACCACCGATGGAAAGATACTATCCGTAACAGAACATGCGGGTGATAGCAGTTCACGCAGCACAGTCACATTTGAAGAGCAGAGAACAGCTCATATTTAAGACAGAACCCAGGACCACAGTACTTATTTCACGCAGTCCCAGTGTGAATGACAGTGTGCCTCCAGACTGGTCTTCTATCCCACATGAAGACCCACAGCAGGCGCTGAAGACCAGTATGCCTACCCATCTGTCGGATAGACAGGATAGTGAGTATATCTTACAAGCAAACAGTGACATTATTGAAATATTGTCACTCTTTATTACGTACTGTCCAGCTGACAAAGACATATTTTCTCTGCCTTAGCTTAGTATTAACGCAGTTTGTACTGGAAGGTATTGCTTGTGAATTTTCAATATGGATATCTGTAGACCTGTTTGTCTCTTTTCAGGATGAATCAGAAGCCGAAGCAACATTAGGTAAGCAGTTGATTGTAACTGATGTGAAAGTAAAATCTGTAAAATGATGGTTAAAATGATGTTTCAGTTATTGCAATTAGTATGTGTAGAGGCGTTCCAGTTAGTATGTGTAGAGGTAATCCTACGTCCAATTTTAAAGTAACTAGTGGCTAGAGTTGAGAGGACAAATCCGAAATTACTGTGATTACTGTACTTGTATGAGCGTAAAACACACAGTCATTGATTTTCCCCGAAGATCCTATAGTACTGAAATGCATATTTTCATACCGTTGTGCTGCATATTCTTTTGGCAATTGCGGCTGAGTACATATTTCATTGTCTTGTTGATTTATATCTGTTTAATGTTTGCATTCTCTATACGTACAGTGTCCCTTTTTAACAGACATGGCAGACTGTGTGATTTACATTTTCTTGGGAGTACAGTAATCTTGGTTTATTTCGGTTCCCTCATGTAGGACAAGCTGTTTGGAGCATAAGGACGGAGACGGGGAAACAGCTAGAATTGACGCAAGGCAAGACGCAAGCCAACATTGGTGCGTTCCAAGTTCAAATTCCTGATGATACGGTGGGATCAAACGTGTTGTCAAAGGGCAATGCTCCTGTCAACAACAATTATACACAAGAAGATATAGAGTGCAAGAGGAATAAGTGGTCAGTTACCACTACTGACAGGCATACCGACCATGAGCGAATGGAACAAAATGCAAGTAAACCAGATGCTGACGCTGAGCATAAAGTGCACACAGTTCCAAGAGATGCACCAGGGGGAAATGAAACGTCAAAATCACAGATGTTCAGTGCTCATGCACCAAAAAGACAAGAGTCTCAGACACAGCAAGGCAAGCAAACAGATACAGCGCAGCGACCTAAAAACACGAGAAGTGTACATTTTATTGGCGAATATCATGAACCGAAGTCTTCCACGGTATCCATGGTCAGATGTCCTATATCCTATGTATCACCCGTACCTACCGTACCAGCCGACTTGGATCCTCACCATTTCATTCAGAAACCGTCCCAGAAATCAAGGGAAAAGGGGTATTTACACCCAAGATCGGCAGGTTTCGTTGGCTTTCAAACTTTACCAGATCTTGAGAGAGCTGGGCATGGTGGTATAGATTCTCTTGTTGAACAACGACGGGGTACCCGTTTTGTCAAGAAAGAGGAAGCTGATCATCTCACTGATGATGTTAATTTCAACATGTGTTTTAAACTGGGAAAGGAATGGCTCAACAGTGACAAAACATGTAAAACATTTGAGGAACAGACGAAAATGAGAAACACTTGGTCAACAGATTCAAGAAAAACACCTGAGCATAATGTGGGTCAACATGGCATAACAACTAAAAACAATCATCCTAGAGCATCAAACATGAAGCCATCCTGCTTACCTAACACTGGTAGTCTGTCTGACAATTCATACTGTCAGGGTGCACCAGAAACCATTAAAGCTCCTGGCATGTTCATTAAAAACTTCTTGACACCAGATAGAAACACGGGACCAAAAACTGCTTTTCTGCCTTATCAGAAGACGGTGACAAAAGTAAGTATATGTGACCCGCTCGATTCCAGTATTGTTCAAGAACTTGTAGAACAGTCCTTCGGCTTAAGAAATAGTCTAGGAGAGAAAAGTAGATTCTTTATGATTAAAGTTGATGCAAGGGGGAAGATACAATGCGTTAATCTAGACTGTACCTAGGAAAAGAGTTAGCGATTAAACAGAGCCCCACAAACTTGGATGATCGTTTATGTGTTTTACAGTGTTTGTCGCCTGTTAGCTTTTGAACTTCAGTTTATTATGATGTATTCTTACGCCGAGGTGTTAATCTTTATTCGCATTGATTATATGTGATGCGTTGGTTACAGAGAAAGTCCGGAAATCTCCAGCTGAAAAAAGTCAGGGTGTACATCAGAAAGTGCCTCCTGAAAAAGAGGCATTGTATAGGCAAAAAATTATGAGCCAGCCATCGAGGTCAGTTTCCAAGACGGTGCATACTGGACGCAACAAAGGCGAGACGTGGACACAAGTCAATGTATTTGACATAGTAAGCGAAGTCAGAACAGAAGAACAAAAAGAAAGAAAGAGACCAGGTGTTGAGATTTCAGGCGCAGGTTCTAAAACAGATGTTCAAGTCCTAGGGGTGAATATGTCATCACATGCATTGTCAGAGGAAAGTAAATTCAAAGACACAACAAATCATAAGTTGTCAAAACCTCCGCAATCAATTTTGAAGACTTCTGAGTCTCAGCAGTCTAGAAAGTCTTCAAACTCAAAAAAAAATGTTGCAGATGTTATCCCTGAAACATCAAAAACTAAAGCAGGTGTGCCTGAATTCTATGTACCATCCACTGGCCCTGTATATGAAAGCCATCGACCAGCGACGAACGTTGTTCCAGATTCACAGAGTGAATTACCAACAGATGCTACATCAAAATCTACGATACAAACAACAGACACTGAACCTGAGTTAGGTAAACGTTCTCCAATGCCAAGTCCCTTTGACGAAAAAGTATCTGCAGCAAAGAAAACGTCATATTTGGAAGTAATGATTGACGAACGTACGCCAGGTAGTCGGCAACCCTCGGCTGTTACCAGTGCATCTGCAAGAAAGGCATTACCAATTGAAAAAGAATATGGTGCAGTCACTAAACAGCCAGGGATGGAGAAGGATGTTGAAACTGGAAAAGAGCTAAAAGTACAGGACTCCCGGCCAGTTGGCAGTGGCTTTTTGGCAGCAGAGAAACTGGAAGGACATAATGAACAGAACAGAATGTCTGCGTCTGCAGGAGAGGTCACAGCTATAGGAAAAGCAAGCGAAAGTAGACTGGAAGGACACAGACCAGAGAGTGAGAAAAAAGTGGGACAAACAAAAGAGGGGAGAGGATCAGATCAAATGGATCAGAGTTATGATGACGTAAAGAACGATAATGGTATCAGCAATGTGGATATACATGAAAAAACGGGTTTGAAGAAAGAGGCAAAGGCAAGAGCAGAAGAAAAGAGGGGCAAGGAGAAGTGGAAGGAGGAACTATTGGCAAAAGAAGGTGACCACGACAAGACGAAAGATGAAGCACTGGCTGACAAGAATGCTGAAAAAGAACACGACCAAGACAAAAAAACCGGTGGTGAACTGGCAGATAGGGATACTGAGAAAGATACACAGCCACGAGAGGCTGTTGGGAGTGTGGAAGACGACAGTGGCAGCGGCAAAAAGGAGAAACCTGAAGACAAACAGACGAAAGTTGAAAAGAAAGGGAGCAAAGTAGGAAAGGACAAAGATGTAGACGACAAGGAGGAAGAGCATAAAGAAGTGGAGGGGAAAGAGACAGAAGGCAAGAAGGATCAAGAACAGAAAGGGAAAGGTCTAGAAAACAAGAAGGAACATGAAGTAGAAGAGAAAGAAAAAGAGACAGAAGGCAAGGAGAGCAAAGGTGTAGAGAAGGACAAGGAGACAAAACGTGCAGAGAAAAAACTTGAGAGCGGAGGAGAACAGAAGGACAAGGAACCAAACAATAAGAAAAAGGAACATGAAGGAGAGAAAGACAAACGGACAAAAGAAGATGAGGACAAGCACAGGGATGAAAGAAAGGGCAACAAAAAGAAAAAGAAAAAGAAAAAAGGGAAAAAGGGCGGTAATTTGGGTGAAAAAGATAAACCGGCAGAAAATGAGAGTGAAGGGGGTGAGAAAAAGAAGAAAAAGAAAAAGAATAAAGAGTCAGGTGAAACAAATAAACAAGATAAAGGAGGTGAAAGCGAGGGACGTGAGAAAAAGAAGACCGAAGGGAAATCAGGAGGGGAACAAGAACAGGAAACCAGCCAACACAAAGGAAAGAAAAAAAGCAGGAAGAAAAAACAGAAAACTGCACAGCATAGACAGCAAAACAGAAGTCACTCAGCTTCTGCTTCTTCCAGAGACAGCTCGTCAGCTTCAAGGTCATCCAGTGCGACTTGCGACTTAACTGACAATGAGGTTAGTTCATACTGTTTTTATTTTTGTAACACTTTCTTTATATCTGACCAGAGTGCAGACTGGCTGACAGGCTTTACGAGCAGTGCAAGACATACACATGTACTTTTCTCGTATCTATCTTTCTCTGTTATTGTATTCTTTTCACAATATGTTAACGAAACCTGTGGCTGTATAAATGTATCAAACTGTATGTGAACAGACCTAACATTATTTCACCGGTCTTAAAGATCTCGATCAGAAAGTAGTAGTCACATGAGGAAGTCTTTCTTTGTTTCCATTTCTGTTTATTTCTTTTTCCTGCGTAGTTAAGGTTTTGTCCATAATTTCTTTCTCTACGTGATGTTTGTAGATCTTACCAAAATGTTTGACATCATTAAGCAAAACTTCCAGTGAGAGAGATGCTAAGAAAGTTGGTTGCCCACAGAAGCCTGTCTCACGTGCTGCTTCCTTCCACGAAGGCAAACTAGCCAGGGTCCAAGAGAATGAGGAGGCAACCAAACCCTTCGCAGTGCAGAACAGAATGAAACAAGGATGCGTTCTAGCGCCCACACATATCTCTGTCATCTTTGCGGCAATAATGATCGATGAATTGAAAGATTTTGATAGGGGCAGTACATCTGCTTTTGTTCAGATGGAAAACTTCAATCTGCAGAGATTTCAAGTCAAATGGGAAGTCATTCCCATAACAGAGCGACTTGGTGACAGTGATGCCTTGGTGACAGTGGTGCACACAAGGCACAGTCGCATTTGAACAGTGCAGAACGGCTGCTAGTCAACTGAAGATGGATGGCAGACACAGAATCGAAGGTCACAGGACCCCTTCCTATGCGGCATGTATGAAAGAACATGTGCCATTATGATCGGTCTTGTATCTCACATGAAAACCAGAACCAGGCTATAAAAGACCAGTATGCCCTACTCATTTTACCATCATTGGGTCATTCTCCTAAAGACTGGTCAGCTGGGACCACTGCTTTTAAGAAGCCAATATAAAATGTTTTTTGAAAAAAATCATACGATATTGTTATGTTTCGTTTGTAAAATGTTCCAGTAATTGAATAAAATGAAAAAAAAAGTGTGTGTGTTTCGTAATGTTTACTCTGCAGCACTTTTTGATGCAAAAATAAGCGATTTCTGTAGCTAGAGTTGTGACATGAGTTCAGACTGGTAGATCGATCACAATTATTTCCTACATACATGACCGAAATCAATACAACCTGTTTCGACAGTGAAGAAAGAATGTGAATGTGTCCCTGACATCAGTTTTTACTGCATTGTATCCATGGATGATCAATATATGCTCGGAGATCGATCAGTGTCCCGAACGTTTCATACGGTGTCTTCACTGTATCGATAACTTAAGTAAGTCGTGCCTTTGAAATAGAAAGCATTGGGAATGTCATTCATTAAAAAAAAAACATTTTTCATAATTATTCACGTCAATAAGTGATATGAGAGAAGATGAGACTGAGAAATAATCACTTGATTACGAACTGTGGGTATGGTGTCTTCAAAACCATGAAACGCTCGAGACAAACAGAGGATCTGTTTCGTCAACTTCCCTGAACTTTGACCGACCTTGGCGTATGAATCTCACTTTCCCTCTCTCGCGGCGGGATTTTGCACTACTTCACAAAGGATATGTCATTATTCAGTATATTTTGAAACATGTCACTTCATAAAAGTTCATTGACCATTTTAACAAGCACATAGATGCCTTTTCGGTGTCTCATGTAATACATTAGACACTGCAGGATATGCAAACATTGTGTCAATCTATGCATTACAGTTCTGTATACTACAGATATCAAGCTTTCGTATTTAGTTAAAATTTTTAAAAAAAATTTTGATTTTTTACTTGTCATATCACAATATTGACCAGACTTCAGGAGAATGACTCCATTCTCATCATCACTCCATCATCATATACATTTTCATAATCAGTAAATGGACCAGTGTTGCTTTATAGGTATGTTTATGTGTTAACCCTTTGACCCCCGCACCCTATCCACCACCTGCAAAAACGTAACCTTTTCACTCCCTCAGCCTCCTGTAGGAAGCTGGTGGAGAGGGTAGGGAAGTGAAAAGGTTATGTTTTTGCTTTGCTAGCGTGATTGACAGTGCAGGATGCTGATGGACAGGGTGCGGGAGTCAAAGGGTTAATTAAAAATTGGTAGTCTTGGTGATCCATAATATAAAATTTTGTCAGCACACTGTGCGTGGATGGATATTTATGAACTTGCCTGCGTGTTGAAAGTAACAAGTCACAGTCATGTCTTTTTGATGATACTGGGCTACATGTAAATTTATGGGCTCAAGTGTAAACATGTCTGAAGGAATAACTAAAAAAAAGTGGCATGTAACGCTTGTCGACACGTTTATTTCTCCGCATTTCTCTCTCGAGTTTGTAAACTGAATTATGACTGTGTGCGCTGCATGTTAATCACATTCATAGTACTTTGACAATTCTGTTTGTTTGCTCGGATGACTGGTAGATTGGTCTGTTTTGTTGGTTGGTTTGATTCTATTTGTTTTTTGGTTTTATTGATATCATACAAATCCTTTGCAGGACGTCCAATTTCTTTTAAGCTTTCACATGTAAACGCAGCAAAACGATATATCTTGTAACCCTTGATAGTCACAAGAGCAGTGAAATGGCTCGTGAAACTGTCATCAAGAAAAGTGAGAGATCCATACATTGTCCAAATGAGTTGATAAGCAAATGAATTTAAAAACAACGTTGAATGAATTGTGTTACAATAAGTGCAGTTTGTCATGAATTGTGCTAAAATTGTATCATTTTATAGGTAGGTAAGTCAGATACCGGACGCTTGCTGTCTAGGCGACTACTGTCGTTGGTTTACCCAGGGACACCAGAAGATATTTACTTCAGATCTTCCGCTTCAGATCGTCCGTCAAGATCTCCCAGACTTCGTGAACCTGTCAAGGTAGGTATGCGGAAGGAAAAGTATTCCTTTGATTTTGAACAACATGTGTATGACCACAGCAACAAAATACATCTGAAACAGAAAGATCAAACGTTACGTTGACGTTCTCTTTTTACTGTAACTGTGAGCGTGTTTTGAATCGGTTTGTTCATATGGACCTGCGTATTTGGGACTTGCAAGTGAACCGGATTTAGGATCCAAACAATATGGGGAAAAATTAGCATATTCCTTGTTTATTCATTATCTTCAGCGGGGAAGTTGTATATATTCATGACTCGTTATTAGACTGTGTTTAGATTACCCATGCTCAAACAGGAACAACCAATTTCCTGGGTTTGACTGCATAGTAAAGGAAATGCTCAATGGAGAAGGGGACTGTATCGTACTAAGATGTGCAGACTGCAGTCAGGAGGTATGGAACTCGGCATTGTCGCAGAAAATTAAGAGAATTACGAAGTGATTTGCATCCCCATAAGAGGAAGCCCATCAGAATCTGACAACTAGACTCTGCTGTTGATCCCCGGAACAGTCCTCTGCCAGGTCATTCGTAAATGACTGCGTGACATAGTTGACAATGAGCTGCGAGAAGAGAAAGCAGGTTTTCGTCCTTCATGATCCTGCATAGAGAAGATCTTCACCCTGAGGCAGATCATTGAGAAGTATGGAAAATAAAAAACTCCAGTTGCTCTTGACTTCTTCGATTTCACCAAAGTCTGTCAAAATTCACAGACCATCACTTTGAAAGATCCTGAAGTCCTGTGGCAAATGTTGTATCAGGACAGCAGATGGCTGCAGCAACTGATTTAAGTACTCACTGGTGTCAGACAAGGGCGTATTCTCTCTCCTCTCCTCTTTGCAGTTGCCACTGACTGGTACTGAAGCACATAACTCAAGGAAAGGGAATCCAGTGGACTGAAGAAAACAACCTTTCTGATTTAAAGTGTGCTGACGGAAAATCTGCTATGACAAATAACACTCAAGATCTTCAGTTGCTTTTAACTCAGTGGCATCATCAGCTGAGCAAGTCATCAATGCCAAAAAGAAACACCTGGAACGTGTTGAGGTGAGCGGTATTCGTTGTCAGCTGATGACTTCATTGATCAGAAGATTGAGGAAAAAGAAGACTTACGTAGAAGATTGAGGAATTACAAGACTCAGCGTTTCCATCGGCAGCAATAATGATTTGACCACGAACTTAAGTGCCAGACTGAAAAGGGAACAGCATCATGCCACCTTTGAGCAAAGTGTGAACGACAGGAAATTTCCCTCTGAAATAAATTGAGGTTCTACGACTCGATCATGATACCAAGAGTGCTCTTCAGCTCCGAAACCAACGTTCTGAAAACCCACCCGAAAGAAGAAATTGGAACTTTAGACACCAGGTGCCTACATAGAATTCTGGGCATTAAATGAAATGACTTTGTGTCAAATGAAGAGGTCAGGAACAGATCACAACAGCTCCCTGTGTCAGCCACCATTTACAGACGACGCCTTCGCTGGTTGGGGCATGTCTGGAGGTTCCCCACAGCAAGACCTGCAAATAAAGCGTTTAAATGGACGCCAACAGGCCAGAAAAAGAATGGCCCAGGATAAGCTGGTGACAGACAGTGGAAAGGGACCTGCGACAGGTCAACAATATGGAATGACACAAGAGAAATGGCTGAAGACCATCCACGGTGGAGTGCTTTGATTACCACATGTGCCGTGCGAGGTGGGACCAAGTAGGTCATGCTTAAACGCCGAAGGAAAAAAAACAAAACATTGGATAATCACTGTTCAGACACTTTTGTTTGTCTGATTGTTCATAAGTTCAGATATTGTCAAGATGTGAACGAAAACTCCATAACCAGTAGTGTTGTTCTTAATTATTTCAATGTTAATTTCTAGGCTCCAAGATCAAAGATAAATTCGGCAGTCCTTTCATGTCATTCATGTGTCTTTCGTTTGCGGTCAACTTGAAATGTGCCATTTTTCCGGGAAGTTGACAAGTTTGTCACCAGTTTCTATACACTTTGGCATTTGATCTGCCACTGCCTAGGAAAAGCTGAGTGACCAAACCTAGGCTTACTAAAATTGTGTTTATCGAAGTGACTGCGAAAGTGTTTTGTTGGGAAACAAGGAGAGCAAATATAAAAAAATGATCTGTTAGATAAAATGGCAGGTTAAGCAAGGTATATAGTATTCATTTGTCCCATTAGTGATTCCTACCATTGCTTAAAGTTTACAAGATTACAAGATTACCCAGACCCAGAATCTTTCATCAAGGTGTATTTTTGCGATCAGTCTGACACAAACTACAGCATGACAATTGGCATCCAAAATCGAGGCGGTTAGGGTCATCAAAACAACAAGCAACCTTAGTGTCAACATCAGTAGCACGAAATTCATACTAGTGAGTGCAGACAAATACCTTAGCAGTGTTTTTAAGGATGACTGACTTAACAGAGCAATTGAAACCAGAAGTCAGGAAGCAAACAACGTCACTTATATAGTTCCCCACTCCTGAAACAGATGCAAAGCTCCTTTGTTCTATTTACGTCTTCAGTTTGACATATCAGTGTCAGACCTGAAGCCTGACCAGTCTCCTGCGAGTCATAACTAACCCTCGTGAGATGCTTTGTCTGAGAGGGGTTAGCAAATAGACCTGGCTTGACAATACCAAGGTCGTTAACATCGGAGAAATGGTGGAAACAACCTCACCAGCTGTCTCAGTAAGCATACAACAGTAAGAAACGTGGACCGAAAGCGAGATACACATCAAGGTAGCTTGGGATCAAAAGCGTAAAAGACACATCTACGTGATGAAGCATTTCTTCTCTTCACGCCCAGGCCCTCCAGCTCGCTACTGATCGTCAGCTCGTTCTCTCCACGATACATGATGGTTACAAAGGGACAACTAAGAGAAAAGAAGTTCTTCCTCTCGCATGTGAAGAATTAACCTAGAGCATACGGTATCGCATACGCTGACACAACATTACAATATGTGTACTCAGTTGTACATTTGTGTAATGAGCAGCTCAGGCTTCCTCTGATAATTTCACCATTCCTAATACACAACATGCAGAGACCAAAAGATGGGTTCATTTGATTTATTATGAGGTATTAAGTCTTAGATCAGTCTCCTTTAATCTCTTTATGTGTTTCATCTTATGGTTTCCTTGAATTCTCGCTCACTGGGAATCTTAAAGGAAGAGATCATCTCTGTTCCTCTTTTCATTTCATTGTGGATCAAATCAAGTCTTTGCAGATGCAGACCTGATCGTTATGGAATGTTGTTACCATTCTGTTATTCGTCTGTTAATGTCCCGTTGGTTCATTTAAGGAGAGCATCATACTGATAACGAGGTATATTTCTTAACTTGATTCGTAAGTTTCATATAAAACGTTCATCGTTATGATCCATAATGAGGTCACTATGACCAGGTTACTGCCTGAAATTTGCAACAATGACGTATTTTACATATCTACTTTTCGCCCGTTAGTTTCCCTTTTGTGATTATTCCTTATTTTTCAAAGGCTTGAATATAAATTAAATACACCTATGCCTAAATGATATAATACTGGCGGTTTTTTAATAGCTGTGCTGTTTTGGTTACTTAGCTGCACAGAGATTTCCAATGAGAAATGCATATGTTAAAAAGAATATTTGTTTACTTGACTTTTAATGTAAATCTTTATGTAAAAATGGAGAGTACAGAAAAGCTTAACCATTAAAATGTTTTGATTGAGGGTGGAGGATGGACTGACGCAATTAGGTTGTTTTGGACGAAAAATCGAGTTGACAAAGGAATGGGGTATCGTGTTGTCCGTGGGTGGGTTTTTATATCATTTGTAGGACGTTGACGCAGTCGGTTCGTACTGGTTGACTGGATGATTTTTCGTCCATTTCCATGCATTTTGTTATGGATCATTGCATATTCATATACACATTTCACTACAATATAGCCTCACTTGTTTCGATGACAAATTGATACATAGACAGACATAAAACTCACAAGCTAGGCAGGACCTCATAACCTTGCCAGGCATAGGTTTATGCAGAGGCTTGCAACTTATCTGTCATAATCATTTCAGATCTTTTCCATCACATCGCATTTTTATCATCAGTGCACATGGAATTTTTGTTCCGAGCATGGAGACGTAGTCTTGAGAAAGTAAAACTGATACTGTCTAAATGATAATCTAAACAAAAACCGATGAAATGAATTCAAGGTTATATTTGATTGCAGATGAGCAGCAGGGTGGATAAATTCAAGACAGATGAAGTTGATAGGGAAAGAGAAGACAAAGCTGGCCTTTACTTTGACAAGAGCAAGACAGGTGACATAAGCCCTGAAATACGCACTCCACAGGTAGACAACTTGTGGTCCGCTGGTGTCTTGCTGCCATCCCGACCGAATCTCCATCAAGAAAACGAAAAGGGGGGGTGGAAAAGACGGTTAGAGGGAGGCACAGGAAACCAGCAGCAGCTGTCTGCTGGACTTGACCATGGAGATAAAAGGCATAAAAGTGAAAGCATTGTCACAGACTGGGTACCACAGATCCAAAGCAGCCAAGAAATAATGAGACAGATGCTGAGATATGGAAACGTTGGTTTGAAGGGGACACTGATAGTACTATCACACAGGTTTGCTTAGGTCTGCATAGCGATAGTGGATCAGATGTTAGTGGGATACTGTGCTACAGTGACGTAGACAGGGGGAAAGCAGAAAGTGACAAAACGAAATTGAGATGTACAAGCCGTAACAGAGAACCTGCTTGTCCTCAGCAACCATCCCCAACTATTTTCTTTAGAATACATGGCGATGCTCGTACAGATAGAATCAGTCCATTTCGCTGTCCTGATCAGAGCAGCAAGACAAGGCAACGGTACTTTAAATATAAGACCAACAAAGAAGTCGGTTCGTTCTCAGAGGTACCGAAAGTGAAACAGGTTTGTTTAGGCCTGCACAGTGCATCTGACGTTATCACCAGTACCGTGTCAGAGGACAATGATTTTAAGCAGAATAATAACAATTTGATGCAGTCTGAGGGGCTGACGCACTTGGATTACAATCAGCAGTCAGCACCACAATCACTGTCTGATAAAAACGGTCAATTCAGTTCACCACTCCAGCGCGAATCTTTGCCAGTTAGACACAGCACTGGTGGTGATGTCATTCTCCGACACACAGATCATTCAGACACTTCCAGAATCAACACTCATAAAGGAGCCTCAGAAAAAAGGAGAAGGACAGAGTTCAGGATTCCTTTTCATGATTTTGAAAGTGCAATGGACATGCAGAACCATGGAAGACACGCGTGTCCTTCAGGTACCAGCTGTGATATTCCAAAACCAGCACGCAAGAGCAGAGGCCACTCAGATAATTGTGACAAATTGTTGAACGTTCAAAGCACAAGTGGGCGGAGTGACAGACAAACCATCAAAGAGTGCAGAAAATCAAAACACTTGGAACCATGGCAATTTTGCAAGAAGGGAGACCAACACAGCACCGCTGAAACAGGAGACAGCCCAGAACGATCCATTGATCTGTGGCGAAGGGGAAAGGCAAATGAACATGACGAGTCAGACCGAAAAAGAAATACGATAAGGCAAGGTAGTCCGAGAATTGACATTGCTTCGACAATTTCACCGTCAGCCTTTAATAAAAATAGCAACCAACAGGTCGGTATTATCTTCCAAATCTTTATTTTTTGCATTATAGTCAGCACACACGCACGCACGCACGCACGCACGCGCGCGCACACACACGCACACACACACACTCACAAACACATTCACACACACACACACATACACACACACACACACACACACACACACACACACACACACACACACACACACACACACACACACACACACACACACTCACACACACACACAGATTTGGCATTTCATTAGTTGCCCCTACGTTCGCACCTACCACATGCAAATGTAATTGCAGCAGGTACACACATGCGTTAAAAATCACCCCCAAGCAATAAGAACGGTTACCTGGCGGTTATTGGACCTGTCTTATAGCAAAAGATCCTGAAGGGATTTACCTTCCGCAATGCGTTAGATTGTACATGTACATCGAACGCAAAGTCGGTATCATCATCATCATCAGGTGCCCTGCCGCATGGCTTTGGCGATCATGGACTTCCATCTGTCTCTATCTCTTGTTGCCTCAAGCATCTCCTCCACCCTCCTCGTCTTCAGCCACTCTGTAAGTCCGTCTAGCATTTTCTCCCTGGGTCTACCTGGTGCTCTCTTTCCCTCCAGCTTTCCCGTTGTGACCAGGTGCTCCAAATCCCCCTTCCTCATAAAATGGCCTATAAATGTTGCCTGTCTTTTCCTAATCTTCCTTATGAATGATCTACTTGTGCCTGCCTCCATCAAGACTGTCTCATTTGTTTTCTTTGCTGTCCATGGAGCTCTCAACATTCTTCTTAGAAACCACATCTCGGCTACCTCAATCTTGTTCTGGCTTTGCTTGTTGACTGTCCACGCCTCACATCCGTACAACAGTATTGGTTCTATATAACATTCAAGAACTCTCTTCCTGATGTTAATTGATAGGCATTTGTTGGTAAGAATGCTTGTCATCTTCTTGAATGCTGTTTTGGCTTGGCCGATTCTGCCGGTTATTTCTGATGTGCATCTGCCATCTGGTGAAATGATCGTTCCCAGATATTTAAACTTATTAACCTGTGTCAAGGTTGTGCCATTTGCTATCATTTTGCATGAGGGGATTTGAAGTTTTTTACTGATCACCATGACTTCAGTCTTCCTGCTGTTTAGTTCCAACCCCTTACCTTTGCTTTCTATTTCTAGTATATTCACAAGGTTTTGTAGCTCCCTTTATTTTCTGCAATTAGCACGGTGTCATCTGCGTATCGAATGTTGTTTATCATTTTCCCTCCAGGGTCTTCTTCTAGGTTTCTCATGATGTTTTCACTGTAAAGTGAAAACAGATCTGGTGACAAAACACAACCCTGTCTGACTCCTCTTTTGGTGTTTTGGAAAGAGTGTATATTGTTTTCTATTCTCATTGCAGCTGTTTGTTCCCAGTACATATTTCTGATTATTCGTAGATCTTTTCCATCAACATTGAGTCTCTCCAGTTGGTTGATCAATTCTTCATGTCTGACCCGATCGAAAGCCTTGGTATAGTCAACAAAGCATAAATACAAATCCTTATTCATCTCAATTGACCTCTCTATGATAGTTCTTAGGATGTATAGGGCATTAATAGTTCCTTTCCATTCCACCAATCCACACTGTTCTTCTGCTGTTTCTCTTTTGATTCTATTCCTTGTTCTCATCATGATTATTCTTAACAGGATTTTTGTTATATGACTCATCAAACAGATTGTGCGATGGAGTTCGCATTCTATAGCCCCTGTCTTCTTTGGAAGTGCAATGAAAATTGATTTTGACATATCTTTGGGGATTTTTCCAGTGTCGTAAATTTCATTTAGGAGGACTGTTATTTTTTCTATGCCAAATTCCTCCAGGGCTTCAATCATTTCTGTAGTGATGTTGTCTGGTCCTGGGGCTTTTCCTGGTTTCATCTTTTTCAGTGCTGCTCTAACTTCATCTTTCATTATGGGTGGTCCTTCAAAGTTCTTTTTTATAATGTGTTCTTCGTTTCTGTCATCCTCAAAAAGGGCTTTAATGTACTCTCCCAATCTGTCTAATATTTTGTCTTTTTCCATGATAAGCGTGCCATATTTCGATTTTAAGCAACCAGTTGATGTGCATGTATTTTTCCTGTGGACAATTTCTTCAATTCGTCTGTACATACCCTGAGAATCCGTTTTGTGTCGGTCTTCTATTTCTTTGCATTTTGTGTTAGCCAAGCTTCCTTAGCTTCATTGCACCTATTCCTGATTTCTTTATCTTCCTGTATATCTCCTCGTTTCTCTTTGCCCTCCTCCTTTCCTCCTTCAAGCCCAAAATTTCATTAGTCATCCAGCTCTTTTTTGCTTTTCTATCTGCCTGAGGGATTTCTTCACAAGCTTCATTTATCGAATTTCTCAACTTTATCCATTGTTCCTCACTGTCACCAACGTCTTCCAGAGCACTGAATTTGTTTTGAACATGTACATTAATTTTTCACGTATCACTTCATCTGTCTTTACGAGTCCAAGGTTTAGTTTGATGTTGCTTTTGGTCTGGTTCCTTTTCCTTAATTTCAGCCTAAACCTTCCCACTACTGGATTGTGGTCACTGTTGCAGTCTGCGCCTGGTAGTGTTTTTGCTGACAGTAAAGAATTTCTAAATCTTTTGTTGATCAGGATGTAGTCAATCTGATTTTTGTTATTATCTCCTGGACTCATCCAAGTCCATTTTCTTCTGTTAGGCTGCTCAAACCAGGTGTTTCCTACTATGAACTCATTCATCTGTGCCCATTCTACAAGTTTCCCTCCTCTTTCATTTTGTGTACCAAGGCCATGAGGTCCAACTATATCCTCCACCCTATCCTGTCCCACTTTAGCATTAGAAACTCCCATTATGACTGTAACTTCTTGTGATTCACATTGGACCTTGGCCATCTCTAATACTTCGTAGAAGTTGTCGATGTCTTTGTACTTGCAGATGTTGGTGCATACACCTGGATGATGTTGATATCAAATGGCTTGCCTCCCAATTTGACCAGCAAAACTCTGTCGGACACAGCCCAGTATCCCTTAATTGCTTTTGATTTGTCTTTGTCCATTATGATGCCTACTCCTCTTTCATGTGAATTAACACCAGAGTATATCACTGTGTATTCTTCTGATGTTATCATGCCTGCCCCCTTCCATCTCACTTCCCCTAGTCCTAAAATATTAATGTTAAGCCTTTCCATCTCCATTTTGATGTTATCTAATTTTCCCTTCTGCAACAGTGTTCTGATGTTCCATGTTGCTATCTTGGTGTTTGAGCTTGGACTTGGGTTTGGTCGCAGTAGCTGGCTTAGGGTCTGGTGTCACCTGCGCCGCATGACAGTCCCTACCGGACGAAGGTGCTCCACAGGAGCATCTATTCACGTCGTTATCTTCATTTTCCATCTTTTTTCTGTCCATAATTGTCCTGGGGAAACTACGATGGTGGTTTCCCCTTGCCTTCCATCGGTTTTTTTTTTCAGGGTTAACTTCCTTAGCCTTATTCTCTCCCGAGATGTCCACAAGGCAGTGGAGCTATTTACCCATAACTTGGACATCGAACGCAAAGTCGGTATGTCCGACTAAATTCAGCACACTTTCCCACCAAGAATAAAGCGCCTTATTTCATACAAACGCTGCTTGACACAAAAGGTCGTCATCATACACATGAGATCACTGGTATGACACTCATATGCAATACTTTGACTTTTTTGTAGTATTTACAATAATGTACATACAATGGAAAATATAACTAGAATGCAACACAGCCTGACGGCTCGCCGTTCTCGTTTGTTTTGGAATAGTGGTAGTTTATGGAGTAATGATAGCGCTACCCATGTTCCACTGATAAATGATAGCACTGAATATATTCCATAGATGTACTTTCTGATCATTGCACTGACTGGGTAATACTGGATATGATTTCTGTCATTCCTTATTGTTGCATTACAGTGTAGGTCAGTAAATAATATCAATTCTGAAGGAACATTGCTTTCTGTATTAGTGACAGGCACAGTTGTTTCCGTACTGAAAAGTGATTCACAATGGAGGATTCTGTTGATTATTTTTCGTAAAATAATGACCGATTATGAAATGCCTCAAATGGGACTAACACGCCATTCAGCTTGTAGGAAAGTTTTCTACATACATGCATCCATATATCGATCCATCTGTCCACACATACGTATCCATGTATTTATGCATGCATGTACATATGTACATGCATACACATGATATACATGCATGCATAAATACATGGATACGTACATACAAATATACGTAAATACATACATGTATACCTACGCACGTACGTACATACGTCCATCCGTAAGTACGCGTGCGCCTGCATGCATGCATCATACATACATACATACATACATACGTACACATATACACACACACACATACATACATATATACATACACACATACA
>CM060309.1:27323924-27351424 GCA_030674185.1 Monoplex corrugatus
AAGCAGTATCGTCAGCAGTCTTTCCTGTTTTTCCCATCTTCTTTTCCCCGGAGGATAGCCTTAGTGATACCATTTTTATTTTCTTCACTGTAGTCAGCAGATCATAGTGATTCACACGCTATGCGATGATTCTGCTTTCTTTTTTTCTAATTGGTAGTGTGGCAAGTGTAGATGAGGATTTTTTCTGGAATCTCATTTCCACATTTTGGAATATGTTTTGTTGTACCGCTGTCAGTGTCCATATCTCTCACGAAAACAATTTCGTAGGCGTGCACAAAATTTTTGTGATATGACAAAGCCATAAAACCGATGACATATCCAACAATAAGCTGCAGTATTGAATAATGCGGTATACAACCAGCTGACGAGATAAACCCAAAATATACAATGCATTATACATAATTCATGTTGTTAATGACTGCTTCATAGGAAACGTTCGGAAAGTCAGTGCCCCATTTACCCCAGGCAGCGGTGTACACAGATAAGTGCTGTGATTTGTGTCTTGGTTGGTTTGTCTGTCTCTTTTCTTTCGTCTTTTTTGTATATATTTTTTGCAATTCTTTCTACGTTGCAGTTATTTTTGATAGTCTTGTAATTGATCGAAAGGCACGAAAATACGTGTGCTGTTTTGCATTTTGTGTATTGCTTTGCTTACTCAAAGTTCGTAAATGAATTTTTGTGGGTATGGTTCTGAAAGAAGACGTACATGTATCAATTATTTCATAAAAAAAACAAAAACAAAAGACGAACAAAGAATCAAAAACAAGTTACATAGATTCACTGTATCTTTTGTTATTATTAATAGGAATCCCTAGCCAGCTGCTGTAGAAGGGTCGGTGCTCTGAAGATTTACATGTATGCTACTTTTAGACATGACTTTATTGACGATGACTGTTAAACATAAAAACAATCCATTCGAGGAAGATGTCGGAATTGTGAGGCTTCTTGTCTGAAGTTTGTCATTGCTTCACTTCCAGTTGTGTCAGTTTCTAGCGTCTGTTTTCATTTGCACCATTATGATGTTCAGAAAGGACAAAATTACTGTAGGTTATATACTCGTGTTAATGTTTTTATTGCAAACACCAATCGATTACATGACTGTTGCGATCAGTTTACTTTACTACATAGTTAGTAAGCCTTTGATTTTTTCTTTTGTTTTCTTAAAACATATTTTGGATGCTACTCCAGTCGTGGGGTGGTTATTGCATTTTTATTTACTAAAAAAAAGTTTAGTGCACTGATCATTTTTGTAATCGTCTAAATGTTCAGTGGCCATTTTGAAGACATTTAATTTGAGATGAATTGACGTTTTGTGACGTATGATGAAATGAATTAAATGTTTATACAAATGGGAAAATGTGACATGTATTCTCTTTATTGTGGTGATATGCAGAAATGAGTATTTATTTGTGTGGTGCATTTTTTGATGAAGTTGTTTTTGTTTCAGGGTTTTGTTGGTTATTTGCCTCTTCCTTTCCCCTGTGCGTGTGTGTGTGTGTGTGTGCATGCGTGTGTATGTGCGTGTGTGTGTGTGTGTGTGTGTGTGTGTGTGTGTGTGTGTGTGTGTGATTGGTTGGTAGATCGACTTTTGGGTTGAAAAAGAACTTGCCAGTGAAATAAATGATAAAAACGGGAAAAACACGATGCAAAGTCACAAGAATAAGACAAAAAGAAAAGGATGCGTTGCAGTTGACCCTTTGCAAAAAAAAATATATAGCATAAGAAAAACAAACGTCATCTCCTTTTTAGCAGGCAGGGTCACCCTTCCTCTTTTGGAGGGTAAGAATCAGAACGGTTCTATAGTTGCCTTTGCTGCTTCCTCTCTGGTCTAAAGTCATGTTTCGTCAGCTCAGCATCCAGAGAGAGAGAGTGTGTGTGTGTGTAAGTGTGTGACAGAGGATGTCAACTTGGTTCAAGAATTACACGCCCAACAGGTGAGTGTATCCTGGCTCACCCTCTTCTCTGTGTGTGTGTGTGTGTATGTGTGTTAGAGATATGGAATGACAACTTGGGTCAAGGGTCACATGTTTAGCAGGTTAAGCGTTCCCTACTCAGCATCGTGTGTGTGTGTGTGTGCATTCCTTGTTCTATTCCTGTAAAATGCAATGAACAAGCGGTTGACATGGACTGTGCTGTTTAAGTGAGATTTATTATTGTTATTATCATTATCATTATCATCATATCATTTGTTAATGTTTTTCTTTGTCAGTATTTTCAGTCCTATTCAGACACATACATTAATAATGACGGGTTTAAAAAATGTTTTCTAAACAGTGACTTCCGCCATAGAAAAATGCTATAGCATTGTTATTGTTACTATCCATATGACTACTTTAACTGTAATAATCGCCCTTTCCACATTTTTGCAATCTAATGCATACGAAGACATGATTATCTAATCAATTTGTAGTGTGGCGTTCATGCCAGTTTCTGTGTATACGTTTGTGTCAGACATTAATAAGGCAGCCATTCAGTCATTAACCGCCACTTCCTTGTACCGTCGCCCCATTCCCCTCATTGTTTGTCTTTGATGCTTCCCTTACTGTCTTCTTTTTCTGTGTTTGTAATTATGTTTTCGCAGTTCGTTTTTTTTTTTAATTTCAAATAATGCATTTCTTTATTATATCTTTATGCTTATATACGTACTGAGCAAGGGCTATCTGTAAGACAGATACAGTCGGAAAAATGCTACCGTCCTTCAGGATTTAAATGTTTTGAAGTTTAAAGTTCTGTGTTGAATATGAAGGGGCATCCATCCCATCAGCTTCCATCAATTCTTCGTCGGTGGATTTGGGATAGTGACCAGTTTTTGACCGAAAGAAATGATGGCATGCTGTTAGTGTGTTCAGTTTTTGGAGAGAGGTGGGTTTATGACGGTTTGATCAATGTCATTTTTTTTTCCTTAAGAACTTTTATTGCCAGAACTTTACATTTCAATCCGGTGTGTCAGTACAGCACAATTTTACATTTCAATCCGGTTTGTCAGTACAGCACAACTTTACATCTCAATCCGGTGTGTCAGTATGGCACAATTTTACATCTCAATCCGGTGTGTCAGTATGGCACAATTTTACATCTCAATCCGGTGTGTCAGTACAGCACAACTTTACATCTCAATCCGGTGTGTCAGTACGGCACAACTTTACATCTCAATCCGGTGTGTCAGTATGGCACAATTTTACATCTCAATCCGGTGTGTCAGTATGGCACAATTTTACATCTCAATCCGGTGTGTCAGTACGGCACAACTTTACATCTCAATCTGGTGTCAGTACGGCACAACTTTACATCTCAATCTGGTGTCAGTACGGCACAACTTTACATCTCAATCCGGTGTGTCAGTATGGCACAATTTTACATCTCAATCCGGTGTGTCAGTACGGCACAACTTTACATCTCAATCTGGTGTCAGTACGGCAACGTGGATAGAAAGATTTATGAAGGTATTTTCTGGAGAGGGGAGGGGAACCTCATGTAAACAGACCAGCGGGTAGAAAAATGATGATAGAAAAACTGAAAGGAAGATAGCTCAAGAGAGCTCAATTACGTAATTATGACGGCACGGTTGAAGAGGAAAAGTAAATCAAGATAGCCGGGAAACAACACACACACACACACACACACACACACACACACACACACACACACACACACACACACACACATATATATATATCAGGTAGAAAGACACTGAACTCAAGATTTGTTTTCATCTTATTTATACATAAGAAAAAAGAAACCGAGATCCGAACCAAAAGTGACAAAACCATCAAGAGCAAAACACAGTTTTATTATGCTGATTATTTCATTGTGACTATCATTATCATATAATAATAATAATAATAAATACAATATTTATATAGCGCACACACACACACACACACACACACACACACACACACACACACACGTGCGCGCGCACACACACGCACACAGCTATAAATGGGGAGAAAGAATAAAAGCAATGGAAAATTATAGAGAGCATATTATATACAATTATATATTACAATGTGATTCCCCTCCGAGCACAGACAGGCTGCAGAGGGGATTGAGTGAGGTCAGGATTTTATGCAGAGGAGAAAAGGTGAGTTTTGAGAGCGGACTTGAAGGAGACAAAAGTAGGCTGCTGACGGACTGAGAGAGGAAGTTTGTTCCAGGAGAGTGGACCAGAAACAGAGAAGGCTCGTGGACCATAGGTATTGAGCTTAGTGCGTAGAAAGCGAAAAGTCAGAGGATCGGAGGCAGAGCGGAGGGTACGTGAGGGAACATAGATCTCAAGTAGGCTTGACAGGTAATCAGGGGCTGCGTTATTGAGGCTTTTGTAGCACATGATGTCTAGTTTGTACTGTATGCGCTTTGACACAGGGAGCCAGTGAAGTTGTGCCAGAAGAGGGGATATGTGGTCAGCTTTTTTCTTTTTGAGTACAAGGCGTGCAGCATTGTTTTGAATGCGCTGTAGGATGTGAATGGTGGAGGCAGGAAGACCAGACAGGAGTGAATTGCAATAGTCAATGCGAGACATTATGAAGGAGAGAACAAGTTTTGCAGTTGTTTCGACAGAGAGATACTTCCTGATCAGGCTTATACGATGGAGGTGATAGTAGCAAGATCTGGCAGCTCGAGAAACAAAGTTGTTCATGGAGAGGGTAGAGTCAATGCAGACACCAAGATTGTTAGCTGAATCAGAAATTGGGACTGATGTGGTACATAATGGGAGAGAAAGAGGAGGCAGCTGAGAAAGTTTCTGACGGGTGCCAGTGAGGATAGCTTCTGTCTTATCGTCATTAAGCTGAAGTTTATTGTATGTCATCCAGTTCTTAATGTCCGAGTAACACTCAGTGGTGCGAGTCAAGAGGCGCTGTATATTGTCAGGTGAGTCACTGTCTTGAAGTTGGGTGTCATCAGCATAGAAGTGGTGTTTTATAGAGTGGGAGTTGATGATGGTGGACAGGGGGGAGGTGTAAAGAGTGAAAAGAACAGGGCCAAGGACAGATCCTTGTGGAACACCACAGGTCAGGTATGCAGGTTGAGAGTAAGTGCCATTGATGAGAACAGTTTGTTTTCTGTTTGATAAATATGAAGTGAACCAGGAGAGAGCAATGTCAGAGATGCCAAAAGTATGATGAAGTCTAGAAAGGAGAATACCATGATCAATGGTATCAAAGGCTGCAGACAGATCAAGGAGTGTGAGGAGAGAGACTTTGCCAGTATCAGTTGCAAGGAGGAGATTGTTGAGAATGTGTAGCAGGGCAGTTTCAGTGCTATGGCAGTGGCGGTAGGCTGACTGGAAAGGATTGAGGAGATTGTTGGCAGACAGGTGAGAGTTCAGCTGGATGAGGACAACTTTTTCGAGGAGTTTTGACAAGAAAGAGAGATTAGAGGTAGGCCGGTAATTTTTCAGTTCATTTGGGTCTAAATTGTATTTCCTGAGGAGACGGTGAACAATAGCAGACTTGAAAGAATCTGGGACAGTTCCAGTTTGAAGAGAAGTGTTGATGATGTCAGTGATGAATGGGAGGAGAGTAGGGAGACAGTCGGAGTAGAGGGAACCTGGAAGAGGATCCAGTTTGCAGGTTTTGAACGACATGGATCTGATTGTGTTGAGAATTTCTTCTTGTGAGACTGGGGTAAGAGTAGTAAGAGGTGTGCCAGAGAAGGAAGGGTCAGATGGGCATGGTTGACAGGGTGTCCTGTCAAGCCTGTCACGAAGAGTTTGTATTTTGGTGGTGAAATACTTGGAGAATATAGATGGGAGTAACTGATTGTGGCTCACGGTTCTTATAAATGCTCGCCAAAACAGACTAAATTGTGTATCTGTTATATTTCTCCTCTTCCCCTTCTTCTACTCTTACCTGATAAACAGAAAATCAGTGGGAAAATAAAGCAACAGTGACAAAACCAAACATAACGAACAGTGTAACACTGACACAGAGCGATGATAATTTAAAAGAAATAACTCCATATTGCTGAAAGCGAACAAAATTAAAATCATGCATAAAGCATGAATAACCAACAGAAGAAATAAACAGTTTATAAGCACTGAACAACAAGCAACCCAGCCATTCAACATGAGGAGTATGGTATATATTAGGAATAAATTATATTGCTCTTTTTCTTTCACAATTTCAACAAGGTAAAAGCCAAATATTCAGTTAGAAACAGTTCTCCTGCCCTTATATTCAACAATCATCTTTACACACACATACATGCATGTACATGTACATACATACATGCACACGGCACATATTTACTTTCATATAACATTTAACTGATGGCATGACATCTCATTCTGACACTTTCAGTTTCACACAAGTAATCTCAGTATATGACATAGTTGAACTGGATTTTTTTTCTCTTGGCAAGATAAAAAGCCAAAGATTCAATGAATCCGATTAATCCTCATATTTGTTTATGCAGATGATAATATAGCCAATTATTTTATGTGATGACAGATGATCTCATTCTGATACTGTGAAATGGTTACCTATCTCCAGTCCAACAGTAAGTTTTGTGCCACTAGTCTGACAACACTGGTGTGAAACATTCTTCATGTATATACTATATTCTTATATGAATATAAATACTATACTGTCTACTATGCTATATCTATATATGAGTCTGTGCATGTGTGTATGCCAGTCTGTGTTTGTGTGTCCTGATGATTGCCTAAAACAAGAATGTAGAAATCACCAGTTTAAACAATAATGGCAAACTTTTGCTGATATAAATTCTATACTCGTTTTTAATGGAGAATCTTAAATCTATAATCAGGAAAATGAGATATTTTAATCAGCTTTCATTCTAGTAAACATACATTACTATCTGAGGTTAGTCAAGCATCATGAATTTCTAGGGAACTGCTTTCATGTGAAAATTGTTGTATGATAATTGTGATAATTGGTGATGAACGCTCCATGAACTTTCCACAGGACTCCTTCAAGGATCATCACTCTACCCGGTCCTCTACAACATCTGTTCCAAAGGAATTGCTGATATAAATAGAAACAGACCAGCTTGAATACTTACCTTTGTTGATCATGGGTTCATGAACAAAACAGGTAAGTATGTACACGAGAAAGAAACAAAGAAGACCAAGAACAATTAAGCAAAGCAGATCAAAAACAATTAAACAACATAGTGCAAAGAAACTAGAAATGACAACTACAAGCACCGTACAGAGGACTTGTTTTACACTGTAGGCCTACTAACGCATACCATTACAGGATAGGCACCTGCCATACTAATGCAATTTCAAATTAATGCTTTGTCGTACTTGTGGAGCATCAGAATAGTAAACATTGGAATTCTGTGACACTGGACTATTGAACACTGGACTAGTGTAATTCCCACCTCAAAAAAGCAATCCTCTGCCCACTGCAACACAGCATTAAAATCACTGGAATGAACTTTTTTTTCTTATAGACTACCACAAATGTTTAACTCACACTCAGATATGATTTAAAGTCATCATTTTCATACCAAAAATAAACATAAAACTTTCACACTCATACGATTTGATGACTTAAAAATTGCTGATATAACTTTACTGTTCACTAACACAGAAAATACACAAATATTTGCTATTATAACTTTACCCTCACCTACATAAAAATGCACACAAAACTGCTATTATAACTTTACTGTTCACTAACACAGAAAAGGCACATAGATTTGCTCATATAATTTTACTCTCACTAACACAGAAAACACACATATTTGCTAATGTAACTTTGCTGTTCACTAACACAGAAAATACACAAATATTTGCTAATATAACTTTCACAAATATTTGCTAATATAACTTTACTGTTCACTAACACAGAAAATGCACACATATTTGCTAATATAACTTTACTATCACTTCACAGAAATACACACAAAATTGCTAATAAATATTCACTTGCACAGAAAATACAGATTTGCTAATATAAGTTCACTGTTGAATTGCACACAAATACGCACAAAATTGTCAA
Source organism: Monoplex corrugatus (assembly GCA_030674185.1). Lineage (NCBI taxonomy): Eukaryota > Metazoa > Mollusca > Gastropoda > Littorinimorpha > Ranellidae > Monoplex > Monoplex corrugatus. The sequence goes on from CM060309.1 coordinate 27,331,898, forward strand.
TACAACTTTCTGTTCACTTAAACAGAAAACGCGGAAATGTTCAAATACAGCTGCCACAAACTTGCTTCACTTTTGAATATTAAAAGTTCAGTATAGTTTTAATGCACTTTAATTAAACATCTTTTAATTTTTTTGGCTTCTAATGAGAAAAAAACTGCATAATTTTTTTAAGATAGATTAACTTTCTTTCTTATGTTACACTACCTCATCACATTTGTTTGTTACTGAAGTGTGCTTCAGTGTACCTCAAGTTTAAAAAATCTTAGTGCGTCTTTCAAAGGTTATGTGCGAGGTATAGCTCTGTTTGACAATCTAGATCCTAAACTTTGATGTATCATTAGACTGGCTGTGAATATTTTTGTTGGAGTACTATGTGTGTGAATGCCATACTAACAACAGGTGAAGTATGTGCATGAATATAAGTTTGTGCATGTCTGTCATACGGATTCAGTTAAGTACGTGTGTGTCTGTCATACAGATTCTACAATGAACATCTACTGTGCGTATACATTTGCCCCTTCCAAATCTACAATTTGTGTCTACAATTACAAAAGACCATATTCAAAAGTTTCTGTTATACGAGATCAAGTTCCCCATCAATTGTGAAAAAAAAATTGAAAATTTTCAGTAAGTAATAAATCATCCAATAGTGCATTCAAACTTTGGCAGTTAATATTCCACTGTATTGTCCATAATACCACAACATTCAAGTATGTAAGTGCTTGCATTCTTTTGCAAGATTTCTATTTTGCAACCTTTACAAGTGAACAGTTTAGACATATAATGAAGGAAACAATCAATAGAATGAGTTGATATCAAATTTCTTGTATATTATTATGGCACACTGAAAAAAAAACAGTCGCCAGCTACATTTGAAATATTCATTCACCAAATTTGGTTCTGTGGATTTTTAGACATTTTTTCAATTTTGTTTTTAGATATTTTGGACAGAGCGCAAATTCAAAACAATAACTGACACGAATTTTACAGCAAAGTGCGGCTGCAGTTATGACATAAAACTTGGTTGTATTTTATCTTTCTTTTTCCTATGATAGAACCTGCAACTATGATCTTCACTGTTATACACGTGTATGCTTGGATTTTTCTTTACCTACTGAAGTGATTTTTCTATGTATTTTTGCCTAAGACAACCTCTTTTTTGTCATTGGTTCCTTTTTTCATGTATATTGCATATGGAACCTCGTTCCATTTAAAAGACTAACATTCAAACTACCATTCACATTAAATTGGAGGGAAGAAAACTTTTCTGTACAGCTTCAGTGGTGTTAATCCTATGCACTGCAGGTGCTCAATACACCACCAAATCAAAATTCAGAAAGTCGAATTCATGGTTCCAGAAAAGTTAACAGTGCTTGTTCTGATCCAAAATACTATGGACACTGCTTAATGAGGCTGCATACAAACAACAGCAATCTCTTGGATGCAAAGCCAGTTGAGTGTGTGATCCCTAGGTGAGAAGGAAATTCCACTTGGACCTCTTGTTTCCCAGGTGATCACTTCAAATACATGGTCATCAGTCCACTTTCCCACATGGGTAGTAAAATACAAATAAGAGAATACACAATCGATGACAAACCAAAAGAAATCTACTGAAAAGGAAGATAATGTGCCATTAGGGTGGCATCTGCTGTAAAATGAACACCGACATTCAAGAAAAAAGTAATCTCTTGACTTTCACATTATGCTTGATCTGGAGCGAAATGAAGAAGAAAAATGACACAAAGCCACAAGTAACCTTCACTGATCAGCTTAGTGGTGTAAATTCAAAGAATGAATATAAAAATTGTTGTTGCGCTTTCATCACAACTGTATGATGGAAATTTTAGGTGCTGGAAAACATTAAAAATTATTTAAGTTAACTGAAAAATGTATGCTCAGTATACTATTTTATGTTATATATTAACGGATTCTGATTCATTTGAGGTGAATCATGTTACACTTTATGATTTGACAGTGAGTTTAGGTTTTCTTTAAAAAAACAAATGAGACATTCATTATGGCTCTAGTTAAACTGGACCGTACAGATGCTTGGATAATGGTGGTGGTGGTGATGATGATGATGATGATGATGATGATGATGATGATGATAACAGGAACACAAGTGGTTAGTGCCACAGACTTCTAGCTGGGAGGTCTCCCAAAAATTGCTGACCCTGAATGGCTCCTTTCCAGGATGGAGCTCATTGGGAAGACTGGGACCACACAATCAAATCTCAACTTTAGCAATGATGCATCATTAAGGGTGCTGCTGTACCTTCTTGACCAATACCACATGTTTCTGTATCTCTCAGGCCTGGTTGATACCAGAATATGTTGTGAAAGTAAGCATACAGCACAATCAGTTCAAACAGTCTTGATCCAAAAATGGTAATGCATGGCATCATCACTGTTATCCCCACTGTCGTCAGCACAGCACTGTGAAAACTTGTCCCAGTGGCCTTCATTACCCCGATTTCATAGTGACCTCAGTTTTGGCAGGTTTGGAGGTGTATTGGATTGCCAAAATAAGCGGCATGGTGTACTGACACAAACGTAGTGCAGTAGATGGGGCAGAGAAAATAATTGAAAAATAATAATACATCATTCTTGAATAATGGTACTCTCCAAACTTATTGCACAGTACACATATTTTATAAGGCACAGATTGTAGTATAAACAGGACTGATATATCACACATATACACATACACATCAGACTACACACACTCGTACAATACAGAAAGGAATATATAAGAGTCTCACCACACGTGCACAATTTAAATATAATGATGAAGCCAATCCAAAAGCATGCAAGTATGCTTTATACCTCTGTAAATTGTGTGACAAGTGATGGTAAGTGGTTAACTTTCAACGATAGAATTGTCGCACACTTTTGACCTCTTGACACTTTTAACAGATCCATTCATGTGAACGGTGAAGCAATCAATATTCGGGTTAAATGCTGATAAGTTTTATCAGTACGTTTTAATTCCATTACATGCATACAGGAAAAAGTTTCCATTATGAAATACATTTACATTAATTCTAACTTTGCTTTATGTTTCAGTGTGTTACAAACCAACGTCACATGACATTTCTACACCCAAGGCCTTTCAAACTTGCCGCTGACTTCTCAACATCTCCCATGACACTCAAGATGGTACAAGCAGATATGCAGTTAACTAGGTATGGCCCCTACTGCTAACACCATCTTTTTCTCATACACACTCTCACTTGCATGCACACAGCTCCTCTGTGTTTATTCTGATTACTTGCATATATCTTGGGAGTTTTGATTTCAACAGATCACAAATGAGACATGAAGGAAACAAGGACTGCACAAGGTAAAAATGATGACACCTCAGCCTTGAAGCCTACAAGATTTCCAAAGACCCAGTTGCAGACATTGAGACAAAATACATTTTCAGCTATGCTCTTAGCCCCTCCAATCCTGATTTCTCTTCCCCCTGTTCCAGTTCAAATTTTTCAAAGGTGGGTGGGATGATATGGGACATGACTACTGGCGTTTTGTCTTTTTGTTGTTGTTTTTTTCTCAGTAAACTAACTTTTCTCGAATGCATATTGTATACCTGTTGTTTTGGTCCACACTGTGCAAGCAGTATGCTGCTGCCAGGTCTGCATATTCCATCTTCAGTGGGTGTGCTTGCTGGGTTTTTCATGTTTCCATAAACCCCTGGACACTGACATGACGAACATGATCTTAAGCATGTTTGATATTCTGCAAGCATATACACACAAGCTGGTTCAGGCACTGATAGGTCTTCACATATGTTGACCTGAAAGATCAAAAAACTCTTCACCCATTACCTTCCAGGTGGAGGTATCTACATATGTTTAAAACCCAATCACATTCCTACTGGAAGTCCGACATCTTAACCTTTTGACTTCTGCTCCTGTTTTATTCATATTCATTTCTTTTATCATAGTGGATTTACCATGTGAAACTCGGGCTGCTCTACCCTTTGAAAGTGCGTCACCATAGTGCAGTGCCACCCAATTTCTTTTTTTGGACCAAGACTATAGGAAGTCAGAAGGCTAATTGGCCTTCAAGGGGAGGGACCTGGGAAATCAACCTATCTCTACAATGTTTTATACCAGGGCAGCCAGGCAAAAACCCTACTCGAAACAATTTTCAACTGCTGTGGGATCTTTAGCATGCACAGACAAGAAGGCACATGGGTCCAACTCGTTTTTCGTCCCCTTCCGAAGGACTACATGTTCAGTTTGACTTTCCGGTCAAACTGAAATTGAGCTTTGTTGGGGAAACAAACCCTGAAACCTCAAGTTCATTTATTAGCAGGCGAGCATCTGAACCATTTTGCCTCTCTGCCATTTTTCTCTGTTAGTGTATATACAGAATGAAAACAAAAGAACACAAACAATCATAAACATGTATCACCAAATTAATTCAAGAAATAATAAAACCCTTTCACCAAGCACACAAACATTTTTCTGACAAGAACAACAATTTCATAAACCTGACTAAACAGTCCAATCAGTCCAAATGCTTACGTCTGGAATGAATATGAGTAAAACAACAACAACAAATGCATTAATGCCAAAAGAACCTTTAAAATGGTCACAAAATCATAATAAATCACTTCTTTGCTGAGTGAAATAAACTTGAAATAAATGTCAGTAACCCAACCTTATATGGTCAGTGGAATGAAAATGAATGTTGATCAAATGATCTTGCATTTGCAATGAATAAAAAGAAATAGTGAATCAGTCTGCCAAGTGGAATGAATCAAACAAGCAATCATTTTTCTGGTCAATGGAATGAAAATGAAATGAACTGGACAGTATGTTTGCCAAGTGCAATAACAAAAATAACTAAAATCACCCAACCAGTTTCACAAAAATGGGAAAAAAAATTAAATGAACCAATCCATTTGCCTATCACCAAGTACACAGAAAACGAGAAAATTTTCAGTGAGCAAAACTCCACAAGTCTGATAATGAAGAGCTGTTTTCCCTATCCATTCAAGCTGATGCGATCTTCAGAAGCTTGTGGACGCTGGTACTCGGGTTTAGTGACAAGGTAGATGACAAGGACAACAAATGCAATGATAAACACTCCCAGCATATTAACAAGAATCCCTTCGGGTCCTGACCATGGTTTCCTGTAGACAAACAAAGCAAAGAGCACAAATACTTTTGGGGGACAAATGGAGCAATTTTTCTGGATAGAAGCAAGGTAAAAATATTTTCTGAAGTCATATAAAGCAAAAATATTTTCAGGAAGATAACACAAATAAACAGAAAATAGGACACAACCAAGTACAGCCATTTACTGAAAATAAACGCACTTATTGCCCTGCTTGGGAGATGATGTTACCTGTAAGAACTAGTGTTGTCAGAAATGTGTCACAGAAAACAACAATGCTCGTCCTATCTACAGATCTGAAAATACCCAGCTTATCAATTTTATAGATCCATCTGCTCACATACTGGTTAACAGTTCAGCACACTACTAAAATTTTACAACCAATTTTGCCTAAGTGTGCCTGATTATGAAAATAATTGAAAGCATATGATTTATAACTACAATAAGTCCCTTCCCATAAACGGGAGAAGACAGTCCCATAACTGTAAAGTCATTCATGATCAAGATAATACAGATATCACTACTCCTCAAGTCACTTTGTTAAGGGCTGGCCCACAGGCTACCTGCTCTCTCAGTTTTTCCTTTCCCCAACCCTGAACAGAATTATAGCTAGCTGGACAGGATGTTGCACACACAGTTCTTCGGTCAGACTCAAACTTGTGCAATCAGAGTGGAAGGTAAGATCTCTCACTGTATACCATCTAAGAGTGTTTTTATAACATCCACTGATCAACCTCTTCACACATTCAAAGCAAACATCTTCTTTTCACGTTCGTATCTCAGGAATACATAACCCACTTTACCCACCAACATCAAGTCATGTACATCACAAAACAGCTTTAAACAAATCCTCACAAGCATTTCTTTCATGTAACAAAATTATTCTAGTTAGATCTATACACCTTAAGTTGGCCTTATTACAACACATAGTTCTATGATTTCTTTTTGTGTCTAACACACACATGACTTCTCCATCCTCCCTACCTCTCACACACACATTCATTAATTAATATTTTCCCAGCTGTATCTCTCCTTCTGTTTCTCTTTGACAGAGACTGAGTGGTCAAAATGGGTGTCGGGCAATCAGTAAACATAATTAATGTGATGTCAATCTCTCTGTGATAGCTAGCTGTAAATGAAAGTCCCTTGCAAGTCCTGGAGATCTAGTTCAACAGTATCAATTCAGTGATGCGATAGGATAGACCTGTGACAGAAATGCCATAGACAAGACATCAAAGACCCCCATAATCAGCAAGCAAAGAAGACGTCATAATGCTAATTTACATAGATTTACTGCTCAGTGCAGTGTCTCTGCTCTCATTTCTTTGTTTTTCATTGTCGTTTTGATGCTTGCTCCTCTGCTCTCATTTCTTTGTTTTTCATTGTCATTTTGATGCTTGCTCATGTCAACTTTTCATGCATGTATTTAGTATTCATGTAATACTGATTAGATTACTTGTCCTGACCAACCTGTCCGCTCCTGTCCGGAAAGTGTCATAGAGAGATGAAGCCACGATCTGCAGTAGGCCTGGAGGAGCATCAGGCTTTGAGTACAGAATGTTTCTGAGACTCTGTCTATGCACTGCTGGCATGGTTTTCCTCTGGCTTTGAAACTGGAGTATCTGTGGTTCTTTTTATGTGTGTATGTGTCATGTGAGGTGTCTAGGTTATTTCTGCTCTTGGTGTTGGTGGTGATGTTTTGTTTGTGCTTTGTTTTCTGGTTTGGTTGGTTGGTTATGTTGTGATGTTTATGTACTGTTATTTGTTTGATGTTTTGTTTTGTTTTGCTTTGCTTTGTTTTAAAACAATGAGAAAATCAAGAACAAATTTCAGTAAGGAACAGCTATTGATTATATAGATCACAGAGAACAAAAATGTGTATATGTTTTACTAGGCATGATATGTGGACAGATCTGAAAGACTTTGGTCATATGTTTGACTAATGAAAGTCATAAGTCTGGAGACTTGACTGAGATTGATCTATTTCCAAACTTGAAACCTAGACCAGGCATTCAAAGTGATCATCATAACACAGTGTAACTAACGTTTTTAGTGGAGCCAATACTTACACTTTAGAAATTGCATTTTCAGTGATCCCCAGAAGAGCATTAAGTCCAGCCAACGCCAAAAGAGCAGCACCCCAAAACCTATGGTATGGCATGTAGTACTGCTTCATAACAGTGCTAAGTGTTGGTGTCAAGTAGGCAGCAAACCCCAGCAGCCACTGAGGAAACAAAATTATATGTCACATTTTATCATCATCATAACAGGCATTTTCTGAAGCTCACATATTCAATAAAAACATTCTAAAGAGTATTTTCAATAACTTCACTGCTGATGCTTTTATCTCCAGTGTACACTGAGAAAATATCCAGAAAATCCTTAAAATTACACCTTAGATATTGGTTCACTATTTACAAAACTATAAAAGTATTCATGAAATAAATAAACAGTCATTCTTCTTGTAACACTATTTCTTGCCAATATTGAGCCAGACTGTCACACAGTCCTCCTGAAATGCCTTGCTCCTTTTATTTGCATACTCTCTCTCTGTATATGTGTCTCTCTTATGCATGCATGCACACACACGCGCACGCACGCACACACACACACACACACACACACACACACACACACACACACACACACACACACACACACACACACACACACACACACACACACACACACACACACACACACACACACACACACACACACACACACACACAGATGTTACAGAAGAAAAATGCTGTGTCAGAATGTGCCCCTCCCATACATTTACACAGCCCCTTCCCACATGCATACAGTAACACAACATACAACTGAGCTTAATAGTTGATATTACTACAATACTGAACCAAACATTATCACTTTTTCATCTGATATATATAACATATGTCAACAATGCAATAGAGATCATGAAATCATGACATACATCATACATCAACATCACAGCAAAGAGGTTAATCAATACTCTAAAAGGACAGGCAAACTGATGTGAGTGTAATCAACATTGTAAAAGGATAGGAAAGCTAAAAGTAACAAGAGATCACCTTTGACATATTTCTACTAAATCAATAGAGAGCTTATACGATCACAAGCTACACACACACATACATGTACATGCATGCATGCACGCACACACACACACACACATACATATGAGGTTCATGTGGCCATATCTGTTGAAAACGTTCACACTAATAATAGCTGATTTTACAAATCAAGATGAAAACCACCCAGCCTGCCTGTTCATTTCAATGCGAAAAAAAAAATAATTGCAGCAGAATTTCTGTAATAATAAAGAATAAGATGGGCCAGATAGCCAAGCTGTTATAACACTGTTCTTCTGATTGGAAGGCCAGGGTTTGATACTGTGAAGATACCACCTGGGGGTATATAGTGGGCATTTTTTAAATTTCCCAGGTTAACGTAAATGCAGACCTGCTAGTGCATGAAACCCCTTTGTGTATGTACACATGCAAAACATTGAATTGCTTGTTAAAGATCCTGTAAATCTTGTGGGTATGTGGTGGCTTATGAAAATACAAAAATGCCCAGCATACACAACTTTGTCTCCCTGACAGATTCTAAGATGCATTGCTTTAGCCTCTCCCAATAACTACTCAATAATTGTAGAAGGGGTGGGCTTGCTGCAAGGGCAATGGCCAGTTCTCCTGTTTAGCAATTATAAGAATTATCAGTCAAAGCAAGGTTCTCCTTTACAGCAAATCATGAGTATTATCAGCCAAAGCAATCTTCAGTCACTCCCCTTTCTGTATCCCAAGAAAAGGGAATAGATAAGATAACTAAATCAAAAACTTGATTATACCTGCAAAGCAAATGCTGCAACAATGAACATGCCAAGCCAGCTGTGTAAGGAGTAGAGATTGTGACTGCCTTCTGAGTGGTGAGCATCAAACACTGCTACCAGCCCCACCATGGCGAAGATGAGGGCCACACAGTTTACACAAGCATGCAGAACTTTGATGTATATCTTTCTGTCATTGCGGAACACTCTATAGGACAGAATGCCTGAAAGATTAAAAACAAAAATTTGTTGTTACAGTTAAGTTCATATCAAATCCCATGATACAAGAAAAGATGAAATTCAGTCGTTACATTTAAGTTCATATCAAATTCTTTGAAAAAAGAGCAATATAAGCAAAGACAAATGTGCAATCAGCTTCCTCTGAATATCCAGCCAAGCTCAATCATTAAATAGTATGTCTGGTTTTGATGACAAAGACTCCTGGTTATCCCTGTTCACTGATCGCCAAAATTCTCGAATATCACCAGTACATGCAAATGTGTGTGTTCCTTTGGTGTATTGGAAGTTGAACATTCTTGGAGAATGGGCAGTAGTCAGTGATCACTATACCTATCCTGCACACACACACACACACACACACACACACACACACACACACACACACACACACACACACACACACACACACACACACTTACACACACACACACACACACACACACACACACACACACACACACACACACTTACACACACACACACACACACACACACACACACACACACACACACACACACACACACACACACAAAATACAATCAATCTGACTATGAGTAAGCATACTGATCCCTACTGCCTGGCTTGGGTCTTCATATGGGATATAAGAGATATATCCTGTAGACACATGTCGTTTGCAGATATTGCATGTGAAGTCGTCCTGCAGCCTTGGGTTTTGCTTCTGCCAGTCCTCCATAGCTGAGTAGTCGCTGATCTGTGCTGTTCTAATGTGACTGTGCACTGCTGTTGCCAGCTTACTCTGTTGCAGGCAATGTCTTCCCAGTTGGAGGCGCTGAAGCCATAATTTATAAGGCTGGTCTTCAGAATATCCATGTATATCTCTAATGGTCTTCCCTGATCACTGTGTCCTTGCTTCAGCTCTCTATGCAGAAGCATCTTAGGAATGTGATTGTCCTTCATATTTACCTTCCTGCCCAATGGAGCTGGCATTTGATGAGTAGACACTGTATACTTGGCAAGATACATTTCTTCAGAACTTGAAGATAAGACATTCTATCTTGCCATGTGAGGTTGCAAATCTCATTCAGATATCTTTGGTAGAACCGTTCTAGTTGCTGAATGTGCCATCAGTAGGAAGTCCAAGTCTTGCACTAAGTTGCAGCAGTACAGCAGGGAACTCGGTATCAGTACTACTGCTTTGTACACAGCAACCTTTTGGTACTACTGCTCTGTACATACCAATCTTTGTGGCGAGCCTGATGCCATAGTTCTGCCACAACCTCTTGGTCAGTCTTCCAAAGGCAAAGCTAGCCTTGATGCGCACTGCCAACTCAAGAGATCCATTGTTCTTCACCATACTGCCCAAGTTGCAGTCTTGATCTACTGGTTGTTAATGACAGTCACAGGTGGTGGAGCGCCCAAAATGTTGAAATGATTTGGCTGAAACACTGCCTCCATCCTGCTGAGGCTAACAGTAAGACCAATGCATTTGCAGGCTGCAGCAAATAGGTCAGAAATGCACTGGATGTCTTCATGCCAGTGTGAAGCCAGTGCACAGTCATCTGTGAAGAGAAATTCCCGCAGGACAGCTTTGATCACTTTGTCTTGACTTAGTCTCCACAGACTGAAAAGTTTTCCAACAGAGTAGAACTGGCTGTACACTCCTACGTCAAAAACTCTGAATACATCAGTCAACACTGCCATGCAAATCAATCAGTGCAGCGCAGTAGTTAGAACAACAGACTACTGATGGTTGTGGGTTTGAATCCCATCAGTGCTGTCAAAATAAATCACTGTGTGATTTTTCGATCCCAACATGCTCCTACCTACAGCTGAGTGTGCAATGGGCTCATAGGGAAGAATTTCATCCACTTCATGGGCATGTCATAGATTGAAAGAGGAAGTTGCTCTAATCTGCTGACAACATCACCATTGTCTGCATCTCTGATTAATGCAAGGATATATCATGAAAGTAAGCACACAGTACAGCCTTGTCACAGAATCTCAATCCAGAATAGAACTCCACAACATCATGACATAGGATCTAAGACAGCAAAAGAAAAAAAAATTATGTATATTTGTCTTTAAAACAAAGAACGCTGCTGCATACTGGATTGAGAAGAGTGTAGGTATTAGAAAGCATCCCTGTTTCACCCCATTCTGCACTAAGAAGGGTTTATTTAGACACCTCCCGTCCTCTTGCACCCTGGTCAGTATAACTCTGTGGAAGGAAGCAGTCAGCAAGACAACCTGCCAAGGGCAGCCAAACTTTCATTCATACCATCTCCCAAAGGCCATTCTGGTTAACTGTGTCAACTGTTTTGGTCAGATCAAGAAACATCATACGAAACTCCTGCTTTTGTTTGCTACACTTCCCCTGCATCTGCCATATGACAAACATCACATTGCTTGTAGGCTACTTCTTCCACCATGCAAACCACACTGAAACTCAGGAATGACAGGCTCAACTATTCAAATGATGAATCTTGTTTAGGAAATTTCTGGTACAGACCTTACTCTCAATGATCAGGAGGGATATCCTATGATGATTGGTGCATAAGGTTTTATCACCCTTCCATTTGAAAAGTCTTTGGGAACCTCTTCCTTCTGCCATAAAAAACATTCTTCGGAATGGAGGATACAGACCTATGTATTCACACCCATAATAATCAAATACCTTGTATGGAAACTGTATTTTTCCTCTGCTTGTATTTCACAGCTGTCCACAGTAATGAAGCAAACTGTATGGAAACAGAAATATTGTAACAGCTGTGGAGTGCAACAGAGGCATACTGAATGTATACAGTCTGCTTCAAGTATCACTGACTTTACTGCTTTCATTTCCAGCTTCTCTGATGACACAATGAATGAATATACATGTTTTGAGAAAAAACAATTGAAATATTACAGATCAAGAACAACATGCTTTAGATCTGTAATTCCAACAGGTGTGTGTATATACAGACTGACTCTCACACATACTGGATTGATATTCTAGTGTATCCAGATTTTAATTTCCAAATGTGGATTAATAAAGGAGTATTGAATTGAACTGAACAGAATTGAACTAAACTGAACTGAATTGAATTTTATGTTTGATCTGTTTTAGCTGTGTCTGTACTTAAGAAACTGTTTCAGTAGTCTTCATAAAGTTTTAACGTAGCAGTTGGAACATAGTATCTCCAGAAAAACTATAAAAAGTTTTCTTTTAAGTTAAGCAAGTGTTTGATTATTGGAATACAATATTTCATTTTGTGAGAATATCACACACGTACACACACACATAACCAAACACATCTGAGAGATCAGCACCACCTTTTAAATTCTCCATCAACCACATCACAACCCCTTCACCCTTCTCCACCCATCTTGACCTACACACCACCCATCTCAATCTATGCACCACCCATCTTAACCTACACACCAGCCATCATCCTTACCCACAACCACAAACTAATTTATACTGACCATCAGCATACAGAAAGATCATGCCCAGGATCATGAAGAGTGGATGGAGGTTGAACTGGTGGTCAGGATCAGAGTGCCAAGCAAATCCCCCTTGAAAGTGACCCATCCACACAGCCACCATTACTACAGCTAGTACACCCAATACCTGAGCCACAACCACCTGCCAGGTGAAGTAGTGCAGCTCTGCTGGTGGCTTTGATGCACTGTCAAAGTACATGCTGGCTCTGGAACCCAATGGGGACATATGATCATAAACCCCATCATTTATTCGTGAGATAATCAAGTAGTTATGCTGACAGACTTCTCTTTGGAAGATTTGACTCTGATCCTGTCTGGGAATAACATAGTACAGCAGGTAAGGATGGAGACTTTTTTCAATCTCCCTGATCAAGGTATGTGCAGACCTGGTGGCTAACCCATCTTCATGTGTATAACTAGGTATTTAAAATGCACACAGAACAACAAACGGGTAAATTAAAGATCCTGCAACTTGTGTAAGCCATGGCAATGTTTGGTGGCTTAAGAAAAACCCAAAACCACCCATCATGCATATCCATCAAAATCTGAGTATGCCATTTGTGCATTGATTTTAACTTTTGACTCCCTCTCCCTATCCTCCAGCATCCTGCGTTATAATATTAGCCATGATAGTAACGCAAAAACTTAATTGTTTCACTCCTCCACCCTGCCCACCAGTTTCCTGCAGGAAGCTGGCTGATAGGGTGGAGGAGTGAAAAGGTGGTTTATGTAGCTGGTTGATAAGGTGCGGGAATGAAAGAGTTAACACCTGCATAGTGTGGGCAAAACAACATGCATACAAAATGAATCTAAGAAAACACTGCGCAAATAAGAAAAGAAATTCAAAGCAAATCTTAAAATCATAAAAATGAATAATGAAAAAAGATCGGATTATCATTCAGTAAACCAGATACATGAATAGAGAGGTCTGACAACTGAATGATTTCACTGGCAAAAATACTGATAGTCACATTTGATCAACATGAACACAATACAGTTACAAATATCAAATCACAGGCTGATGCCATTCACTTTCCTGAAAGGAATAAATCGCAAACACAAACACATGCACCTACACATACACTTGACACAATGATTACTGTATTACTAACACTCTGTAGCATACTATCCTACAACAGAGTAAGCTGATGGTAGCATAACACGCAGGGCACAATCACATTTCAACGGTGCTGAACAGCTGTTAATGTTATTGAAAAGAAGCAGGACTGACAAAAGTTGAACCCAAGGTCTCTGGACTCCTACCCAAGAAGTACCTGCAGAAGCAATGTCATGTCAGTGCGCCTTCTGGACTGGTCCTGTATCCCACATAACAATGATAAAGGTCCACAACGGGCGATAATGACCAGTATCATGAGTATGCCTGCTCATCTGTTGGACGGGAAAGTCCACCGTCATCACCATTATGATCATTATCATATTGCCTAACAGTAAGGCATTAGTCCACTACATCATAGCAGATAATCAGATAGATCTAAACTGTAAACATATGACATGTTCATTATGTTACCGTTCTGGCCTGCAGATTAAATATAAAATTTATAAATAATAATTTAGGCGTAGCGTTAGGCGTAGCGTTAGTTTTAGGCCTATTTCTTCTGAAAGACAAACTGCACAAGACCTACCGGAATCAGAGCCCCGATTACCTCAATAATAGATCATGCATCGAGGGACCGCGATCAACATTACCAAACTATGTCGTGTTGCCAGAGAGCATACCTACCTTTAGCAGAATTCAACTGTTTCCGTGGTTACAGTTGTTCGTCTCCAAACAGAATGCCAGACCACTCTGCCTGAAACTGGTATGGGTGGGCTACTCCTCAAAACTTTTCAATTTTATCAAAGAGTCATTTCCCTTACGCCGTCGACGGTCGTTTGGTACGCAACTCGTGCCATTGTTTTCAATGAGATGTGCTGACGAAGGAACAGACCTGTTGAATTGCTCAAACATGAGTGTCATCAAGTGTGTGCAGTTAAACAATGGCGTTAAAATGCCACTTCTGGGATGTAAGACCCTAACTCGTATAGAGTAAGGGCCTAGGCGTTAATTTTTAAAGAAGTTAACTAAACTGTAGAACACCAACACCGTGAACACGCTGTCTGTCTCGGTGACTTGTGTTTCACTATCACTGCGACTGACAGTATGATGAGTATCAGTGTCACGGGCTTTAATGGCTCTTTATGCGCTAGCTCTAAGATAAGATCAGTCTTTATTACCAAGGTAGATCATGTAATAAGTAGGCCTACTCAAGCCTATGCCTATTGTGACATTGTCGCACGTGCATTTTTGCTCTTTTTTTTTTCAGCCTTTGCTCCTTAGGCTCTTGGCTTAGGGGACTAAAAGTCAGTAAAAATGTGTAAGCTAAATAATTCAACAAACATCATCATCATCATCAGGTGCCTTGCCGCATGGCATTGGCGATCATGGACTTCCATCTGTCTAGAGCTATCTCTTGTTGCCCCAAGCATCTCCTCCACCCTTCAGCCACTCCGCAAGTCCGTCTAGCATTTTCTCCCTGGGTCTACCTGGTGCTCTCTTTCCCTCCAACTTTCCTGTAACAACATGCTTTAGATCTGTAATTCCAACAGGTGTGTGTATATACAGACTGACTCTCACACATACTGGATTGATAGTCTAGTGTATCCAGATTTTAATTTCCAAATGTGGATTAATAAAGGAGTATTGAATTGAACTGAACAGAATTGAACTAAACTGAACTGAATTGAATTTTATGTTTGATCTGTTTTAGCTGTTGACCTAGTTCTTATCCTACACTACATGAAACCCTCACCCTTGGGATGGATTTATCTGAGTGGATTGCCATTCCAGTAATTTGATTTGAATTAGCATTAGTATCATCAGAAGTTTTTTTAAAAAGATAGAGAAAGAACTGTTTACAAAATTCAAAATCCAAAAAGTTATATACCAATTGTAAAACATGCAAGACACTGTATTAGACAAAACATTAGCTATTCTCATTTTCATACAGGTGCTTGTGCGCCTTCACCCCACCCACCCCCTCCCCTCCCCTTTCTGCAAATTCTACTATGCCAGCCGCTGAGTCTGTTTTACTTATTGTGGCAGTTACATAAACTGCCGGTAAGGGCCTGGGAAAACTACTGACAGAAACACCACTCAAGCTGCGAGCGATGATAAATACCCAGGCTATTTTGGTCACTTGTACAAACTGTTGGTGTCATCGTTCTCATCACGCAGTTCACAGCGCAGCTCATAACTCATAGTGTGGCCGCACCCTTAGACTTGCGCTAAAATGAGCAAGTGCTCAAGACTGGTACAACTGCTCAGCATGTATGGCTCAGTGATCAGCATGTTGTTTCTTTAAGTGTGATTGAAAACTGTGCCTGCCACTTTGCCACACTTGTGATAATGTTGGCAGTGATATGTGTGTGTGTGTGTGTGTGTGTGTGTGTGTGTTTCTTTTTGGATACTTCAGTGAGTGAGCCATAAAACATTAATAAATATCATTATGATGACATGTAAAATAGGGAATGTTGTTAATAACATTGGATCTCCATCAACAAAACCACAAACAACCAGCACAAATAATCACTGATTTTTTCATCACTTATAGCTACTACAAACTACTGTTATAGCGAACACATAGCCGTCTCCCTTGAATTTCATTGTAGGTGGACTCCACTGTATGTGTTTTTGTATGATGGGATATAGGGGGCTTTGCATAGGGTAGTGCCTTTGTAGGCCTACTCTCACAGCAGCATTCTCCGAATGGATGGAAACACTGTTCCTCATCTATCTCCTGTGTGTTCCTCATCTATCTCCTGTGTCTCACAGCTGGCTTCAAGTGCCACATCTCAGTACATTGCCTAAGCAAGTGGTTAAACAGCATGGGGGGGGGGGGGGGGGTATTAGTATCACCTGGCGGATGATAGTCTTCAGAGAAATCAGTGGCAAGGGTTGAGGGGCTCCAGCAGTTCAACAGTTACGTGGCATAACCAGGATGAGCCACCTTGTTGATGAGAGGATAAAAGCTTGAGTTAAGGGTCACAGGCTTAACAAACAGTGCACCCAAGCTCAGCATCCTGTGTATGTGTGTTGGGAGTGGGGAGGGGAGCCAGAGACGCTATAACTTGGATCAAGGGTCATACACCTAATAGGCTGAGTGTACTTAAGTTCATCATCCTCTGTGTGGTTGTGTGTGTGTGTTAAGAGAGAGACAGAGAGGATGACAACCGGGGTAAAGGGTCACATATATACAGGCTGAGTGTACCCTAGCTTTTCTTTTTCTTTCAGCTTCTTGTGATTGTGTGTGTACATGCCAATGTGAGACAGAGAGAGGATGACAACTTGGGTCAAGGATCACACACCTATCAGAATAAGTGTACCCTAGTTCATCATCCTCTGTGTATGTGTGTTTGTGTGTGTGTGTGTGTGCACATGTATTGTGTGCTCTGAATAATTGTATTCATAGTATTATTTGACTTTTCTTTTTCCTATGGTTCCTAATACTTGTGTTATGATGGTCCCTGATACTTACTTTCAGTTCATGTTTTATTACTATAATATTAGTGTCTGGTTTTACTTGATTTGAAATTTGATATCGTTCTGTCCCTGTACAGTCCTATGAGCGTACTTTTGACATGGACCATTTGCATGATATAAGTGAAATAAATCAAAATATCTGTAAATATTAAGTCACAAATGTGAAATAACATGCAGAGTACATTATACAAAACATTCTGCTTTAATTTATTTAAAAAGGTTTAAAAAAAAAAACAAAAGCAGAAGGATAGGGAGAGGAGGGTATGGAGCAGTAAGGCACATGGAACATCTCTATGTGTTAAGTGTTGTTGATATTTGTAGGAAAATACTGATGTCATTTTTTTTTTATAGAGCATTATGACACGGGAAATGAGACATGAGATTTTTTTTTAAACTAGTAGTATTGTAATTGTCAAGTATCGTAACATTTGGTAGGAAGTTGTTCCAAAATAGATTGCCGAAGTCAGTGAGTGTTTTTAATAGTGATGTGTATATCGCAGAGCTACAGTTCAGTGATATGGATGTGACAGGTAAAGGACTGTGATTGGTGTATTAGAAGGTTTATTTAAGTGTAGGTCAAATATTTATGCACTCATTTCAGTGTGTACACATATTTAGATTTTAAATTTACTGACTTTTGGTTTATGCTGTTACTATCATATCTCATTTTCAGTGGGAACATTCAAAATCAGAGGAACGGATACTGTTCTTGATGTTCTGGACACTGCGTTAGCTGCAGGCTACAGGTCTATAGGTCAGTCAGTGATTCTTTTTTTTTTTACTATCATTTTGAATTGGTGGCAGTTTTGTTTTCCATCCTGACAGTATTTTTTGCTTCACATTTTGGTGTTTAAAGTTAAATAAATCTAAATTTGCATGAAACATTTTTTAAAGTTTCATTTATAATTTGACTTTGCTTTTCTGCAAAGGTGTGCTTCAGCTCTCTCTTGGATTTTGCATACGGACATGACATAATTGGACCTAGTTCTTATCCTATACTACATGAAACCCTCCCCTTGGGATGGATTTATCTGAGTGGATTGCCATTCCAGTAATTTGATTTGAATTAGCATTAGTATCATCAGAAGTAAAGGCATACAGCTGTATATATATGTGAGATTTGCAGGAGTGAGCGAGACCCAGTCTGCACCATTCATGCTATACCGACCGCTCATAGTAGACACACTGGCTCTACGAGTGGTGTGCAATGTTTCATTTTGAAATTTGTGATATTCCACAATCTAGTAGAACTTGAGTTAAATTTAAGTATGAAAATGTAACAAAAGCCACAGAGAAAGTGGTATGGTGGATTGTTACAGAAATTCTGGTAAGAATTTGCATCTAGCAAATGCATGCATGCACGCACATGCATAATCTGGAAAACGTGTATACTGGTACACACATACACACACACACACACACACACACACACACACACACACACACACACACACACACACACACACACACACACACACACACACATACACACACACACACACACATACACACACACACACACATACACACACACACACACACACACACACACACACACACACACACACACACACACACACACACACACACACACATGATCATGTACCACACATGCTTACACACTTGCAGAAATGTCAACAACCTAAAGTGGGTTACTGGTCTGTATTTACAGTCATGTCCTACTATTCATGTTGCTTGTTGGATTTAACGTCTTAGTTTCAAACATGTCTACTACATTGTCAGTTTTTCAAGCAACTGGTTTGACATCTTTTTTATCGAGGTGTAAAAAATGTATGTTGTCCACTGTGTAATCCATTAAATTTCAGGCTGGTTCATGATGCAAGTCTTTTCTGAGCAAATGGCAAGAGGCACTTTGTTTCCACATTTATCATTTGTATCATATACAGTGGAATGTTTAAATCTATAACAGAAAATGTGCATAGTACACTTTCTTATACTTTTCATTTTTTTAACTACATATCCTTAAAGTGTTTCCAGTATTATGACATATTGCTTTTCTACAAGATCATGGCATCAGCCATGATTGCTTTGGATTTTCCTGTTCCAGCACATGGCATTTGTGGTGCAGTGCATTTTTGTAATTATCCACTATAGTGAATCCTTAAATAAAAATGAATGAATGGTTTGATGTTGTGTTGTTGGTTTCAGACACAGCATCTGTGTACCGCAATGAAGAAGACATTGGTAAAAGCCTGCAGACCTTGTTGCCTAAGTATGGCCTCCGCCGTGAGGATATATTCATCACAAGTAAACTGGGTGTGTAGCTTAATGTAAACTTTAACTGTCACTTACATTTAGAGGCAGGGTGTGCCCAAAGTTGTTATAGATTGTATGGAAGAG
>CM060309.1:27356424-27408924 GCA_030674185.1 Monoplex corrugatus
TCCCAGGAATATATTGTATGTTTCTGTTATGCAACACTTCTGTACAAAGACAGACATGAGCTTCGTTTAACCCTATGACTCCCACACTTTTACCTTCTGATTTGCTCACCTTTTCTACAAGCTTCCTGCAGGAAGATGGTGGGTAGGGTGAGGGAATCAAAGGGTCAAGTTTTTTGCTTTTCTAGCATAGTTGACTATGCAGGATGCTGGTGGACAAGGTGCGGGAGTTAGAGTATTACAAATTGTCAGCGTTATGACCCATAGTTAGGTCACATTGACCAGTTCTCTGCCTAAAACCATCAGCAGGTGTGTGATGTTTGTCATACATATCAACCTATTCCTCTTGATCACCCCTCCCTTTTTTTTTAAAAAAATATCATTCTTTCTGTTAAATTAATACAACACTGATGTTTAAATAAAACTAAAATACTGATGGTTTTCAGTAGTTTTGGTGTTTTAGTTTGTCAACTGCACAGAGATTTGCTGTGAAAATGTGTATGTTAGAAACAAATATTTGTGGGTTTTTTTGTTTTGTTTTTCTTCTTTTTGTATAAAAAGGGAGATCATAAAATGGCTTCACCATCTTAGTTGTTTGTTTTTTTTTCATCCACTTGTTGATACAGATATCGTGGCTCAGTTGAGATATTTGAAAAGGGCAAGGTTGTCCCATAACCCTGGGATCATAGGGAAGTGAGATGGTAGAGACATCAACTTCTTTCAAGGCTGGTATATGAGGGTGAAGCCCATCTCCTCACCCTTGTTGCTTTACCTTCACTAACTTTACAGAGTCAAGTAGGCCTACTCATTCCATGCTGAGTAGACTGGAGGTCACACACACATACTGTATACAAAGTTTTCTTGTCAGCTGAGATGTCTGACTAGTGCAAAAATTCTCATCGTTTTCAGTGACTGCTGTCTTTTAGTTCTTTTTTTTTTTTCATTGATTAACAAGGTAGACAGATAGAAACATGTTCCATGTGTGTATATCCCCTCTGGCAGATTGCTAAAACGATTTTTGTTCGCTTTTTCCAGCCCCCAAAGACCAGGGCTGTAACAGCTGCAGAGAGGCATGCCTTCAGTCCATAGCTCGCCTGCAGTGTTCATATCTTGATCTCTTCCTTATCCACTGGCCTGGCACACAAAAACTTAAGCCTGGTGATGAACGTCATCAGCACAACCGGTGCTTAAGTTGGGCTGACATGATGTCCCTTTACCATGAAGGTAAGCAGTGATGAAATGGAAAAGAGACAGAAAAAGCATTTATACTCTTAGCTTCAAGTGATTATACAGCTGCCAAGAGGAGTTTGGTTAGTCTGGTCATGTACAGAAATTTAAAATGATCAATACTAATCTGCTGTGCTTATGGTCATTATTTGTTGTAAAACAAAGTTTGATTGGGGGGTGGGGGGAATGCATCAGGTCATGTTTTGAACATTTTATACCTGCAGATGAGCATGGCCTCACAGCACTGGCCTGGTGTAGAGCAGCTTTACTCTCACTGTCTCAGGCTGTGTTTATGATTAATTGGATGATCAAAACGTGGATATGAATATTAGCATGATTGTGAATAAATGGATGATCAAAACATAGAGTATGAATGTTAGTGTGAAGATTATTTCCTGTCCTGCCATGAAAAATGATGTAGAATTTTCAGTTGGAGAGTCACTTGTTTGGTTCTGCCATTTCAGTGCTACTTTTCTGCCTCTTCATCAGATGGAGTGGGTACTCTTCTTTTGCACCTAGAAACAGTATTTGCATCTTGTTTCCATTGATTAAAATGTTGCTCGGTTCGCACTGCAGCATGATCTCCAAGGCTTGTTTGCACAAGAGTGGTCTCAGCAAAACCAGAAACACCTTTAGAATTCTGAACAGTGTATGGAAGTCCTCACAGTAAAACATAAGAGAAAGCTGAGACTGACCCAGAGCTGTGACCTTTCCACCCTTCTTTACTGCTGAGAATGCTGGAAGATGACAGACAGCGACCTTTACAAGCTATATCTCCACACATATATCCTCCAAAGAATCATACAAATCTTCTGGCCCAACTAACAGCACTATTTGCCCAAAGCAGGCAAAAATATCATCATGAAAAGACTGTGAAGATGAATTGGGCATGTCATCAAAGGAGAGCAAGATAACGCCAGCTGCACTACCCCTCACTGGACACCAGTGGGAATATGTAAGAGAAGAAGACCCAAAATATCTGGCAGTGAGTAATAGAAGGAGATCTCATGGCCCTGAAGGACACCTGGGGAACTGTAGAGAGGGTGGCTCAGAACAAACAGAAGCAAACAATCTGTATTGCTACTGTACATACCAGTGGCATACTGGACAGGAAGTAATTAGTCTCTCTAGTAAAAACCTTAATATTTTCCCAAGAGGTCTTGTGACAGATCCCTGCAGTGTTCCCCTGCTGATGTGTATATATATATATATATATATATATATATATATATATATATATATATATATATAATATATATATATGGGTCATTCTTCTGAAGACTAGTCAGTATTGTGACATGACAAGTAAAAAAAATTTTTTAATGTTAACTAAAAATAAAGCTTGATATCTGTAGTATACAGAACTGTAATGCATGAATTGACACAATATTTGGAACTTGGTGAAATATAATAAAATGTGTTTGTGATTACTTCCCCAATACCTCCCACGTGTTACATGAGACACCGAAAAGGCATCTATGTGTTTGTTAAAATGGTCAGTGAAGTGACATTTTTCAAAATATACTGAATAATGACATATCCTTTGTGAAGTAGTGCAAAATCCCGCCGCAAAGGAGGGAAAGTGAGATTCATACGCTAAGGTCGGTCAAAGTTCAGGGAAGTTGACGAAATAGATCCTCTGTTTGTCTCAATCGTTTCATGGTTTCGAAGACACCATGCCCACACTTCATAATCAAGTGATTATTTCTCAATCTCTTCTTCTCTGTCATATCATTTATTGATGTGAATCATTATGAAAAATGTTTGTGTTTTAAATGAATCACATCAGAAATTCCCAATGCCTTCTGTTTTAAAGGCACGACTTACTTAAGTTATCGCTACAGTGAAGATACCGTATGAAACGTTTGGGACACTGATCGATCTCCGAGCATATATCAATCATCCATGGACACTATGCAGTTAAAATTGATGTCAGAGATACATTTACATTCTTTCTTCACAGTTGAAACAGGTTGTACTAATTTCGGTCATGTATGTAGGAAATAATTGTGATAGAGCTACCAGTCTGCACTCATGTCACAAATCTAGCTACAGAAATCACTCATTTATATATATTACTTAGTCTCTACCATGTATATTAAGTCAGGTCGGATAGATGTATCCGCTACTGGTAACCTGGAACCCAGTACTACCTGTCACAGGGTCGAATTGCTGGCGACTAAACCAGCAACCCCACCAGTCCTCTCAGGAGGATGGTGAGGAGGGTGGCTAGAAACCCTGGTGGAAATAAATAGATCCATCAAAGGGCGCCAGCTCTGGAGAGCTACCCGCGGCCATCTAGCTAAGGGAGTAAACCCTGACAGTAAATCCGGTGTGGGACCCCTAAGGCGGTTGGATGGCAAATTTTGTCACTTTCCGGCAGCTCCTGCGGCCGCGTTGGCACCAAAACGTAACAGCCCTGCTGTTCCTTTGGATCTGTCAGTGAGGTGGAGAGGGGGGACAAGTTGCATGGGCAACAGCCTGTTTTCCATATTACACTGCCCAGGCTTACATCCGTCCATTCATCCACAAACACTCTGCACCTACGACCTGGAGAGGACACTCCATCCTCGCTGCTAACACTAGTGTCGGCACAACACGGGAAGCAACAGATACCGGTGATAAGTCATTGCTCAACTGGCATAGAGCTGACGCCAGGGGTTGCTTTTGACGGTGGGAGAGACCTTTGTATCTTACTGGACAGCTACCGCCCGCCTAAGCTGGGCAGCCCCCAGCCAGTTAGGTGCTGTCCCGCCACGACCTGCCTTCTTCATTGGGTGCATGAAGATTAGGAGAAAATCTGACAAGCAGGTCGTTAATTACCGCACCAAACAAAAAGAAAAATTCAAATTCAAGAAACGGATCAAGAAAAGGATCAGCAGTGAAACTGGGCTGTTGGAATGTCCGAACAATGATGCCTGGGCTCTCCCAAGATCTGCAAGACATCAGCGACGCCAGAAAAACCGCCGTCATAAACAGCGAACTAAAGAGGCTCAATGTGGACATTGCCACTCTGCAGGAAACACGGCTGGCTGACTCAGGAACACTAAAGGAAAGGGACTACACCTTCTTCTGGCAAGGAAAGAGTTCTGATGCCCCAAGAGAGCACGGAGTAGGCTTTGCAGTAAGGAACAGCCTGCTGAACATGATTGAACCAGGCAGGGGCGGTTCAGAACGACTCTTGACTCTCCGCCTCAACACCACCGAAGGCTATGTCACTCTCATCAGCGTTTATGCCCCAACTCTGTCGCCTCTCCAGACACCAAGGATGAGTTCTACGAAAATCTTGCATCAACCATAAGGAACATCCCCAGGACAGAACAACTTGTTCTCCTGGGCGACTTCAACGCCAGAGTGGGTGCAGACAATGACTCATGGCCCTTCTGCCTCGGTTCCTTTGGAGTGGGGAAAATGAATGAGAATGGACAGCGACTGCTTGAGTTTTGCGCCTGCCATGAACTGTGCATCGCCAACTCCTTCTTCAAGACGAAGCCTCAGCACAAAGTCTTCTGGAGGCATCCCCGCTCAAAACATTGGCACCAACTGGATTTGATCCTAGTAAGACATGCCGCTATCAAAAACGTTCTCCACACTCGCTCTTATCACAGCGCAGACTGCGACACAGACCACTCTCTGGTATGTTGCAAGATCAGGCTACAACCAAAGAAGTTCCACTGCTCAAAGAAACAAGGGAACCCTCGCATTGATGTCAGCAAGATGTCTCAGCCAGATCTTGTAGAACAGTTCGCAGAGGCCTTTCAGAGAGAATACGATGCATTGCAGCCCAGAGACTCTGCCACTGAGAGATGGGAAACGCTACGAGACACCATGCACCGCATTGCTATGGCCACCTTTGGGAAGAAAACTGTGAAGTCCCACGACTGGTTTGAGGCCAAATCATCAGAGATGACTCCCACTGTTGAGGCCAAGCGTGCCGCTCTCACCAAGTATAAGCGGTCACCCAGTGAGAAGAACCTGCAAATCCTCAGGGCTGCCAGAAGTAAGGTTCAGCTTAATGCCAGCGCTGCGCAAACGAGTACTGGACAGAGCTCAGCGAAGAGATACAGAGTGCTGCTGAAAGAGGCAACATCCGAGGAATGTATGATGGCATCAAGAAGGCACTGGGACCAACACAGAGCAAGATCACCCCCCTCAAATCCTCCACTGGGGAAGTAATCAGCAATCCTAGCCAACAGATGGAAAGATGGGCGGAACACTACTCCGATCTCTACTCCACACAGAACATGGTGTCCCCCTTAGCCCTCAATGCCATCAAGTGCATGCCGGTAATGGAAGAACTTGACGCAGAGCCAACTGCGGACGAACTCAGCAAGGCCATTGATAGCCTGGCATCAGGAAAGGCACCTGGCAACGACGGAATTCCCCCAGACCTCATCAAGCACTGCAAGACTTCTCTTCTGCACCCTTTGCACGCAGTTCTCTGTCAGTGTTGGAATGAGGGAGCTGTACCACAGGACATGAGGGACGTCAAGATCATCACCCTGTACAAAAACGAGGGCGAAAGGAGCGGCTGCAACAACTACAGAGGTATCTCGCTCCTCAACATTGTTGGCAAAGTCTATGCTCGGGTCCTCCTAATCCGCCTGCAGAAACTGGCTGAACGCGTCTACCCGGAATCACAGTGTGGTTTTCGAGCAGAGAGATCCACGGTAGACATGGTCTTCTCCCTTCGCCAAATCCAGGAGAAGTGCAGAGAGCAGCGGATGCCCCTGTATGTGGCATTCATTGACCTCACCAAGGCCTTTGACCTAGTCAGCAGAGATGACCTTTTCAGGGCTCTCCGAAAAATCGGCTGCCCCCCCAAACTGCACAGCTTAATTGAGTCCTTCCACTCAAACATGAAAGGGATGGTGCAGTTCAACGGAAACCTCTCCAAGCCCTTCGACGTACGCAGCGGTGTGAAACAAGGCTGCGTCCTGGCCCCAACCCTCTTTGGAATCTTCTTCGCTCTCCTCCTGAGGCATGCGTTCAGCACAGCGCAAGAAGGGATCCACCTGCGGACCAGATCAGATGGCAGGCTCTTCAACCTCGCCCACCTCAGAGCAAGGACAAAGGTCCGTGAAGCCTTCATCAGAGACATGCTATTTGCCGACGATGCCGCAGTTGTGACCCATACTCAGCGGGACTTGCAGTCACTAATGGACCGCTTCTCCCAGGCCTGCAAAGATTTTGGTCTGACCATCAGTCTTAAGAAGACAAACGTCCTGGGCCAAGACACGCCATCTCCACCAGCCATCACCATTGATGACTACGAGCTTGAAGCCATCCATCAGTTCACATATCTTGGGTCCACCATCACCGATAACCTCTCCCTTGACACAGAGGTCGACAAGAGGATCGGGAAGGCAGCCACAACACTAGCCCGCCTCACACAAAGGGTGTGGACAAATCCCAAGCTGACCACAAAGACAAAGATGGCTGCATACAACGCCTGTGTCCTCAGCACCTTGCTGTATGGCAGCAAGGCGTGGACCACGCATGCTCATCAGGAGAAAAGGCTCAATACCTTCCACCTGAGAAGCCTACGGTGTATACTTGGCATTTCCTGGCAAGACAAGGTGACCAACACCGAAGTCCTAACCTGCGTTGGCCTCCCAAGCATGCATACCATGCTGAGACAGCGTCGGCTGCGCTGGTTGGGCCACGTTCGCCACATGGAAGATGGTCGCATCCCAAAAGACATCCTTTATGGTGAGCTTGCCACAGGGCAGAGAAACATTGGCCCCCACAGCTGAGATACAAAGACGTTTGCAAGCATGACATGAAGGCGCTTGAGATCAACACTGAGTCCTGGGAGGACCTCGCAGACGACCGCAACAGCTGGAGAACTACTCTCAAGAAACAGCTGCGGATTGGTGAGGACAAACTGTCAGCTGCTGCAGCAGAAAAGCGAGTTCGCAGAAAAGGGATGACAGCCAACAGACCAGCATCAGCATACACATGCGACCGCTGCGACAGAGACTGCCTCTCTCGCATTGGTCTGTACAGTCACAGGCGACGCTGCTTGGACCAAGCAGACAGCCCATCTAGACATTAGAACGGATGTACTTTGTCCATGGTCAGTCATGACCGAAGGAGGCCTACCTACCATGTATATAACAGAAACATATGTGTGTAATTAAATGATTGATAGTTGTTTTTTGTTCATGTGTTTTCTTTTGTTTGTTTAATTAATGAAAGGATTCTGCAAATGCATACAGATTTAGTAGTAACTCACCTTACCTTACCTTACCTTACCTTAACTTTACCTTACCTTACCTTACCTTACCTTAACCTTACCTTATCTTACCTTTACCTTACCTTTACCTTACCTTACCTTACCTTTACCTTACCTTACCTTACCTTACCTTACCTTAACCTTACTTTACGTTACCTGATGACGATGAGTGGTGATCTGGGTGTTTCAGATGAGATGCTAAACTGAAGTCCCTTGTACAGCATGCACATAGCACATGTTAAAAAAAAACAGAACAGTAAAGGAGTCATTGCTGGCAAGATTCTGTATAAGATCCACTTTCTCCAATAAACAAAAATGCATATGGGTAAAAAACAAACAAAACATAAGTGGTGTAGCTCTGTGGCAAAAAAGTCTGACCATGGAGAGAAGCCTAAATTTGACATGGTAAATCCACTTCATATGAACGAAATGAGAAAAAAAAAATTCTTTTTTTTAAATAAGTAACAGATCCTGTTGTGGGGATTGCAGGAAAGCTGAAAGCAATCGGTGTGTCTAATTACTTGCGACGTCACTTGGAGGAACTGATGGAGAAGGATGTGATACCAGCTGTCTTACAGGTAATAACGTGTGTTTAGTATATACTTGGCCTTATTTGGCGTACTGTAGAGCTCCCACTTGCTCCTTTTCATTTCATGTTTTGTGCTATGTCTCACCTGTCGGCGTCACCAGCTTCGGTGTTGGCTGCTGCACACCTGGACACTACCATCTCCCTCCAGGCCGCTTTGTCTTGACTTTTGTGGACAATTTCTTGAATATTTAGGCCACTGATGTTGGTTACGTTCTCGGTGTATGAGATTGGAGATCTGCCTTTCTCGCTTTTCGTTGATTTTCTGTTTTGTTGTTTTTGCTGTTTTTCCTTGAAAGACGGTTGCTATGAGGTCCATGTCTCTTGTTGCATGATGTATGGTCAGTGTATTTTAGTCTTTGTTTTTGATGTCTGCTAGTAGTTTTCTGGTGGTAGCAAGTTCTTCCAGGACACTTTAATTACTTCTTCTGTCTGTCCATTTGACACATAGTAGTCTCCAATAAAACCACATCTCTGCTGCCTCAATTCTTCTGTAATCAGTTTTTCTCAGAGTCCAGATTTTGCAGCCATAAATCATGACTGGCCAGATCATACATTTTAAAAGTCTAACTTTCAGGCCATTTGGTATTGATATTGAGTTGGACCATTTTTGCTTTACCATTCCAGTTCTTATTTTGATGTCTTTGGAGCAGGTTCCATCCTCGGTTTTTACAGAACCAAGATATTTGAAATCCTTAACATTTTCTATTTGAAATCCTTAACATTTTCTAA
Source organism: Monoplex corrugatus (assembly GCA_030674185.1). Lineage (NCBI taxonomy): Eukaryota > Metazoa > Mollusca > Gastropoda > Littorinimorpha > Ranellidae > Monoplex > Monoplex corrugatus. The sequence continues at coordinate 27,365,205 of CM060309.1, forward strand.
AGGAACTTTGTTAATTAAGATGTCATGATTGTTGATATGTGTGGCATTTTTGTTTTCTTGGCGTTAGACCAGCGTTTTCACCTGCTGCATCTACCCTATATAGAATTTTTCTTATGCTGGTAATGTTGTCTGCTAACAGCACAGTATTATCAGCTTAGTGCAAGTTTGTAAGATTTTTCCTCCCATCTTTATGACTTTGCCTTCTATATCAGCATCTCTCATGATTTGTTCCATGTAGATGTTAAAGAGTTATAGTGAGAGGACACAACATTGTTTGACTCCCCTGTGAATGTTGAAGAATTCATATATCTGATTGTTCCATCTAAACTGTAGCCTATTGGTCTTTATATAATGAGGCAATTAATGCAATGAAATGTTTGGGAAAGCCCATTTTGACCATTGTGTTAAACAGGAGGAGATGAATGATGCTGTCAAATGCTTTGTTGTAATCTATTATGGTGACAAATGCTTCTTTTTCAGTGCTTTTTATTTTCTCTATGAGTGTTTGTAGCATACAGAGCATGTCAGCTGTGCCTCTGCTGGATCTGTAGCCTGCCTGACAGTCAGATAGTTCTTCTTCTATCTTGGGCTTCAGTCTGTTGAGAATAATTATGAGCAGGATCTTACAAGGTGTGGCTGATTGGGGCAGTGGTTCTGTAGTTGTTGCAATTTTTGATATTGCCACTCTTGGAAACATTACACATTCTTGAAGTTTCCAATATGTTGGCCACTGGACCAGTCGCTGTGGTGTAGTGGTTGGTGCAATAGACTACCGACTGGAAGGTTGTGGGTTCGAATCCCCATCAGTCCCTTCAAAAATCATTGTCGGATTTTTCAGTTCTAACTGGCTCCTTCCCAGAGTTGGGCATGCTATGGGCTCATTGGGAAGACTGGGACCACACAGTCAAGTCCCATCCGCTTCACGGATGTGTCATTGAGGGTGTTGCTCAAATCTTCTGACCAGCACCGCAGGTATCTGTATCTCCCGGGCCTGGTTGACGCCAGGATGTATTATGATAGTAAGCGTAGAGTACAGCCCTGTCACACAGTCTCAATCCTAGATGGAACTCCGTAGCATCATGATTATTGTCCTCACTGACGTCATCATCATCACATTATAAAAACTCCCAGCTTCTGTGACCATTAAGGTGATGTAGAAAATAGGACCGAAAGAAAAAAAGAAGAAGGTGAGCACAAAGATTACCTGTAATGTTATCAATTCCTGGGGTTTTTCTAGTTTTTAACTGCTTGGTGGCAGTTTCAGTTTCACTTAAAAGTGGTTCTGATTCTGATTTGGAACAGTTCAGGTCAGGGCATAAGAGTACCTCGAGGGCTATTATTGCTAGAAAATGATGCTCCATATTCATTCCATCTGTTCATAATATGCTCTGGTTCAGTCAATGTGGTGCCTTCCTTGCTGTTGATGTACTCACTTCTAGGCTGGAATTTAGTGGATTGAATTTTATCTGTTGTAATAGATCTCAGGATCTTCTGCATTCATTATGCTCATTTGTTTTTGCACATTTTTCCTCCAGCCAGTTTTTCTTATTTCTTCTAATTTTGCTTTTGATTTCTGTTTTGAGTTTTTTGCATTCTTCTTTTCTTCCAGATCTGCGAACTTGGCTTTTCTGTTTGGCTAGATCCATAACTTCCTTGCTGATGTAGAGTTTAATTGGTTTTCTTTTTATCCTGCCTAACTTTTCTTCTGCTGCTTCAGTATAGGTCTTCTTCATATCTGCTCACACTTCTTCTGATTACTGGTCGTTTAATGTCCAGTCTTGGATTAAAGCATCAAAACGATTGCTGACTTCCATCTCAAAATCAGATGCAATGTCTTGGTTTTTCAGTTTCTCTAGATCAAACTTAGGGGCTTGCTTGGCTTTGTTTTGTTTGTAAACTTTGAGTCGAATTTTTGTTGTGATGAGGTGGTGATCGCTGTCACAATCAGCTCCTGGTTTTGTTTTCGAGCTTAAAACAGTTGTTCTCCATGTCCTGTCTATCATGATGTAATCTATCCAATTTCTGATTTTTATTTTCTTGTCATCTGGTTTTTTTTTCCTAGTTTCCAGGTATATCATCTGTGATAGAGCTGTTTAAAGAGGGTGTTAGTGATGTCCAATTCATTGGCCAAGCAGAAAGATGCTAATATATCTCCTTTTTCATTGCGTTTACCCAGCCCATAAGGTCCTATTCCACACCCTCTGTCCTCGCCTTCATCCACTTTGGTGTTCATGTCTCCCATTGTTATGCAAACTTCTCTTTTAGGTATTTTATCCTTGGCAGTTTGTAGGTCATTATGAAATTGTTCTATCTGTTTATCTGAGCTCGTGGATGTGTGGGCATATGCCTGGATGATGTTTAAGGCAGCTGACTTTGTGTTCGTTTAACAGTTATCAGTCGGTCATTGATTGTGTTATAGCTTTTCAGTGCTGCAGCATGTTGTTTATCCAGTATGATAGGCCTTTTTTTCCCCACTGTAAATGATGGTATGTTTGCCAATGGTGAACTTTCCTTCACCATTCCATCTGGTCTCACATAATCCCATGATGTTCATACCTGCTCTTCCGGCTCTGGCAACAGGAGGTGAAGCTTTCCCATTTCTAGCAATGTTTGTACATTCCAAGTTCTGATTTTGATAAGCCCTTTATTTTTCTTTCTTTTGTTTCTTTTTTGTGCTATGTAAGAGAAAATATTAAGGTTTTCTTTTTATTAAAGTAAGCTTAATACAGACATTGTGTGAAAATGGGTAATGTGATTTTCATGTGTGCATATAGCTGGGATACATAATATCTGGAAGAAAATCTCTTCATTCAGTACAAATCAGAAAATGCATGCTTGAACAAAATGGTTTTGTCAGGTAACAATGATGAGTATTGCACTTAGTTTTAGACTTAAACTTCCATGCAGTATATTCCTAAGACACTATGAATTTCGTTCTTTTTTCCCCCCCCCCCCCTCTCTCTCTCCTCTCTCTCTCTCTCTCTCTCTCTCTCTCTCTCTCTCTCTCTCTCTCTCTCTCTCTCTCTCTCTCTCTCTCTCTTTTATTATAAAAATTTGACATAAAAACAGAGGGTAAAAAGAGAAGTGTCATTCAATGATTTGTTTCACGGAAAGAAAAGAATAACAGTGAAAATGAAGTAACTGATTGGTTTGAGACTAGCCTTGGGATTAAACATTATTACTGTTAATTCTGCAGATATCACATTACATTTATAATTAAGAACAACTTCCAAGATATTGAATGAGTTAGTTTGTTTTGGATGTGAAATATCAACTAAAAGGAATTCTCCAGAAGGGGAAAAGTTTTTTTCTGACGAAACAATGCACTTTTTTTTTCACATTCTTTAATGATGTGCACATTTTCTTTCACTTTCTTTTCTTTGCGTATGTTCAGAATTTGATATTCTATATGTGTGTGTGTGTATGTGTGTGTGTATTCCAGATTGAGTTCCATCCACACTTGGTGCAAAAAGACTTGCTATCCTGGTGTCGGGAAAGAGATATTCACTTTCAGGCATACTCTTCTCTGGGTACAACAAGTGAAGAGAATAAGGTAATCCAGTGTCTTGTTTCTGTCTTTCTGTGCTAGTGTCGAGTGTGTGTGGCCTTGTGGTTAACTATTCCTGTCCGACGAGCCGCTGTGATCGGCTCAGCTGACTTTCAAAATGGCCGCCGAGCTGACCACAGCTGCTCGGCACGGTTCTTCACTTTCTGCTTTCGGTTCTTCCCCATTTAACAACATACAACCGCATGACAGCAGATAATGACAGTCGGATACTTCCTCTTCCTTTTCAGCCATTTGTCCACGTGTTTTCTTTGTGTGTACGCCTTGTTTGTTGATATGTTTTCAGTTTCGTAAGTTGAGTTGCCATGGCGTCAGGCAGTCGGCGTTCTGTTAGACTCACTGCTGCTCAGGCTGTCACACTTTTTCAGAAATTTTTGACAAAAGTGATGACTAAATAGCTGCCAGTGACAGTGATGATAGCTTTGTTGAGAGTGCATCATATGCAGAGTCAGAAGAAGCGAGTGTTTCACGATCGTGAAGGGCCTTGTGCTGCATAGAGACCATGCCTATTCCGTTCTGTTTCTTTTACATCATAATGAAAATTATCATAATGTTATTATCTGTATGTTGTTTAGAATTCAATTCTGCACAACCCAATACCAACCTTTTTGTTCTATGTTGAACACAAACATATCTACAAGTGTTTTACTGACCTTACCCCCTGTTCCAAAATAGGTCGCAGATGAACCCTGTGTCCAGTCTGAAAACCCTTAACATACAGAAAGAGTTAAAGTACCTGCCTAGGACATCAGAAACTTCAAAAAATTCACAGAACGAAAGAGTAACCCTCAGCAAAATTCTGTAGAAAAATCTGCTTTCGTAGAGTGAATACAAATCCATGCGTACAGGAAAAAAGAAAAAACCAAGATGGTTGAGTTGTTTTAATTTCTTTTGAAAAAAAAAACCTCTTTTCCAATGTACTTATGTAGAAAGAAATGGTAGTCTTTGATGTAATGTCTTTTAGATAACAACAACAACAAAATGTGGGAATAGATGAAGAGTGAAGAGGATACTTGAAAATAATCAATCTTCAGGAAAAAAATGAACCAGAAAACAACTGTACCATGGAGGGGAAGGAAAAGCTAACAAATGATGTTACCATAATTAACCCCCTTAGCACAATTGTGGCTTAACAGTCCAAGCACAATGCGCCACGATCGTGGCTCCATTTCATATATCTCCTGCTGAATACTGTCCAATCTATAAAGCAAATACAAATTGACCAATCAGAAGGCTTCTTTTGCTTTGCCTCTGCCTTCTTCTTTTCACATGGTTGCCATTTTGCTGTTCACTAATTGATTTCTATAAGTTTTTGCACAAAAATGAGTTAGATTGGGACTGACCGTGAGGTTAAGTTGGGACTTTTGTTGACAGTAACTCAGGCAATGATTGTAAGGTAAATATCTCTGTTTTTTGGTTCTAAATGAGCAAGAGAGGTTCAAGCTTATGATGAAGGGTATTTTTGAGCACATCAGATAGGTACGTGTGAAAACCGGGCTCCGTGCAGCCGCGAGCGTTCGATAAAAAACTGAGACGCGTTCCGGCGCTTTGACGGAGGGGTGTCCACGTATCGGACCCGTGACTGGTCATTATCTACGGTCATTAATCAAAACAATACGCGTCAGGACGCTAAACATAGATGGAACTGCAGCCTCCGATTGCAATTCTTTCATTTTGTGCTGTCATGCGAGAGCAGACGGACATTTGGCTGACCACTTGGTTGTAACCGCTGCAAGCTCAGACGGTAAGTGATTGACTTTCGTGAAAATTGGATGTTTTTGTAGACTAATCCCTCTTCTGTTGACATGCCAAATTTAAAACAAATCTAATCAGTGGCATATAGTTAAATATGTCCCGCAAGGTGTAGGCCCCTATTGTTGGTCGATCTTAGGCAAAAACTGAACGACTAGATCTAGATCTAGGTACTGCTGATAGCAGACTTGTTTGTATTGAGATGGCAATGTTTTGGGTGATGAGGTAAAACATACTGATCTTATCAATGATAGTTTTCCTTGTGAAAATGCCTGTGTGTGTGTGTATCTGCAAGGAAGACTTATCAGAACATCAGTTGGCAGAAGCTGGGCAAGCCCAGTCAGACCACCTTATCAGCATCAGATCATCTAGTTGCATGGATTGTTTGTTTATTGAAATCATTAGTCTGGTTGTTATATTAATTTTTTGTATGAAAATATAGGTCCTAGTAGCTTGGCACAATCAGTCTGACCATCTCATCATATGATCATGACGACTTATCAAAATAGATCTAGATAGATCTATTTGCGTGGATTCTTTGCTTAGCCCTACTGAAATAATTTATCTGCTTTGTATGACATTGTTACTTTTGAGATTTTTCAAGTAACTATATACAAAATGAAAACTTAATGGGCCATTTGTTGTTGTTTTTTCTTTAATTCAACACTTGATTCAAACAGTAAAAGAAAAACATTTAAGCCTATTTATGTAGGCTTTTAAGCAAAATTGTTTAGGTTTGTTAAGTTTTAGTTTATTGAACTTTTTTCTTCACATGTTTAGTCCTCCTAATGCATTATATCACGTTTGTTTGAATAGTTGGTTTGGGATTTTTTAAAGGCACAAGTAATGGTAGCGATTATGATAATGGGGCACTACTATTTAATGCATTAGGCCTAAGCATGCTAAATGAGCCTGCCTCATTTCCCTGTGTGTGTGTACGTGTGTGTGTGTGTGTGTGTGTGTGTGTGTGTGTGTGTGTGTGTCCGCACACATTCCACTGTGCGTGTATGTGTTTGTGCATGTGTGTGTGTGTGTGTGTGTGTGTGTGTGTGTGTGTGTGTGTGTGTGTGTGTGTGTGTTCCTACAGATCTATAAAAATCTGAAGTGATGAGTTAGTCATGCCCTTTTTTTTTTCTTTTTGCAGCTATTCATCTTGATCAGTTGATTTTGGCTGATGCCCTGTAACAAAAGCGCAAGTGACCTGAGCATGGTTCAGACTTTTTGTTTTTCCTCTTGTTAATCCTGTTACTATTCCATGATGCACAAAATACATTTATTTTCACAATACAAGCAACATAACACCGTGTATCCATGAGATGACTGAGTGCTTCACTGGGCTTGCAGATAATAATAGTGTTATATTTTATGTTTGCATGTTTTGAGTACTTGTAATGATGATATATTTTATGTTTGTTTATTTTTTTTAAAGTAATGGGGGAAAAAATGAAGAAAAGAAAAAAAACTTAAAGAAAGAATATGACTGTTTTTTTTTGTGTGTGTGAGTCCTCACAGTGTGTGCTGATTAACGTGTGTATTTTGATTTGTGAGTGATATAGTGATGCCTCTAGACGTGGTACTATGCGTCACGTAAAAAAATTGCATTGGCATAGTGCAGCTAAGCCTTTTTTCTACCAAGTGTGTCATTTTGTTTAGACTGGATTTTCCATGGAATTTTGCCATGGACAAATCTTTGTTGCCATGGATTCTTTACTTTCACTGAATGTATGCTAGGGTATTAAGGTGTTCTGAAGTATGAGGGACTCGGTTTTTCATCCAAAAGACCAGCACTCATACCGTTTGTCGGGATTTACTGTGTAAATTAACACAGCTACTATGATTCATCATTCTTTGCATGAGTATGATCTGGAGTGAGTCTGTGGTAAAATCAAGACAAGAATTCAACAATTGGGAAAGTGAAGTTGTTTTGGAAGTCTCAGGCAGATATGTTTAAAGATTTTCAAGATGATTGATTAATTACTGGATTAGTCACAGTGGGTATTACAACCATGTTTTTTCATGATGATAATACTTGCAGTCTGTGGCAAATTATAAACCAGAATTCCAAGTATAATGATAGAAGTTAAAATGGTTTTATGGCTGCTATGTGTGGTTTTTTTTAAAGATCATTAGATCATTTAATTATTAGTTTAATTATTACAAATATTATCATTGATCATATTTTTTGTGATAATACCAAGTGTGTGTGTGGCACATTATAAGCCAGAATTCCAGCTATTATGCAACTTATTTTTTAAAATTCTAACAAAGGGTTTTTCTTTAGCTCATTAAAGTAGGTAGTTAAGTACTGGACTAATTACTGGACTAATTACCAAAGCTACATGGCTAATCATAGTTTTTCATGATGAGTAGTAGCCTACTTGGAGTCTGCAAGTGGCAAATTATAAGCCAGAATTTCTATGATGGAAGTTAAAAAGGTAACAGGACTTATATACTTTTTATGCTTGTTAAGTTAATAGATTAATTACTGGATTAATTACCACAGCTATTATGACCAATCATATTTGCCATGATGAATGATACCTAGAGTCTGTAGCAAATTACATGCCACAATTACAGCTATTGTAGAAGTTACTGTGTTTTTGGACTTTCATACACTTTTTTAAAGCTTGTTAAAGTGATTAAGTATTAATTACTGGGCTTATTACCTAAACCATTATGATTAATCTTAGTTTTTCATGATGAGCAATACCTGGAGTCTGTATGTGGTAAGTTAGAAGCCAGAATTTCAGCTATTATGGAAGTTGTAATGATTTTAGTACCTTCACATGTATTTTCTTAAAAGCTCATTTAGTTAATTAAATTGATTATCAGTAATTATTGCACAGTTTCATCAACTTGTGAATACTTTAGTTGTCTTGTGCTTGTAAAGACCTTTCTGGTGATACTCAGTTTTTGGTTCTTGGTTCAGTCTTTCCAAAGTTATATAACTTTATATTCACAAAATCAAGAAAACTGGTCTCAGTTTCTGCTATGTGAGCCATGTAAAAAATGGCCGAAATTTTTATTATTTCAAAAATTCGTAACTTTCGTTACAGTCGACCAAATGAAAAGCTTTTTATACCGTTGTAAAGCTACTTTTTTTGTCTTTTCAGTGGTACCAATTATATAATTAATTTTAAAAAATGAAAAATTTTGTCGCAGTCATTGATGGAATGCGGGTTTTCGTCTGAACAGTTTGCTTTGTTTACATTGTACTTCTCATCACACGTGCGCGGATGTGTTTTTTATTCTAATACTCTGTAGTTTCACTTTCTCCTGCAGACAGGAGATTATTTTACTTTTATAGTGCAGTTCAGGATTTCTCCTTTCTGAATATATGTATACTTTTCTAGGAAGATTTTGGCACTGGAGATGTTCTTTCACAGTAGTTCAATCCTTCACGAATGTATACAGCTGTTTGTATTCGGCCACCACCATTTTCAGTCATATATTGGTGGTTAATAAAACCCCAGTATTTTAGGTATACTAGTTTTGGTGGTATTCAGTGATTGTAGAAGCAAGATTTGGATGTTTCTAGAAAAGAGATAATTACTCAAATAGGAAATAACAATGAAACGGGTGTTCCACTAAACAATGTTGATATCACTGACTACACACTTCTTCATGATGAACGGTTGAATAAGCTTGGAACAGTATCCTACGTTTAGATAATTAGACAATCAATTAACTTTCAAGTAAAATTTAAACATAGTGTGTGTGTTTGCAAGAGAACAAAGACGTGCATGCATACAAGAGTTTTTATGTTGCATCTCATGTGTACACGTGCATGTGTCTGTGTCTGTGTTTGTAAATTTCTCTTCCCATGTGTGTATGTGCGTACGTGCAAAGTAAAGAAGGGGGAGGATTGCTTTTGTGTTTGTGCATGTATGTTTATTTTCATATATAAAGAAAGCTGATGTAAGAAAATTTTGACATCATATATGTATATTGCATCTTTTCTTTTGAACATGGGCACTATATTAAGACCCTAAAAATGATATTATGTCTATATCTATAAACATAACGTTATTTTCAGACACTAAGATCACTTGCAGAATATTTTGTTGATGTGATCATGTTTGCATGTGTTCCTTATGTGTTACTGAAAATGAATTTAACAAAATCTCCCATGGTTCCGTAATTGTTTTCTGAGAAAATACTGTTCACATACCTTCCTCAAACAGTGAATTTTAGGCCCTTTTCATGCTTGTATGACCCTGACCTTGGTGCCATGACTTCCAAACTTATGCATTTGCCACTCCACAAAAATTTAATAGACTATAGTCCACACCTTTCACCCAGATTTGGAAAAAATCTATTCATAAACAGCTGAAGAAATCTTACCAACACACTCTTGTCACAGAAACGCACACACACACACACACACACACACACACACACACACACACACACACACACACACAACACACACACACACACACACACACACACAATATGCACGCACGCACGCACATGTGCACACTCACACATAATTATGTTCACATACTTCCTTTTCAAGTTATTTCTTTCTGGAGAAGTAATTGGAAAAGAATTTTTAAAGATCGGACCGTCTCCAAGTTTGAGTCTTGTAAAGACATACAGCTGAGCTGCTGTATGCTACGACCTTTTTTTTTTTTGTTGCTGTTTTATTTTGTTTTGTTTTGATGCACTGTTACTGTGTTAGCTACATCACATTTTCAGTAGCATCATACAGTTGAACTAGACATGAGATCATTATAATTTTGTGCGCGCTTGGGAGTGCATAGGCAATGTTTTATTTCAATACAAGTGAAAAGTATTTACTGTAGATAGTTCAGAAATGGCAGCCTTATTGACAAGACTTTTGGACCATGCCTTGTATCCGGTATATTTAAACCTCCATGTTGTATGCTTTTTTTTTTCTTTTTTCTTTTTTATTTTGTCGTTTCTGTTGATGTTGTAATGTTTGCCTTTCCAGACAAGCGAAAAATATATTTTCTGAAGATAACTTACATAGGGGCTGTGTGAGCAAAAGCCATATGTGAATTAGTTTGGCTAAGACGAGATTTTTAGTACTGCAACTTTTTCTAAAGGTGTTGTACTTTTATTCACCCAAATGTTTAAAGAAGCTCTCTTGTTTCTGGTATTTTTTCTGAATAATTTATTTTTTCACATCTTTTTACATCATTTGTAAACCAGTCTCCCAAGATTTTTAATCTTTTGGGATTCAAGTTAATATTCAGATGCTGCATATTTTTTACATTTTACCTATTCTCATTTCCTGTCAGACTGCTTGTGTTTTGTCAGCATTCATAGAAAAGTCCTAAAATGCCTTCAGTTTTTAAAACGAGGTGTGTAGTTTTCTCAAGAGAAGTTTACTTCCATTATTCATTAACTGAGCGCCATCAGTAAACTGAGATATTTCATTCATGTTTTTCACTATTTAACACAATTCCTTTATATTCTTATCTAATCTTATCTTATCTTATCTTATCTTATTGTTATTGCTCATATTTCCATGCATAATAACAATACTTTCAGAGTGGGTGGGTCACCTTGTCTACAGCTTCTTTCTTCAGTGACCTAGTTTGTAGTTTGACCATTAACAGTATTTGTTGATTTTATGATTTTTCTGAAACATTTCTATCCATTTACAGCTATTTTCACCAAACCAATGTGTGTTTAGTTTAGAGTTTGAAGAGAACTTGCCAGTCTCTGGAATTAAAAGCTTTCTTATGATCTAACCAAAGTTAGAGTCTGGGTGAATGTTTTGTTTTCTACATAACTTATTAGATTGTACCTTAAGTCTTATATTGACTCCAAGGTATCTTGTTTGCAATAATGTCTGTTTGATTTTTGGAAATTAAAATAGAAAGGATTGTCTCAATTCTATTTGCAGTGCGCGCGGTTCCAATCTTACATAGTAAATTAAGGAGTGAAATAGGCCTGCAGTTCTTTTATATTTCCCTTGATTTATCAGGTTTTGGGGTACATGCTATAAATCCTTTTTGTTAGATTGCTGAAAGCCCTGTCTCTGAATAACTGGTTTAATGCTTTTGCAACAAATGGACCTAGCATACAAGTACACTATATACATATACATGTATGCAAGTTTGTGTGTGTGTCTGTCTGTGTCTGTGAGAGAGAATTGTGCACTTCCACTTATATTCATTTCCTGATGGCACTGTGTGTGTTTCATTCCAGTTGCTGAATAATGGCACGGTGAAAAGTATTGCAAACCACTACAGCAAAACGCCAGCTCAAATTTTACTGCGTTGGGCCGTGCAACAGGGTGTTGGTCAGTATTTTAGCATTATGTATGTTTTCCTGCTTATACACTCATGCACACACACACAAACACACTTACTAACACACTTATACATACATACATTCACTCACTCACTTAGTCACTCACTCACACACACACCACAAACACATGCTCATACTTAAATATACACATTTATATATATATTCATACACACTCACATACATATGTACATACATACACAAACACACTTACACATACACACATACATACACTCGTACTCACTTACTCACTCAATCACACACAAATACCTGCACACGCGAATTCACACAATCTCACATTTTAACACACTGTTTTACACACACACACACACACACACACACACACACGCAAGCGTGCGCACACACGCACACACACACACACACACACACACATGCACACACCCACACTCACTAACATTCATACATACATTATACATGCATATTAACATAAAAACCACACACACACACACACACACACACACACACACACACACACACACACACACACACACACACACACATACTCAGTCACATACATACATACATATATACATACACACACATTCACTCATTACTCATATACACTCATTCACCTACTTTCTCACACACACACATGTTCATTCACACATTTCCTTACTCAAGCACATACACACAAATCACTCAGTACGCTGATTTGCCCACTAACTCCACACACCCTCACACACATACAACACACACACACACACACACACACACATTAAATACAGACACACATACACACCCATACACACCACTCACATTTGCTCATACACACACACGCACATACATTCACAGGCACATATGCACACACACACACACACTCCCTTACTCACAAACGCGTACACACATAAACACACTATCTTATTTATTTAAAGACACTCACTCTCAAATGCATACAATACACTCTGTCACTCACTCAACTGACTCATGCACACACACACACACACCACACACACACACACACAACACACACACACACACACACACACACACACACACACACACACACACACACACACACACACACACACACACACACACACACACACACACACACAACACACACACACAGCCATAGCTATCTGTCCGTTGATTGTAGAGCATAAGTATTAAGAAGCATAGTGGAAAAAAATAGAAGAGGTAAGAGCTTATCAGTGGGATTCTGTTATAACCTTATGTGTACATGTAAACTAATTATTTGTTGGATGCTTACAGCCAGTTTCTGGTGTTGTTGGATGTTCTGTAACATCATTGTAAGAAGCCTGGTTGGCACAGAGCTTTTTACCTTTCAGTCTGATTGTGCATATTTGAGTATGCTTTGAGAAAAACTGTGTCCATGCAGCCTCCAGTTCACATGGCTGTGAATGAGTTGGGCGTACCTGACCCTGTTCAGGATTGGGAAAGGTAAAGCTGTGAGGAAGAGGAGATAGGTACAAATCTTCTAGTACTAACTTGGAGAATATTTAGGTCTCTGCCACTTCTTTTCTAAGGTCTCAAGGTTTTTGGTACAACCAAAGGTATTTTAATTGCCATTCATTTGTTCTTTCTATCATTATTACAATTATGACTATGTGCTTTTACTTGGTTACAGGTGTACTGCCAAAGTCTACCAACCCAGAACATATCAGGGAGAATGCTGAGGTCTTTGGTTTTGAACTTAAAGATGATGACATGCTGGCTTTGGCTGGTCTGCATTCCAACACCCATTATTGCTGGGACCCTTCTTCTGTTGCTTGATGCTGTCCAGGAACAGTAGACTGAATGAGAGTGTGCATCTGCATGATCTGTCTGTCTGGGACTGTGTGGTAAGTCTCAAATACTGCATGCAAATGTTTCACAAGACCATAGTTTATTTGACAATTAAGTATGAATGCAGAATGAATCAGAATTATTTTTACAGAAGGTTTTGTTCTCTATTTGCTATGCAAAAGTTGTATGATTCACTAAGGTTTTTGCACAACCATTTCTACTTAAGCTTTTTTCCTGGCAGTCATTTTCTTTCTATATAAATTCTGCATTTTTGTCACATACATACATACTTACACATACACATACACACACACACACACACACACACAGTGGTGAAACTTGAAATGAAAACTGAATGAGTTTTAGGTCAGTTTATGATCCATTAAAATGCAAATTTGTATGATAAAGATTTTCTGTGACATTGTCTACTTTTGTTGTCGCTCGCACGCACGCACGCACGCACGCACACACACTGGAGTGACATTCAATTGGAGTGTGTAGATTTTTTTGGTGACAGTCTTTGGATGAGATTAACCAAGGTCCTGTGCACAATAAAATTGTATTTGTATTTATGTCGTCTGTGATCAATTGATATACCATGTGTAATTCAGACTGCTCTGCCAAGGGGAGATTTTAGCACACGAGTGACTGGGAAGGGCTTGTCCCTGTCTGAATTCGGTAGACAAATGAATAATATTTGGTAAAAAGAATTATATACACATGCAAAGGAAACAAATCTGAAAAATGATACCCAAATAAAAGGTTTTATAGGTGTTATTGCTCTGGTATGGTGAAGCATTCTTCCCAGACACGGCAGTATGAATTTCATCCAGTAGTTTTTGTTGTGATAAAATATGTGCACACCTACATACACACAAATTTGTGCACACCTTCACATACAACACAGAATGAAAAACAAACATGAAAGAAGACATTTCTGTGGCATTTATTTAACAACCATGCGTCAGGTTCATTCTCGAGATAAAACTGGCCGTGTGTAGTTCTCGTGGAAATGTTAAATACTTTTTCTATTTGGAATCCGAGGGAGGGGGGAAAATTGGCTTTCTGCATTTAAAAGAAAGACAAAAAAAGAAAAAAAATTCTGCAAGGTGTGGTAGCATATCCACTCCAGTGAGGCAAAAAGCAGGCACACACACGTCTGTTTTATCTTTAGATGACAAATAAATGTAGTTTGCCAACCAGCACCACAAGGCGAAAAAAAGCCTTGTTTATGATTACAAGGAAATTATCTATAAAATGGAGCAATCAACATAACGACTGTCAATTTAAAAGTCCGACATGATTGTGTTACAGATAAAATATTCCGGAAAACTGTGAAATGCAAAGTAGATATTGGAACACCATCTTTCTATTCAGGAAATGGCAATCGGGTGAATGTCACTATGGTTGTATGAATACCATAATGTACAGGGTGCCAAGCCAAGAAGTATCACTGGCACTTGAATGCCGAAATGTTACATATTCATTTGACTGCCAACAACCTTCTATCTCCCCATCAGTCAGCATATCGTCCAGAGCACAGCACAGAGACTGCCATCTTTCGTATCCTACCGACACAAGAACTTTCTGTGTTCCCGTTTCAACCGGAAACTGCATGGTCAGAGAGCTTTCTCCCACTCTGCTGCCATGACCTGGAACTCCCTTCCCTATCATATTCGCCATAAGCAATGTCTTCCTTCTTTCAAGTCTAGTCTGAAGACCTATCTTTTCACTCAATACTTTCATTGATCTTCTCTTTCTCTTCTCTCTCAACCCTGATCATCGTTCCTACATATATGTGTGTGTGTGTGTGTGTGTGTGTGTGTGTGAAGCATGTTTATGCGAGCAAGAGAGAGGGAGAGAGAGGGAGAGAGGAAAAGAGAGAGAGAGAGAGGCTGTGCGGGAGAGAGAGAGAGTGAGCAAGGAATATCGGGAGCACGGTAGAGAGCGAGAGTATGGTTGGGGTGGGGCAAGAGAGTGAGAGTATGAGTAAGAGTATGTGTAAGCGTGATAGAATTTGAAAGAAGAGAAACTGAGTGGTTGAGAGAGGGAGTGTGTTTGGGTGTGTGTGTGTGTGTGTGTGTGTGTGTGTGTGTGTGAAGAGAAAGAGAGAGAAAATATTTTTGTATGATTGTCACTACTTTTAGTAATATTTGAATTTACTATGTTAATATGTCTTGTTGAACGTAAATTTTATGTTTTATGTTATATAGTGTTAGCAGCGGTATGTTTAAATTTTATGTTGGTGTATCTATTTGTATTTAGTTATATACTGATTTTATGTGAAGCGCTTTGTGCTCTGGAAAGCGCTATATAAATTGCCTTTATTATTATTATATTTCCTGTACATTATGGTATCCATACAGCCATAGTGACATTCACCCGATTGCCATTTCCTGAATAGAAAGACGGTGTTCCAATATCTACTTTGCATTTCACAGTTTTCCGGAATATTTTATCTGTAACACAATCATGTTGGACTTTTAAATTGACAGTCGTTATGTTGATTCCTCCATTTTTTAGATGATTCACTATTTATTGTTTAATCAATTAAAAATAAATTTTTGTAAGCTGTCTACTTGTCAGGTTGGCATCTGGCAATGAGTGTGGTTGTTTTGCCATACCTGCCTGCTGCATGGACTTTGAGCCATGTATCTCCTAATGCTCCAAGTTGGTAAGAGGTGACATTGCTGTAATATGTGTTGGGCTGTTCTGTCCTATTGATTGCAGGGGCAGGCTGGTGATGGCGTCAGTTGAATTTGTGGTTTATATGGATGTTCAAGTAGTTGTGACTGGTGTAGAGTATCACATCAGGACCACATGCTGCTTTCTGGACCGATGGTGGTAGTTGTCCTTTTCTGTCAGTGGCTTCAGGGGTGATCTGATGATGCTACTCTTCTTGTTGTAGCGGATGCTGTTTTCTGGTCAGTGTTGCTGGGCTTCTGCCTTTGCTGGCTTAACTACCATATCATTTCCTGGTATCTGACAGTGAGAGGGGGGATCCACAAGAGGACTGCTTTTCTGGTTCTTCTAACTTACTACTGAAAGACCTTGGTCAGGTAGTAGTGGAGCTTATCACACTCCAGGGCTTGGACAATAGAAAGTGTTCTAAAATGCTTATTGTTCATTAACTTTTTTGTCTCCAAAACCTAGAACAACACATTCTTATTCTCTTACATTGGCTGTTTATATATCAGGCCACATAATGGCCAAATGAAACCAGATGTGCCTGACCATGTAGACAGCCAATGTAAGAATAAGAATGTGTATACTTGTGCTTCTAGTGTTCTATTCTAGGTTTTGGAGACAAAAAAGTTAATGAACAATAAGCATTTTAGAACACAGGTGACACATGTTATATCAAAAGTGTGATGATTTTCTTTACAGACGGCCTTTCTATTGTCCAAGCCCTGGAGTGTGACAAGCTCCACTACTACCTGACCAAGGTCTTTCAGTAGTAAATCAGAAGAACCAGAAAAAGCAGTCCTCTAGTGGATCCCCCCTCTCACTGTCAGATACCAGGAAATGATATGGTAGTTAAGCCAGCAAAGGCAGAAGCCCAGCAACACTGACCAGAAAACAGCTTGAACATCCATATAAACCACAAATTCAACTGACACCATCACCAGCCTGCCCCTGCAACCAATAGGACCAAACAGCCCAACACATATTACAGCAATGTCTCCTCTTTACCAACTGGAGCAACAGGATATATGGCAAACTGCAACCCCTGACCACCAAATTCCATGGAAACTGACAGGAACTGGAAAGAATATTCAGCGTAGCCTGACCAAGCACATGGCAGACTTAAAAAGATCAAGGAAGAAGAAGCCATTTCAACATGAACATGGCCATATTTTCTGCTTCCTGCCAGCTGCCATAGAGCTTGGTGGTCAGAGAAAATGTAGTTGGCCAGTGTCTGCCATCTGTCCACTTGACACAGACAACATGACTGCAATATGTGTTCAGGTGTTTGGTATTGTTTGACTGTAGGGGCTGGATGAATAAGGCATCACTTTGAACTGGTTTACATAATATGGGCATTGAGCTGGTTACAGCAGGTGAGGAGCCTGAGCAGAACTACTTGCTGCTCTATGCTCTGGGCATAGAGCTGGTTGTAGAGAATGTGAAGCCAGGTTTGAATCACATACTGTCGCTCACAGTGAGCAGTAGAAGTATTTCTGATCAGCAACCCATCCTAATCAGGCTCCACATCAGCTACAGCTGACTGAATACCCAGTTTGAACTTGCCGGTTCATAGGTACATTGAGCTGGTTGTCACAAGTGCAGAGTCCGATCAGGACCGCATGTTGTGAGCAGCAATTGGTCTTGTACCTGCTCAACATCAAGGGCAATGAGTAGTTATTGATCTTGATCAGGCTCCACACCAGCTACAACCGGCTCAACCTCTGTATGAACCCAAAAGTACAAACTGACACCTTCACTAATCAGCCCCTGCAGTCAATGACCACACACATATTGCAGTGATATCACCTCTATCAAATGAAGCAACAGGAGACATGGCTGACTACCCCCCTCTAACCACCAAGCTCCATGATATATCCATAGGGGGAAAAAAAAAGGCAGGCCATCCATGCTAATCACCAGATGTCACTTGACCATGTAAATGGCAAACAAAAGCAGCATACACATACTTAAAAGTTGTCTTCTGTTGAACAGAAATAGCAGTACTGGTTAATTCTTAAATTCAAAAGTCTGTAAAACAGACACACTTCAAGTTGTCTTCGGAGAAATATACATAATATATAAATGAATTTATAACCATATAAATAGTCATTAAATCCGTTATCAAACTGTTTAAAACAGTTAGAAACAGCCCCAGTTCATGATGTTGAGAATACCAAAACTGGCAGAAGCATGCTAGATTTCCTCACAAAAGCATAAACAAAATTTCCACAAGAGCAGATACTCCCATAAAACTGGGTAACTGAACAGCCATGACTATCTTCTCTCATTAAATTTTGTTCACAAAGGAAATGATACCCAAGTGGATATTCCAGAGTGTACAGTAACCATTAAATCACAACTGTTTTTAACCTAAAATGTATTGCTAAAACTAAAAATATTAAAATGGAAAAATCTTGAGATTTTGTCATCAGCAAAATTGGGAGTCAACTTTGGACGAGTACCACAAATTGTACATTTTACATTGTGAGTACAGGGTAAGTAATAACATGGCCATGGCAAAAGATACAAAACTTATGCTGGGAAAATAACTGAGTTTACTTTTCTTCTTGCCTCTCTCTCCAAGATTGAAGCATACTTTCCTGACGTGATCTCACACAGATTTTCCTCAATGACAGCACAAACATCAAAATCAGTTGGTCAAGTTATGCACAGTTCAAACAGGTAAGTTTTCCTCACAAGCAAATCACACAGCATACGTCATGGTCAGTACACTTCACACTCCAGTCAAAGCATGCAGAATATAGGAAGCCACTTTTTCCCATGGCAAAATAATCACAGAAGCATTCTGGGTGAGCACTCAAATCTACAGTAATGGCAAACTACATCAACATGAAGGAAGAAGGAAATGAGTGATGGGAGAAGGGTGCAAATAAATATGAAAACAACAATAAAACACCAATTATGGAACACATTGTGATTAAATCAAAGACTTTTTGGGAACACCCCCCCCCCCCCCCCAGCTCAAATATGTGAACAAGATGACAAACATTTATAAAGACCCAGTAGTATACTCCTAGATACATACATGTATCACTGTGACAGGAAGAAGCCAATGTGGCTCCAGCATAAAAAAAATCACATTTTCTCTCTGGCAAGCTTAGTACACTCACTTCAAACTGACTGCTACTGTGGTACCTTAAACAGACTACTACTGTGGTACCTTATAATGAAAATTCAAGTTGGTGTGGAAATTCATTCCATTACACAACCAGACTCCATTAAAAAAAAAAATGAATCCCAAAACTGAACACTGAATAGAAAAAAAATTATAAAAAAAAAAAAGAAAAAAAAACCCAACAAACCCAAACACAATGAGAAAATCATCATTGTTTGTGCCACTTTGGCTTCCCTCAGACAATGAAGTGCTGATACACAAACAAAAAATGGGAGATTAGGCAATCAAAAATTTAAAATGACAGAAAAACATTATTCACGCTGGCCGACTTTCCTGTCATACTGAAGTTTTGGACAAGCAAACTCTCATCACGACAATAAGCAACAGCTGAAATGTTTCAAACATACTTCAGCCCAATATGTAGTCAACTATTAACCGACTACAAAACCCAAGTTGATGAGCCTTGTAAAATTTGTTGAAAAACTTGACAAGGTAAATCATGACTAAACATGGATTCAGCCAAAAGATATATTAATTATTCTCTTGTCCATTCTTCCATCCACTTTTTGAATCGATTTCATTTCAGCCAAATGAAAACCACACATACATGTTCACTTTATGAGAAAGACAAAATGACAATATAATGGATAATGATAAATCTAAGTATCATCGGTAAGAAGCCATGCATGAACATTAGTCTGATCTTTTTTGAAAACATTTTCAAAAAAAAACTGTAGTTTGTAGTAATAATAGTGTGTTTTGCTTATGAGAGGAAAAAAATCACAATTTCTGTGTCAGACAGAGTATTAAAAAAAAAAAATGCCAACATTTTAAAAACCCAACATTTCAAAACAAGCCCACAGAAATGGATAATCTAATGATCAAATTATGTTCTGAAAATTTTTCTACTTTAAACTTTTCATCTGAAAATATGTGCAAAATGCACCCTAGTTTAATATACACATGTGCAAAGAAGACGAAAATAAAATAAAATACATTTTCAAAGAGCACAAATAAAATATGAGATCAATATGTGTGACACAAGGCACACTGCACATGTGCCAGTGTGTTTTTCACACCAAGCTGAGTGATACACTTTCAATCCACTTAAATTTCCAGTTTGTAATTATTGAGAAGCTATAAGTTGGCACCAGAACTAATTAACAATTAGCCCTTTGACTCCTGCACCCTGTCCACCAGCAGCCTGCATTTTCAACCATACTAGCAAAGCAAAAACTTAACCCTTTGACTCCTCACCCTATCCCACCATCTTCCTGCAGGAAGCTGGTGGATAGGGTAGGGGAGTCAACTGTTCAAGTTTTTGCTATTGGTGGACAGGGTGCGGGAGGCAAAGGGTTAGCATGCTGACCTTACCCTTAGCATGCTGCACTTTATTTCACAAGGGATGCACTTTGTTTTACACACAAAAATGATCTAGTGGAAGCTGCACTATGTTCAAATGTTCCTGTAAAAAAAAAACCATGTGTTCATGTTTCAAAGAATGGAAGAACTAGAAATCATCATCACCTATCAATGGATCCAAAACAAGTATGACTACCCGCATTCAAGCAAACAGGAACCAGAAAAACATGAAAATCTGCATACTGTATTTTGTAAGTTGTATTAAATAGACATTCTGATTCTGTTTTTTATGTTTTCTGGCACCTGTCACTGGACTCTATTTACCTAAATATTTTGTAGCGTAGTTTGATCAAAGTCACTCTTCTGAAATTTCCCTCAGAACTTTTCAAAATATAGTCTTAATAGTTCAAATTTAACTTTGTCAATGTAGCCTACAAACTATCTAAAAACAAAATCGCATGAAACTGTACTTAGTACATCATTATTAACAATAATACCAGTTACTTGGGATTCAGAGGTACGGATTTTCCCAATGCTTTAAAACAGTTTGCAAACACTGTATCCATTGTCTGTACGAAGTATTGCACACAGACTGGTCTTTCTATCATCATGACCACTAGGCACTAATTTTTCTCATATAAATGCAGCTCTCTCTCTCTCTCTCTCTCTCTCTCTCTCTCTCTCTCTCTCTCTCTCTCTCACACACACACACAACACACACACACATCTGACTGGCCTTTTTTCCCCTCTGAGTGGCAAGAGTATCTATTCCAGGTGATTCTAAATCACATTACACCAGGTGATTTTTTAAGACAATATTCACTGCCCTGTTCACTCACCACATACATCATGTAAATGTGTTTAGCAGCCGTTAACACTGTAAGGAAATAAATAAAAAATCTGTATACAAGCATTTGATAAAACAACAAAAGGACCATATGCTGCAATTGGTAGCCAGTAACATTACTTACAAAACATAATTGGATAACACAGTATTTTGTATGTAACAAGTTTTGGCACTCGATGTGTATATATAAATATATACATGTACATATAGATGAGACTAACAAATTCAAACACTCCACACTTGTAAGTGACGATTAGTAAAACGACAAAAACCAAACGGACATAAAGTAATAAATAAAACTAATACACTGACATTAGTATAAACGATCAGTATTCATGGAGTTTGACACTTTTTATCTCAACTGCTTTTGCTGTTCATTTGTTAGACAAAAAATTATGAAATTCACACATGCCATGCAACTGCAAATGATGCAAACATGCTTGCGCGCGCGCGCACACACACACACACACACACACACACACACACACACACACACATAATTTAAAAGCACCAACAGTTTGTATAGATCACTGATTGAAATCCTGCACTTCACTTACCTGTGCAGCACCATGAAAACATCCAGACAAGCATGTTGCATACGCACTGGCAGTCAAAACAATATGCTTCCATAACATCAGTTCTTTTGCTGTTTCCATGACATCAGCTCTTTCAATGTTTCTATGTCCTCCAACCACCAAGCTCCATAAATGCTATGGGTATGTTCAGGCTACGGGTATGTTCTGAGCATGAAATGACAATAGTTTGATTCTGTAGACACAAACTGAATTGAGCACTTTATAAACTGATTTTTAGACATAATTTTTATACACAGACTGCTGCACTATACCTGTATATCATGCTATGCACCAGATATTAGTAATGTATTTTGAACTTGCGAAGTAAGTAGCAAGACAGACCTTCAAAAATAATCAGTACATTTACATATGTCATCACAATTAGTCTGAATCACATGTTCGGGAAAATTGAGTGTTATAAACTTTTAAGCAAGCAACACACACACACACACGCGCACACACACAAACATGCACGCACGCACGCATGCACACACACACACTGGATGGAGGAAAGTGGCATGCGTGCAAAAGTAAAAAAAGAATAAAAACAAGCACCCACCATTAAGAAGTCATTTTAGCATGGAACACTATTTTTCACCTTCATTCCTTGTCTGTATTTGTACAGAAGGCAAAACAATCCATAATATACATGGCATTTTGCAGATCACCCTGTGATGCCTGGGAGGATGATGTACTTTCGGCTAGATGGAAAAGTCCCTGTTGGGAACAGGCTGTGAACTGAATAAAATGAGGAAGAAGGCGAAAAGATGTGTGAAGATAGACGTCCTTAGGCAACTCCGTAGGCAGGGGAGATCATTGGATGCCCAGTGCTGTACGGGACTGCTTGATGCGGTCTAACCGTAATGTCAAGTGTTTGTTTTGGTTCTGAAGCTCCTCTACTTGAGTCTGGGCCTCCCTCAACTGAAATAAACCCAAACAACAGACTCTTATGAACACAGAGTTTGAAAGTACTGCAAATGTAGGCCTATTTAGTCAAGCTGGTTTAGCACCATGCTGAATACCAAGATGCCACGAGTCTGACTCTTAGGTGGGCAACAGGTAGGTCATTTAGTTGTATGTTCGTTGTTGTTGTTGTTGTCATGGAATCTAGATCTGAAGTCTGGAGTTCAATCCCAGCCTGCGATATAAAAATGGCCTGTCCACTACCCATCTTAATGTGCCACCCATTCCGATGGTGGAGAGGTGCAACTCTGTGAAACTGGTACAGAAACAAACTGTATCAAAGAGGACAACAGACCATGTTATTTGTTATCTTTTATCAGTGTCAGCATAGTACTTTTTAGGTCCCATTCTCTCCCACAGTCTCCATTTCAAGACCTTGCCAGCACATAGGATTTAGCACATGTTCAAGGATTCTGCCTATCTCAGATAATATGACAAATTTGGGTGGCGCAGATATGGACCTGTCCAAGTGTGGTGAATCCATCTTGACCAAACTCCAAACTTCCCATTCCTCAAACCATCAAACAAACGGTTCAGATTTTTTGTATTTCTCAATCTACACTCATACACTGCTTGTCCATGCAATCGGTTCATAAACATTCAAGATGAAGTCTTCCCACATCCATCCACAACTGGCATTATATGAGTAATCAATGTATAATTTAGTGCTAGCAAAGGTGCACACACACACACACACACACACACACACACACACACACACACACACCTAGCAACAACACTCACCTCCCGTTGAAGTTTCCTCTTTTCTTGTTTCAGTTCATCTTCTAAACTCTCTGATCTATCTGCATCAGTTTTGTAGCGTTTCAACTGGGTTTCCAGCCGACCAACCTAAAACCAGAGCAACAGTAAGTAAACAGGACCCTGTCAGCTACAATTCTTTTTGAATCAATTTACAAACACAAGAAGACAGTTACCACTGTAAGAGATCTTAGATAAAACTAGCACATTTTAAAATGTTACATTTTCATCTGAGAACACTGGTCAACATTCTGAACCAATGCATCTGACAGAGAGAAAAAAGATAAACATTCGATTATAAAACTTTTTTGCTTCATAGTTTCACAAGGTCCAGCTATATCTCGAGCCCTGTTCTTCTCACACAAACCTCCCAGTGTCAAAAAGAAGTCCATAAAATTCACAAGTGTTGCTTTGTGACCACATGTGAATATGTAACACTGTAACCATGTCACTTCAATGGTGGTCAGTAGTGCCTATTCTGATTCTGCAAATGCAGCGTAACACTTTCTATTATCTCCTACTGATGTTGACAGAAATCTTGTCACAAAGCCAGAGTGAGTGAGTACCTTCCCTGATATGGGGACAACCAATACGTGTCTCCAAGTCCAACATCAGTCCCTACAAAGCCACCAAGGTATATCATGCATGAAAGCAACAAGAAAAACCAGACAGACAGGCTATTCTATAACTTCCCTTTAAGCACAAAAAACAATAATCTCCATGCAATTTGAGAAGCTAAAATAGCACACCTATGAAAAACCACCAGTATTTTATTATTCAGACACCAATATAATTTGTCATACTTAACAAATGGAACAAAAAACGAAGGAAAAATCGCAGCAAAAACCTGTCTGACGAACATTATTGGTGATTTTAGGCAGTGAATCAATTATTGTGATTTAATTAGGGGTTAAAACGCTGTACGTTTTTCAACGAAACTTATGCCTTTTTTTTTTTACACAAAATATTTCCAGTAATAGCAATGTGGAATAAATTTGGAAACAAAACAAATTCAAGACTATAACAACAAAAGTAGTTTGTAAGCACCTTATCTCAACATTTCTTTCAATATGTAGGCTATCTCTATACCTGCATGTCTGTGTATGTGCTGATTAAAAGATTAATTAAAGCATGAGAAATTCATTGTAATTGTTGAATGTGGTTGTGTGTGTGTGCGCATGCATGCATGCGTGTGTATGCTATGCATGTCCTAAAAGGAGTAACGAGATTTCAATCTAATTTCAATAGTATGGCCAAAAGGTGAAACAGAAGTACACCTACATATATCTAAACTTGAGAAACATTTCTAAATCTCCCTGTTGCAAGTGAGAATCAAAGAGCCTCATAAAGGAAAACAAACAAGTTCTGCTACTTAAATCTAAAAACTGTTGCTTAACCCCAGTACTGTCCACTGCCGATCAGATCGGCAGTTCATCAGTGGTCAAACTGCTTCTGCTGAGCAGATCGGCAGTTACTATAATACGAAGCAAAACTTTCTGCTAGCTCAGTTTCCTATTTTCTTAATACATGTGAGCCACTGGGAACCCAGTCTAATCATTGTGAGCTCTTCTGTGTTCAGAAAGTTGCTTTAGTTTACTCTTTTTTGGCAAAGTTTACACTAGAGTTTCGAATAGCATCCAAGATGGCTGCTCAAAAGTTCCCTTGTGATAGAAACCTGTTTGAAGCCTTTGAAAACACAGAAAGGGACTCTGAGGATGATTTTCAGTTGGAAGATGATCAAGATAGAGACAGTTCTAGCGATAGTGATGTTAATCAAGACAATTTTATTCATTTTGAGGACTCAGCTATCGCCGACAATGCTTGTGTTAGCGAACGCCATGAGCAGCATGAAACTGGGTCATCTGCCTGTGGAGATGGCCCCATCGCCTCTACTAGTGCCAATATTTCTGATGAAAGACCTTCTATTGACTAAATTTAGCCCTAAGTGACTGAAAATAAGTAACAAAGACACTGTCAAATGATTTCATGTGAATTTATTCACAAGTTGGTTGGAAAAACATACACTGTCTCAGTACATTTGTTTTGGCGAGCGCTGCAAGATTACTACCTGTTGGTTACAAACCTTCATTTCACACAAACACTGACTGAAAACTACTCCAAACTATATATTTTTGGAAAGTAGACAAACTAAACTATTTATGCAAAAAAAATGCTTATTCTTCTAAGTATGACTGAGTTGAGGGGTATCTATATTATATATTAGGTAATAAGTTTTGGCCATATTGGATTTTATTGAACATGTGACCCCATTTAGTATTACAATTTTCTTCTTTTTTTGCTTTCTCTTGTTAGTGTAGTCTATCTCCTTTATGAAAATATATGGGTTGCCAGGGTTTAGGGTGAAATCAATGTCAAAATTCTGCTTTAAACATTGTAACCCAATTCGCAGTTTTCTCCCCCTGGCAAAACCATTGTTAACACGGGCAGTAAGTGGGTTAAATCTAAACTTTTCAGAAAAAGTTTGAGGTCTTTTATGAAATAACACTTGACTTGCTCTGAGGGCAATGGCTGACTGTCAGAACAGCAACAACAGATTTTGAATATATTCAGATGTTCCAGAGAATGTGCTGTTCTTACACCTTCCTCCAAAAAAGTTGTTTTTTCAACACTTTTTAGTCTGTGTGGCTTGGACTTCTATGCCTCATCTTTCCCACTGAAGCTTTCACAACTCCCCAAAGGTTCACACCTTTGATCATCTATAAACAGCTGAGAAAAACATGCCAGCACATTTTTCTCCAAACTGGATTTTATGCTCTTTATTTCTGTCTATGTGATGCTGACCTTTGTGCCTCATCATTCACATGCAGTCCACACTTGCTGAAATGAAATGATCTCCCTATTTCCTGTTTTTTTCCCCAAAAAAGGGGAATTCAAAAAAGAGATAACAAATGGCGCGAAAGTGATAGCTCTGAGACTGATTTAATAGATTATACAGTAATATGGATGTTTAAATGTGAACAATATTTGTTGTTGTTGTTGTTCACAGATATGCTGCTAATAACAACAAACAAGAGAGATGAGAATGATGCTACCAAGTCTCACTTTGGTTTTGAGGCTGCATGACACATTACATCAAAACTTTCTATCACTGTCCATCTTGATTTTTCAATAGGTTTCACTCTATTGCTATAGAATCAGTATCTGATGGACAGTCTAGGTCCCATGATCCTTCTTCCTCAATACTGTACTACCCAGGATTAGACACAGGAATGAACAGATAGAATGTGTATATCATTCATGCCAAATTCGACTGGAGTGCTTATTGAACAGATCCCTTTCAAGATTTGGCCATGAACTGAATAGTTATTTCCCTCCCTCCCCCTCACCCAAATCTACAGCAATGGTCTTTTACTCACTACTCACCATGCCTTCAAGTGTTGCAATGTCTTGCTCTGCTTTCTGTAACTTGAATTTGTAATCATGGATTTGCTTACTTGCTTCTCCTGCAAAATAACAATGACAGAAAAAACATTAATGGCATTCCAAAGCTGAAGCAAAAAACAGAAAAGTATAAACAAAGGAGATAGCTGAAACAAGAGTGAAAACCTGAGACATCTCAGGAGTAGATAGCTGAAACAAGAGTGAAAACCTGAGACATCTCAGGAGTAGATAGCTGAAACAAGAGTGAAAACCTGAGACATCTCAGGAGAAGAGCATGGCTAAGAAATGAAAT
This sequence comes from Monoplex corrugatus, assembly GCA_030674185.1. Classification (NCBI taxonomy): domain Eukaryota; kingdom Metazoa; phylum Mollusca; class Gastropoda; order Littorinimorpha; family Ranellidae; genus Monoplex; species Monoplex corrugatus. The sequence continues at coordinate 27,392,598 of CM060309.1, forward strand.
AAAGCAAGCTGAATAGGCTTGTGAAGCAGAAAGGTATTGACTGACTGTACCAGAACACGACCCTGGGGTGACACTGACCAAAATTCTGCCAAGGCAGGGAACAGAACTTACATGCTGGTAACTGTAACTGTGCATGAACCTAAAAAGAAAAAGACTCCCACAGACTGTACTGTCAAGTAAAGTAGATGCATGTAAATTGCTACAGTCCCAAGACAGGAAAAGTATGATTGTCTCCCTTGCAGTGGCAAGACCAAACGGAAAGACAAAATCATGCAAACAAAATACTTTTAATTTACATAATAAACTGTCAGATATGAAACATTAAAAGAAAAAGAAGCCTCTGAGGAAGATATACATGTATAAATGAAATCAAAAGTCTGGAATAATGTATTATTGTACACTTCAATAAAGGAAATAAGTAGAAGAAAAAAAATTAAATAAGAACAAAAGCGGCCTCAAAATCGTTTGTTTAGTTATTCTAGACAGGAGCCTGTCCTGACCAAGAACACACAACAAAAGACCTAATCAATCAATACACATTCAAAACTGACAATGATGTGATGGTGGTGATGAGGGACTCTCCCACTGTTCTGACAAATGAGTTATCATACTAATCCTTATCACCTGTACTTGAGGTACATGCTTCCAGAGACACCACACAGAAACGAGTCTTGTAGCCTTGGGTTCTGCTTCTGTCCATTCCTCTTCTGTTGAACAGCAGTTGGTTTGAACTGTTCAAGTGTGAACTGTGTCCTGTGTGTACTGCTGTCTCCAGTTTTGTTGAGGGCAGTGTCTTTCCAGTTGGTGGTACTGACACCCAATTGGTGGTGTTGATGCCACAGCTGATAAGGCTGGCCTTCAGAGTATCCTCCAGTCAAGTGGTCTTCCCTTTTACAGTATCCCTGCTTCAGCTCTCTGTACATAAGTATCTTTGGGATGCAATTGTCTTCCCTAATATGGGCAGCATGTCCTGTCCAAAGAAGCTGGCATTTGATGAGTAGACAATCTATACTAGGCCACACTTCTGAATCAGCTTTTGCACATTGGACACTCAATTTTGCCATATAATGTTGCAGATCTTCCATATATATCTTGGGTGAACCATTCCAGCAGCTGAATGCACTGTTGGCATATAGTCCAGATCCCACAGCAGCACAACAGCACATTCTGGACTATTGTTCTGTACACAGCAGTCCAATCTTTATGGCAAGCCTGACATCATGGTCTTGCCACGATCTTTGTCAGCTTTCCAAAAACAGAGATAACACTGAAGATGTGTACCTGCACCTCAGACTTCAGACTTAGATGATTTATTCATTCGGGCCACAGCCCCTCATGAAAGGGTGTGAAATACAAAAACAACTTTCAACCAAAAGCTTCACAAAATCTTGTAAATATTTCTTATCAGAACATTCAGATATTCACACAAACATAATATACAAGTAAGATATAAATACAAAAATGCACAAACCTATCATTATTCTATAAATTATCTTTTAACCTATTAAAAAAATCTGGATATATAAAAAATAATTAAAGATACTGATAAATTTCATTTAACTTGTTCAGTTTTTCTTAGAAGTTGAAATGATTTCATTCATGTAGATAATTCACAGCATGTTTGCTATTGTTATTGCAGAATTTCTTCTATTCGCAATATCCTCTCTGTCGAAGCCACCAAAACTCTCCTCTGTGCCTTTGTTCTCTCTCGTCTCGACTACTGCAACTCCCTCCTCTCGGGCTGTCCTTTCTCTCTCATTCAAAAGCTTCAAAAAGTTCAAAACAATGCTGCTAGGCTCATCTTCAGAAAATCTCGTTCCTCTCATGTCACTCCTCTTCTCAAATCTCTTCATTGGTTACCTGTTGAAAAGAGAATTCGCTACAAGATTGCTTTGTTATGTTTTAAGTCTCTCAACGGTCTTGCACCCCCTTACATCTCTGACCTCCTCCATCTGTACACCCCCTCTCGTCAACTTCGTTCCTCGGCTGATACTCGTACCTTCCGCATACCATCCTGTCGCACTAAAACCTATGGTCAACGCTCCTTTTCCTATCAGGCCCCTGTAATCTGGAATCAGCTCCCTGTCTCTGTTCGCCACTCTGCAACTCTCACTTCTTTCAAGTCCTCTCTGAAAACCCATCTCTTCCAGTCCCTCTCATGATACTTATAAAGACTCTACCACCTAACTTCCCCAAATGCCCCCTTGTTGTCTTCTGAGCCTTGAATGTCGGCTGGTGTGTGTGTGCGTGTGTGTGTGTGTGTGTGTGTGTGTGTGTGTGTTTGGTTGTGTCTGCGTGATACCTGTAAGCGCTTAGGGCTCTTGTTTTCATCAGATTAGGCGCTATATAAATGCCCTTTATTATTATTATTATTATTATGACAAATAGTATCATCATCATCATCACTGGAATACAGTTGCTGTATACAATAATGATAATAACGGTCATAATACTAATACCAATAATACTACAAACCAATAACATTCCATTCTATTTGTACAGCAAAAACAGTCAATGTCAAAGAATGCTCACTGCACTCGATATAAAAAAAAAAAGAAAAAGAAAAAGACTGGGGGAGAGGGGGAAGTAGGAGAGTTGCCATGTTAATACACTGATGCAGTATAAACACAGTCACTTACACACACAACACACCCATGCAGCATACACACAGTTCATCAAGAAAAATATATGATATGAAATTAGAAATACTGGTAGTGATACTGAAAAACACAGAACACGAAAGTAGAAATAATGGTAATGATACCGGTCAATAAAAAATATGCACAGAAGAAAAATGATAAATACGACTTGTTTTGTTAAAATTAAGCCTAATAGACATACATACCATTACTCACTAATGTAACTGCTGACAGCACTTGGCTTTCCTGTACCATACCAGTACTTGCCCTCCTAGTATGGAAATCACAAATCTATAGGCACATAGAGCATGTCCTGTAATCTCCTTGATGATAACTCACCATAAATTATCCCTATGGCAGGCATTGGAGTGATTTAAGAAAACAAAATGTCCTGTTAATTATACATATTGTGCTGTTTCTCATTGATACAGTACAGCAATAACAGGATGAACGGCTATCCTTTGTGACTGCATGACGAAGATGAAGAAGGGGACTTCACAGAAATGGCATGTTGACTCACCACCAAGAAGGCATTACCCTTGGAACCATCTTCCCAAAGTCTGGATACACTGCGCAGGAAAATTGTGGAGTGCCAGTATGCAGCATCAGGGCCAGTATGCAGCATCAAGGATCTCTCTCAGATTGTGAATATAAGAGCAAGCCAAGGAAGGGCCCTTGCTAAGATTTTGTGAGGCCTCTGAGAAAAAACACCCAATTCTGATCCTGTCCATGAGTAAATGACCTTAATCACTTGTTGACCACTATGTGTAGTAGATCATCTGACATCTTTCTAGTAGTCCTCATGCCAAGAAATGACCAAAGCAAGATGAAAATTTAAAAACTCTACCTACAGCAGCAAACCTCCTTCCATCCCAGCTGAAAAAAAAATAGCTAGAAATCATAAAAGTGAGGCAAATAACAATGCAAAGCCAGACACCACACCACACAGTTCTGTCAATTCAAACAACACCAGCCCAGTTCCTGAGCCAGAATTTAATACAAACACTGTAATTGGCTTGAAATCTACAGTTTTTCCCTATGAAAAAAAAGTTGAAAAATAAGACCCACAAAGACTAACATCTTCCTATACTGAGGTGGTCAAACAACCAACACCAAATCAACAGTAAAACTGGCAACAGACCCAAAATCAATGTGGAAAACAACAGTAGGACAAATAAATTTGAACATGCAAAAACCAAATATGCAACTATGCCTGAAATCAAATTTTCAATATCAACCAGACATTCCAAATGAGGGGATCTCCCAAAGGTCCTTCAACAAAGTGGATGGAAACAGACAGGGTATCTCCTACAGCTTTTAAGTTGCCACAAGAAAGATTGACAACACTGCTGAATAAACAACAGCAATAATATATCAAATTAACCCTTTGACTCCCACACTCTGTCTACCAGCATCTTGCATTGCCAACCATGCCAGTAAAGCAAAAATTAAACCCTTTGACTCCCTCACCCTATCCATCAGCTTCCTTCCTGCAGGAAGCTGGTGGATAGGGTGAGGGAGTCAAAAGGTTAAGTTTTTGCAGTTGGTGGATAGGGTGCGGGAGTCAAAGGGTTAAGAACTCTTTCTCCTGTTCCTGATGTGTTGTTCTACATATGGTTGTGACTAATGCAACACGTGAGGAGCCAACAGAATACAGTGCAAACATCGAACGCAGTGTGAAGACCATGAATCAACAACCTAAAGCCAACATCATTCTTGGCCAAGTCACACCAATCAGAAACAAAGACTTTGCCACCAAGGTTGTACACACCAATCAGAAACACAAAGACCTTGCCACCATGGTTGTACACAACAATCAGAAACACAAAGACCTTGCCACCATGGTTGTACACACCAATCAGAAACACAAAGACCTTGCCACCATGGTTGTACACACCAATCAGAAACACAAAGACCTTGCCACCATGGTTGTACACACCAATCAGAAACACAAAGACCTTGCCACCATGGTTGTACACACCAATCAGAAACACAAAGACCTTGCCACCATGGTTGTACTAACTTTAGCCTCCATACAGTTCCTTTCTGTTCAGCTTTGTTCTTATATTTTCATAGTTGAAGAAAACACTATTAACAACTTCAAGTCAGATTGTTTTTGATGACTTTACATGATTAGTATGTTCCATGCCTTACAAATATATTCATCATTCAGTTATTAACAACACAGATCGGCAAAACAATATGCCAATATTGAGTCTTTCTAGTTGGTTGATCAATTCTTCATGTCTTACCCAATCGAAAATCTTGGTATAATCAACAAAGCATAAATATAAATCCTTATTCAACTTGACTGACCTCTCCATGATAGTTCTCAGGATGTATATGGCATTTTCAAAGAATGTTACCATGACACCATGAACAAAACACAACACTAACTGTGAAGGTTGTTTCTGAGTACTGTCAGAAACAGTTGTCACAAGCACTATTTTTCTTTTGCCATTAACTGTGCTTGTGTATGTACGATATATAAAAGACATGAACAAAAACAGACATTAGACAGGGGAAATGGGAGGGAGAGGGGGGGGGGGGGGGCATTGCCCTGGAAAGTGATTGAGCTGAAACTCCATGCACCCAACCTTTCAATCAATTGAAAAAAACCAATTACTCAAACAAAGGAAACTTAAAGGCAAACTATTCACAATTTAATTAACTTACTTTGTACTTCATACAGCTGCATTTCTGGTCCATTCACTTGTGGAAGTTGTGAGGTATCAGACTTACGTTGTTTAGACTGCTCATCCTCTAACAAGTTTTCTAACCTCTTGACCTGAAAAATCAACATCACTAAAATTGAACTTGCTCGCTTTCAACAGCAATAGACATAATAATGCAAAAGACATTTGAAACTTCTTTTAAAAACTATTAAATCAATAGGCTGTATCATAAAATCCTTCTGCAGAAATTTATGTACGTGCATGTATAGGTGTACATGTTTAGACAAGAAATACAGTTAATATAATTAATGTCTTTTTAAAGAAAGAAAACAGATACACTAAATGAAAGTAACTTTTAATGAAAGAAAACATACTCACTTCTTCTGATAATTTCTTCTTTTCTGCTGCTAAAGCTTTTACTTTGTCATCTGAAACAAATACACAGTTCACATTAAGTATTTATACAGTTGTAAATATCCAAAACAGTCATTTGTTTCACCAAATCAAGCATCAGTTATGTATCATACTACATATACATGCATGCATTCTAAAATCTTTATAGCAGTACAAACATAACATTAACAAACAAGCAAACTCTCCTCATATACAATACTACTAATATCACCTTCTTCAAACTTTTTCTGATTCAAAGCAAATTCAATGTTACTTGGACAAAGAAGAAAACAACAATTGAACAAAGAAGAAAACAACAATTATACTGAACAAAGTCCAATCAATATTAGCACAAAGAATAAAACAATCATACTGAATAAAGTCCAGCCGCTATTAGCAATCACATACATTATTATTATTATCATATTATTATTGTTATTGTTGACGCCGATGTTTAAAACATAGATGACTGTGCAGAGCCATATCGGAACTACATTCATCTTGAACCACACACAACACCTCGTTGACAATGAAAAACTGAAACATTTGGAAAGAAAATTTAGATACACCTATCAATACATTCATGCACACAATCTAAGGATATGGCCCTGGCGCTGATCATTCTGCCATATTTATCATCAGAGGTTTAAAAAAGCCTGAATACAAATGCATAAACGTAAGCAAGCACACTTAAACATACATAAACATTTACCTAATTATCTGTTATTGTTATTGTTATCTAAAGCCCAGCTGACTGCACAGAGCCATATCAGGGCTATAACCAGTTCAAAACTTACACAATACTACAACAGGAAAAAAAAAAGAAAATAACATATCAGGGCTATAACCAGTTCAAAACATACACAATACTAAAACAGCAAAAAAAGGAAAATAAAATTAAATGCACATTTGCGCACATAATCTACGGAGATGCCCCTGGCGTTGACCACTCCGTCCAATTTATCACACAGGGGATTTAAAAAACCGTACCTGCATAAAAATTTAAACATAACTAAGGACGCTAAAACATATATAAAAACGAGCCCAAATTACCAAAAATTGCTTCCACACAGAACATGTCCCTAGAGACAAAAATGCACTTAACACATGTACCCAATTATCAATCCTAAGATAAAGTACTAAGACTTTATCAAACACATACAGGTGAATGGGCCACCAAAGTAGAAAATGATAGGAAGAAATGACAGAAAACAAAGGAGAAGGAAAGAAACAAAGAGAGTGACAGAAAAGAGGAAATTTCTAGCACAGAATTTCCAGAAGGTGGGGATACTATTTATACAGAAAGAGCCACCTGCATCCCCACAGGAGACATAAATTATCTAGAATTGCTTCTAGCACCACATTTCCCTAGATATCAAAATGCAGTCAATACATGTCCAATTATCAATCTTAATAGAAAGTATGTAAAGCTTTATAGAACACAAACAGATGAATGAACCAGCAAGGTGGAACATGATAGGAAGAGATGACAGAAAGCAAAGGAACAAAGCAGAAACAGATTAACAGAATAGAGGAAATTACTAACACAGAATTTCCAGAGGATGGGGACACCATTTATACTTTAAGAGCCCCTGGCATCCCAACAGGAGTAATCGCATCCAATCAATCGTAGCATTTTAACACATTGACTCCCCCACCCTGTACACCAGCATTCTACAATGTCAACCATGCCAGTAAAGCAAAATCTTAACCCTTTGATTCCCTCACCCGATCCACCAGCTTCCTGCAAGAAGCTATGGAAAGGGTGAGGGAGTCAATGGGCTAATCAAGCACTAACGGACAGAGGATGACAACTAACAAATTCCAATGAAGCAAAGAGCACATTTTTAAATGTAACCCACATGCAATTTTGTTTATAGTTTTATACAAAGCTGCATTTAAAATCAGGCATTTTCTTTCTGGCATAACATAAAGTACAGGGAGCTGATCAACATTTTCTGACCATTTTATTCCCTTAGATATTTTAACAAAGGATACACACACACACACACACACACACACACACACCACACACACACACACACACACACACACACACACATATCAACAACAATAACAACAAACTGTGCTATCCATGTATAATTGCATCCTTCTATGTTCCATTCATGCAGACGTTTTCGGAAAGAAATACACAAAGACATATAACTGTGCCCAAACAAAAATGGTAGAACACGAGCAACTGGTGCTCTCCCTTACATTGCTTTGCTGGCATAAAAATGACCCCCGCTATAGCTGAAAAAGGCGTGACAATGCATAGATTTTTGCCCATTACAACAGCTTACGATGTGCCCAGGTCATGGACCTACGTGTCAACAACAGCGTAAATTCCTGACCACACTATGACTAACACATTTTGTTAGATCGGGTCCATAGGACAGGAAATAAGCTGGATGGGTAACTTCCTTGTGACTACTCTGATTTATGTGCATGAAAACAAGCTGGGCAGGTTTTGTATTACTATCTCTCTCTCTTTCTTTCTTTAGTGTCGGGATTGAAAGGTTATGGTTAAGAGCAGGCATTGTCTTCCAAACATACATGTAATTGTTTGCTGGACAAATACTGAAAGATGAAGCCTCTGTGTGTGTGTGTGTGTGTGTGTGTGTGTGTGTGTGTGTGTGGTGTGTGTGTGTGTGTGTGTGCGCATATGTGTGTGTGTGTGTGTGTGTGTGGTGTGTGTGTGTGTGTGTGTGTGTGTGTGTGTGTGTGTGTCTGTCTGTCTGTCTGTGTCTGTCTGTCTGTGTGCACACGTGTCTTGAGAATGTGTGTGTATGATAATGTATGCCAGTGCATGGTTGAGCATGTCTGTATATACAAGTGTGAATGCATGCACGTGTGTGTGTGTGTTGTTGTTGTTGTTGTGCAGATCCATATCAGGGCTATAACCCGTTCAAAACACAAAACTTCAGGAAGAAAAAAAAAAATTAAGTGCACATATCAATGCATTCGCTCACATAAACTAAGGACATGCCCCTGGCGGTGTGTGTGTGTGTGTGTGTTTTGAGAGCATGTGTGCATACATCTGTACGTGACTGCATAGATGAGCAGGTATGTGCGTGTGTGCACGCAAGCACATGTGTGTGCATATGTGTGTGTGTGTGTGTGTGTGTGTGTGTGTGTGTGTGTGTGTGTGTTGTGTGTGTGTGTGTGTGTGTTGTGTGTGTGTGTGAGAGATATATAAATACAGTGTGTGTGTGATATAAATACAAACGGACATGACAAGCACACACAAAACAATGAAAAACACTATGAATTTCTACTTTTAGACGCTTGTTCTAACCATGCCTGTAGATAATGGGCCATACCATCATTCACAGTTGTGAGCCTTTTGGAGGCTGAACCTATGACCTAGTTTAGCAAAAATCATCAATGAGCCTTTTGGAGGCTGAACCTATGACCTAGTTTAGCAAAAATCATCAATGAGCCTTTTGGAGGCTGAACCTATGACCTAGTTTAGCAAAAATCATCAATGAGCCTTTTGGAGGCTGAACCTATGACCTAGTTTTGCAAAAATCATCAATGAGCCTTTTGGAGGCTGAACTTATGACATAGGTTTGCAAAAATCTGTCAGTTAATGTCACTGACTCCTTAGTTAATTCTTTGTAATTAAAAGGAAAATAATTACAATTTTTCTTAACCACAAACTGAGCAGCCCATTTACAATATTACTCACAACTGCTTCTTGAGAACAAAGTTCTGTTAAATCCATTTAAACAAAGATGTTGTCTGACACTTTTATATTTGTTATCCAATCAAATAGACAGATGCCCAAATTGTGGCCACATTCCTCTAAGATATCTTCACTGACAGATTCAACAGATTCTTGCCAGTCTACATGCACATACACACACACACTCTTTTCTCTCTCTCTCTGTCTAGATACAAGACACTCCAGGTCAATCTAAGTCATTATTTCCTGTCCCTGGTCTGTCCCACACCGGTTTTCTTTCCTTCAACTACAAACCACACACAGCCTGACATTCAGAAACACAGAAATAAACAAATTACACAATCCACTCACGATCTAGTATTCTGTTCATTCTGACCTAAACACAGACGGGAAGGACAGTGTGTGGTGGGTGTGGAGTGATTGATTCTTGGATCAACAAAACATCCTCCTGATTCTATTTTGTAAAAACAACCATTATTACATTAACCATTTATCATATGTGCTGAACAAGAATTAAATGCAGTTCACTGTTCATGAATCAATTTTGACCTCTGTCATCAAATATTACTCTACTGATTTACATTGTCTCATAGGGCCAGACACGACTCAAATGAGGTACAGGTTCACCTGTAAACAGCTTAAAACAAAACAAAACAAAAGCTTCCTAGCCAGTATACTTTGTGAAGACGCACACACACACACACACACACACACACACACACACACACACACACACGCACGCGCATGCACGCAAAACTGAACACATTAATGGCTAACTCTATATAATGACTACATACTGATTTGTGTGAGGGCATGTGCTGTGGCATTTTAAAGTGACCATTAATAGGATTTTGAGTAAAGGAGAAAGCAAAAACCACTTGGACAAACACTCCTATTGTAACAGTCATATTCACAGTAAAAATGGACCTAAGGGCGACACAAAATGAATTGCTGGTGGCAGTGAAATGGTTAATCAATGCCAAGAAAAGCTTTCTGTGCGGGTGTGGATGTTTCTGAAGCATGAATCATCAGCTAAGCACATGGAATAGTCATGCCTGTAAGCTCTCCATGCCACAGCCAGCTGAAGAAAGAGGGCATACGAGAAAGAAAAAAATACCAGGGGAAACTGTTGTATCATTTCCAAATCTCCCTTTCCCCTTTCCTTCGATTTTCATTAAAAAATCTCTGCTATTGTCCAAACACAGATGGTGTGTGTGTGTGTGTGTGTGTGTGTGTGTGTGTGTGTGTGTGTGTGTGTGTGTGTATGTGTGTGTGTGTGTATGTGGAGAGGAAATGTTAAATGTGCGTATATGTGTGTGTGTGTGTGTGTGTGTGTGTGTGTGTGTGTGTGTGTGTGCGCGTGTGCGTCCGTGTGCGCACGTGTGATTGGTTAATTCTGCCCATGCAGTTATTCAAATCACCATTTGAATAAGTGAAAAATGGTATGTGGTACAGAATCGACTCTCTCTCTTTCTCTCTCTCTCTCATATCAAAAGAAATTATATACTTAATATATTTGCTGTCACCTTCCCTATATGTCAGTGTACAAAGTGTATACTCTTACTACTATTCTCTTTTTCTTCAAACTTAACATTCACAGTTCAAACAGATTTTTATTTTTAACTTTTTATTTCTAAACCACAGGCACTTGCATGTAAGACGGCAATCCAAAGACTACGGCTGAAAATGCCAATGCGCCAAGACCAGGCCAAACAGTCTTCACGTTGACAGTAAAAGAATTACGTGTTGTGACATAACAAGTGTGATCTTAAAGGTCAAGGAATGAGTGTTGTGATTACGCAGCAATTGCATTCACTTATTGTTGCACTGTGGATTCAAGTTGCCCTCTCTGCTGAATGCATTTTAATTAAAGCACCACTATCCAGCCTGTTTCTCTCTCTCTCTCTCTCTGTGTGTGTGTGTGTGTGTGTGTGTGTGTGTGTGTGTGTGTGTGTGTGTGTGTGTGTGCTGTGCGTGCGTGCGTGCGTGCGTGCGTGCGTGCGTGCGTGCGTGCGTGCGTGCGTGCGTGCGTGCGTGCGTGCGTGCGTGCGTGCGTGCGAGCATACACATAACTATAACTATAAGTTTAGCCTAAGACAGCTCCTTTTCAGCCACGTTCTTAATCTGTTTCAAAATGGGAAGATCTTTTGTTATTGTAACTGCATGCTGTACATGCACACACACACACAACACACACACACACACACACACACACACACACACACACACACACACACACACACACACACACACAAGAGACTTACTTGCACTATGACTCAAAAAAGGAGCCATGCTCATACAAACTTATGCACTTGTGCTTTGATATTGTGTTAGTAACAGGAAGCACTTATAATGTAAATGACAAAAATTCATCTATAAATAGCTTAGAAATGTCTGCTGACATTTTACACATGCATTATGTGTACACATATATGTAAAATGAGGCCTTCAGATAATTTGAGTGTATTCTTTACACTAGCTATTATAAGTACTCAAAAAACACCAAATACTGGCTACATATCTAAATGTGTAATGCATCTACAGGGGCCAATAGTCAAAGATGGATTTTGTTATCCTGTTAGGGATTCAAAATTCACTATATACTATTCTTAAGTTTACAATAAACAGCAATGTTTGGCAAATGACCTGATCCATGTAAATAGCTGTACTGCCTGTCATAGCAAATTACTATGCATATACATCAAAAGAATATACCACGCCTGTAGTAGTCACTAATTTGACCCGATTCTTTGCTGTGTGGGTCTTGCCAGAAACACACTAAAGAAAAATACCAGCTTTCTCAATGGATTTACTTCCCCCTCCATTGTTTACTTTTCTAAACCAGGACGAAAATGTATGAAACGATAAGCTCGGGGCAGACAAATGAAGCCAGCAATACACCATACATGTAACAGTCTTCCCCTTGTACTGTTTGTCACCAGATAGCACATTGGCACAGGACACCAGACGGATATTGCGATGTATTCAAGTGTTTGCAATGGCACAGCAGGCATCTAAAGCTCACACGGGAGTCTGTCACCAATGTAATTCAAATGTTTGTCAGAAAAGCACGGCTGATTGCCCACACCAGTTCACTATAAATATGGCTGTTTTTGTTGGGTTGCGGTTTTTTTGGTCTTTGTTGTTGTTGTTTTTTTCTCCCAATGATCCCCGGCAGTTAGTTTCACGAAAGTATTTAATTTGGCACAGCCTAGGAACTAAAACAACAGAAGGAATGGACAGGTTTCTTGGTCTTTCAAAGCTTCATCATACACTGTGGATGTGAATGAATGTTAGAAACATGATGATGTGACTCAAAATCCCATTTTTCCTGTGATTCAGTCAAATTATTTCTGTACATTCATGTGTTGTAGTGATGGTGGGAGCTGTGGAAGTGATGAGGGAAGCTGGAGGAGCGGGGGGTGAGGTGGCTCAACAGTCTGTCTCTACATGGATGACTGAACATCAGCTCTTGGTATGACACAGATGGATCACTGTGGCTCGCAAATTGATATGTGAGCAAGTACAAATCAGTCTTTTCCCCATGTCTCTCATTTAATCCAAGACGGTACGTCCCTTTTCCCATATTAGACACATTTCTTGCATATTTTCAGTTAATACATTTCTAATTTGATACAGAAAATATTCTAACCACATCTGCACAGATCCAATTACAAACAGCAGCTCCTCCATCCCCACCCCTTCCCCTGTGTGTGTGTGTGTGTGTGTGTGTGTGTGTGTGTGTGTGTGTGTGTGTGTGTGTGTGTGTGTGTGTGTGTGTGTTGTGTTTTGTGTGTGTGTGTGTGTGTGTGTGTGTGTGTGTGTGTGTGTGTGTGTGTGTGTTCAGGAGGGGAGAATCATAACATTTTGGATTGTGTAGTAATTTGTTATATCATTAAACAAAGATTTATGTTAGTGACTGTTTACTGGACTAACTCCTGTTCACATGATAAAGACGTAATTACAACTGTAAATTCTTGCAACATAGTTTCACAGCATGGCAGTAAAAAGACATTTAATGCTAAGTCCATTCACTCTCACACATTTATCACATGTTTACAGAATGGATTTATGATCCCCATTTGATAAATATCTATCTAAAAACAGAAAAGAAATCTTTATGGGGTTATGAGCTGTTCAGATATCGATATAAGCACACATGACCACATCTCAGATCTACTGAATTCATTTTTCAATAATGTTAAAAAGAAGATGCCAAATAAACAGCAACAAACAAAAATGAGCACACCACAAAACGCAACAAAAAACTGAAAATAAGCAAGCAAATCTGAAAAGCAAACAAAAACCATGCAAAGAGATTAAATATGACACTGTGTACCCTAGGTGCAGCACTTCACGGCTCTTACGCATTCATGCCTAGAAAAAGAGGGGTGTGTGTGTATATGTGTGTATTGTGTGTGTGTGTGTGTGTGTGTGTGTGTGTGTGTGTGTGTGTGTGTGTGTGTGTGTGTGTTTATGTTTGTGTGTGTGTGTGTGTGTGTGTGTGTGTGTGTGTGTGTGTGTGTGTGTGTGTGTGAGAGAGAGAGAGAGAGAGAGAGAATGAGTTACATAATGTAGAATATACAAGAAATTGTCCCCAATGACAAAGCTAAGCACACAATGCACATTCATAAATGTATAGGTTTTCACATATCTAAGCATACATGCACGATCCCATGGCAACAAAGAGATCCCTGATAAAATTATGTAAAAAAATTCACTTTAAAAGGTAAACAGAAATATATGCATACAGGAAGACAAAAACCAAAGGATGGTGCATCACTGCACAGCAGCAACATGTTCTCCACTGAAAGAAAAGCCCAAATTTCACATGGTCAGTCCATCATGACCAAAAAGAAATAAACACAAAAACAACTAACTACTTTACCCCAAACCATCATCAGTGATGTGGACATAAATATCAAGAGGGAACTGACATGGAGAGCAGAAAATATAAGACAGACAAAGTAGAGGGGTTTTTTCTTTGTTTGTTTGCTTGCTTGTTTTGTGTTGGGGGGGGGGGGGGAGGGGGAGAGAAAAGAAAAATGGGTCAGAAGAAGGGGAAAAAAAAGAGGAAAGAAAGTGACAAAAGGCAGCAAGAGGAAAGATACAAGCTCAGGACAGAATGACTGATGACACAGTCACTATCAAGGTTGTCAAGTCAGAGTTTCTCATCCCACTACACAGAAGACAGACCATCCTCTATTCTGAACATGACCTCTCTATCCACACATCATTTCAAGACGCAAATGTAAGTATATAATCCTGAAACTGTTGATCTTCTTATCGACAACAGCCTGACATTATCAAATTAGAAGAGAACCAATCATTAATACTGCACCAACTGATTCCTGCTACATGTTGTTACAAACAAGAAGATAAAAAAAAAGACATTGCACACTGAGACCAAGATTATGTTAATCAAGAGGGAAAAAAATTCCTCACAAAATTGTGTGCACTGATTTTACGTGCATTCTTTGAGCTCGATTAGTAGTGAGGAGCAAAACGTGTCTTTAGAACCAAATATAAACAGTCAGTGATAACAACAAAAATTCACTGTCATTTAAGTCTGTATGTTTAATTTGGTAGGTCATTGAGAAAATGAAAGCCAAAAAGGCTGACCAACACAACAGAAATAAAAAGATCACCTTGCCACAGAATCTAAACACCCTTCATTCCTACCCATCCATCATTGCCCCAGCCCCACTGCCAGCTCTCTATTATCTTTTAACATTAAATGTAAATAATTCCAAAATATAAATACAACCAAGAGAGTGTACAGTTTATATACCTGCTCCACTAATTAAATACTTGGGTCTTTCAAAATTAATTCCTCTCTCTCTCTCTGTTCTGTGTCATGTCTCCTCTTGACACAAAGCCTGTTTCAGTTTCACATTCACCTCCTCACTCTGTATTCTGTGCTCTCTTGTTCACACAGAACCTGTTTTGTGACATTAGTTCCCATTGTTAGCCTCACAAACATGGGGGGAAATGACAGCTGATGTTAATGGGTTGCATGATATAAAGTAGTCTTACACAACAGAGCAGAGAAGTAACACTGACTGAATAGGCAGGCTTTGTGGATATGTTTATATGTTTAATGCTCTGTATACAAGGTTTGTGTATCTGATTGCTACTTGTACTTGGCTGCAACTTGTTTCATAATAAATAAAATGGAAAGAGGAGAGGGACTGCAAAAGAGAGAGACAAACGAAGAGACTGAGGCAGAAAAAGTGTGAAAGTGAGCACCAGTGTGTTTGTGTGCGAGAGAGAGAGGGCAGAAAAAAAGGAGAGACAGACAGACAGGGGTAAAGACAGGCAGAGTGAGAGAGAGAGAGAGAGAGAGAGAGAGAGAGAGTGTGTGTGTGTGTGTGTGTGTGTGTGTGTGTGTGTGTGTGTGTGTGTGTGTGTGTGAACTCAAAGACAAATGCATGTAAACATCACAAATATCCTTGACCAGGAAAGGTTCTCAAATCACAGTTATGTCATAACTGAACTAAACATGTAATCACAAAATTAATTACAGCAATCACTTGTTTTACACCACAATACCCCCAGGCATGTAGTCAAGACATTAATTACAACAATCACTTTTTTACACCAGAATACCCCTAGGCATGTAGTCGACATTAATTACAGCAATCAATTTTTCACACCAGAATACCCCCAGGTATGTAGTCAAGACATTAATTACAGCAATCACTTTTTTACACCAGAATACCCCCAGGCGTGCAGTCGACATTAATTACAGCAATCACTGTTTTACACCAGAATACCCCCCCAGGCATGGAGTCAACATTAATTACAGAAATCACTTTTTTATTTATACCAGAATACCTCGAGGCATGTAGTCAAGACGCTAATTACAGCAATCACTTTTTTACACCAGAATACCCCAGGCATGTAGTCAAGACATTAATTACAGCAATGAC